>JBBBDQ010000808.1:3270000-3430000 GCA_037127315.1 Ascarosepion bandense | reverse complement strand
AAGAGAAAATTTAAGAAAAAATACATCCGTTCGGCGAACACACACACAAGCACATATATATACGCAACATATAACATATAATCAGAGGACACGCGTAGCGGCGTATGTCAACAAATGTTCGAAGATACATTCAACCTGACAGTTGGATTGCAGACCCGTAGATTTGAAACGTAAAGGTAGTGGGTTAGATGTGTGTGTGTGTGTGAGTGTGTGTGTGTAAGAGAGAGAGAGGGGGAGAGAGAGAGAGTTAAAAAAAGGGTAAGTATCTTAAAGCGTATACAAAAAGGGAAGAAGAAGAAGAAAGAAGAGAGGAATAAATTTAAAATAGAAAGAAAAGTTGATAGGAGAAAATAAGAATGAATAAATAATTTAAATTAATGGTGAAAGAAATTGGGGTCTAAAACAAATTAAAAATATATTTAAGAGTTAATAGTCAATTGCAGATCAAAAAATGAGTGTCCTATGGGTGGAGAGTGTATGTCAGAAGGGGTAGTATATCAAGCCATGATATACCCCAAAGTAAATACCAACTTAAGAAAATACTACACTGGTATTTTTGCAGGTGCTTGGAAGCAACGGTTGTACAATCACACACACTCCTTTTCCAACCCTGAACTAAGAAACCAGACAGCTCTGTCAAAATATCTCTGGTCATTAAAAGATAATAATCTAGCCCCCATAATTAAATGGAATATAATTCATTCTTATTTAAATGTAAGGTCAATAGACACCTCCTAACACACTAACCTGCTCCCATTCTATCAAGCACTCTTCCCATCTGCCTAACCCTCATCCTCGCTATCCTTACTTATCTGTCACCTTCCTCCTGACATTCCCTATGTCTAACCACTACTTCTCTTTACCTTCCCCTATGTAGCCCCATGCGCTATAGTGGCAGTGGAATGCCTTGCTTGGGGTGAGATGATTAAAAAAAAAAAAAAAAATTAAAAAATGCAACATACCCACAAACTTCAAAGATTGCTGTCACTTCTGCCTGGATGAAAAGTTATCTATTGTAAAACACAAAAACCAATTGGATCTGCTGAATCTGAGGAGGGAATTAATTTTTAAATGTCGACAAAGGAGCCAGTTTAAACTATGTTAAACTTTTAACTCCTCATTCATTCCTCTGAAGACTTTAAACACATCACACTGTTCTACAGAATATATATTGTTTAATTGTAAACTATTCTTATTCTGACAGGATATGAACCTGTGTCCTCCTTGTCGAGAAACTAATCTATCGCCCGGTTTACACTCCACCCACGTCTATTGAACAGGTGAAGAGGCTCATCTCTTGTTCCTTGTTTAGGATGTGGTTTCTGGCTTTCTCTTTTCCAATCTTTTCACTCTTTTCCAATCTTTTCACTCTTTTCCTTTTTTTTTTTTTGAATTGGAGTAGATAGACTGAACTATCGCCCGGTTCACACTCCACCCATGTCTTTTGAACAGGTGAAGAGGTTCATCCCTTTTTTCTTGTTTAGGATCTGGTTTCCGGCTTTCTCTTTTCCAATCTTTTCACTCCTACGTAGCCCCCTGCGCTTCAGTGGCATTATCGCCTTGCTCGGGGTGATATGATTAGAAAAAAAAATATATATAAGTCGAAGGTTTACAACTTTTTAGTAGTTTTTCCAATATATATATATATATATATATATATATATATATAGTCATCTGCAGACAGATCTGTTTCGCTGTATTACAGCTCATCAGTACGGCTTAGACACCGTTCGCTTCCTAACCCAGGATTGAAACCCGACCGCATTGGTGTCAGTCGGCGATTCTACCGCTAGGCCACGAGCGTCCGGTAGAAGGAGGCAGGCTTTTTAGCGCGTATAAACACGCCCAATAGCTAGTGTGCTCCAATTCATTATCGAATGAGCGGTGCGTAAATGCCGGAGTAGCTACTGTTTACAAAGTCTCCCACCCTTCCAGAGTACTCAGTCAGGGTGTGAGAGCGTAAATACTATAGTCATCCGCAGACAGATCTGTTTCGCTGTATTACAGCTCATCAGTACGGCTTAGACTCCGTTCGCTTCCTAACCCAGGATTGAAGTATATATATATATATTGTATGTATTTTGGCAATATTTTTTCATTAATACAGATTTCATTGATTAATATAGACAAGTTCTGTATATTTATTTTGTGTAAGATCCTTTCGTATGATCTGATTAGCTTGATAGTGTCGTCATGAATAGACGACAAGAAATCGCAGTAATTTTTTTATCAGGTCTGAGCTTTCGGCTTACATAAGCCATTATCAAAGGATGAACATTTAATATACAGTGAACATAGAATATTTAAATTATTAACAGAGTGGAGTTATACAGAGAAAATTAAATCAACAATTACTGCGATTTCTTGTCTTTTCATGACAACACTATCAAGCTAATCAGATCATATGAAAGGATCTTACACAAAATAGATAGAGCTTGCCTATATTATTCAATGAAACATGTATTAATATATATATATATATATATATATATATATATATAGTGTTTGGGTGTATATATATATATGTTTGTGTTCGTATGTGTGTATATATGTATCTGTACATATATGGGTATACATCTATATGTGTATGCAGGTATGTGTGTACGCATTTACGTGTGTGTGAGAGTTGTATGTGTACATATATATGTTTTTTACAGTACTAAAGTTATACGGTATTATAACTGTTGACGGAAAAATTTACCTACATTATGGTATTATTATTTTTATTGTATTGTTAACCGAATAATTAGTATAATTTTGATTATATAATTGGTGTGGTAGTAATTATGATTAAAGCGAATTCATTAACTATTATATCTTAATTGTTTAATTTTCTTAGTTTTTTTAAAAAAAAATTCCAATTTCTTATCCTTTCACTAGTAATATGTAAATTTATTTTTAAACTTAATAATTAAGTTTAAACAACTAAATTTAAATAGAATAATTAGGCTTACTTTTAAAATATAAAATGTTTTTTTGATTTTATCTTGTATTATATCTTTTGTTGATTGTATAATTAGTAAAATTTTGTTTAGTGGTGTGAGTATTTTGTGATCAGAACAGATTAACTATTATCTCTTAAATATATTTTTAATTTTTATAACCCCAATTTCTTTCACCATTAATTTATATTATTTATTTATTCTTATTTTTTCATTTTCTCCTTTTCTTTCTATTTTAAATTTATTCCTCTCTTCTTCTTCTTCTTCTTCTTCTTCTTCTTCCCTTTTCGTTTACGCTTTAAGATACTTATCCTTTCTTTTTAACGCTCTCTCTCTCTCTCTCTCTCTCTCTCTCTCTCTCTCTCTCTCTCTTAACCCACTTTCTTTACGTTTCAGATCTACTGGTCTGCAATCCAACTGTCAGACTGAATGTATCTTCGAACTTTTGTTGACATCCGCCGCTACACGTGTCCTCTGATTATATATTGCGTACATATGCTTATGTATGAATATGTGTGTGTGTGTGTGTGTGTGTGTTCGTCGAACTGATGTATTTTTTCTTAAATTTTCTCTTTTAAGGGAGCGACCTAATGGGTTTTTTAATTTGTTTTTTTTTAGGTCTTTGTGAATCTCATTCGTGTAAAATCCTTTGTAAAATAAAGACGGAAGCTGATGATGGTTTGCCTGAAATAGGCCATATACTTCCGATTTACCATGAAATAACGTGTCTGCCTTAAATTATATATATATATTCTTAGAAGAATCTGTGTCACTTTTAGTTGAGTAGGTGGAGAAAATATTAATACTATCGGAAACAAGGAAGAGTGGATGAGTGAAAAAAATCTATTCCGAATAATTGGCTGAATAATTTTCTCTATATTATAGGGTTCCTTCTATTTTTCGGTCTCTCTTATTGTCAACGTCATTAATAGCTAATATAAAAAGACCAGTTAGTTTTTAAAATATATATGTAAAACAATTCTGCGTGTCGAATTTGAGGAACAGCAGCTGCCTTGTTACCCTCATAACAAGCTTACGAATGACTTCATGGTCACACGACCTAATCCATTTATTCTCAAGGTTAATCACGATATTCGGTAATTTAATCCCACTTTCATCGATAAAGTACTTACGGCTGTCGTCTGCTGTAGAAAATTTCACTATTAACGTTGGCAACGTTCCAACGTTAATTATGACTCAGAGAATTGCTTACATTTTTATAAAATACATGTCAAGCCATTTGCAACATAGAGATATTAGTTAGATTTATAGTGTTATTTAATAAGCTTAGTTTAATTAGGTAAAAAGGTGAAAACAGTGGAACATAGGGAGAGGTCGAACTCACGACATAATCCTTATTCAAATGTAATGGCCGCTATTATTAATAATATTAAGACAGTTTGTCAGTAGACCACAAGAATAAGAATAGAACAGAACTCGCGACAATATATATATATATATATATGTGTGTGTGTGTGTGTGTGTGTGTGTGTGTATGTAGCCTTTGAGATTTGAAAAGAAATCACTCGACCGGCGGGCGAGTGCGAGGGAAAAATTTACTCGTCCCAAAATCATTTTACTCGACCGACTCCATTTTCTTAATAGTTGCTTTACGCAAACATAGCGTGAATCGCTGACGGAAAACAAAACATGAAATTTTAATTAAAATTTCGAACGTGTTAGAAAGTATTTAAAAATTTTAAAGAAATAATAACAACAAAATTGGATCTTTTCTCTTAATAATAGCATAAACATTTTGATGATAAAACTTTGTTTTTATTAAGTTTGAGTAATTTTAACATCATGACATGCTGCTTTTTTTTTTTTTTGGCGATTGAGTAGAGGTACCTAAATTTGTAGTTTCTTTCTTCTGTTTGACTACAACCTCCATCTCATAGATGATAAAAAAATAACAAATCCGATTTTCTCAACGATTTTCAATAAAAGAATTATTTACTTGTGTAATTTGTTTTTCGGTGCGTGGTTGAAAGAAGTATGCATATTTGTTTTTCTTTCTTTGAAATGTTCATTTTTACTTTTTGTAAGCGGGTAGGAAATATAGATGTTGAGTCAAAGATGATATTTTTCCAAATGAGTTTCTAAACATCTGTGAGCGTCTTTAATCTGGGCGACAGAGACGTTTTAACTCCACTCTAGAAAAGTTAATTAAACGAATGTTTATACTGACCGTGACGATAAAAGCAAGACAGGAGCTTGTCAATCTAAATTCCGTTTGTCAGATCTTGTTTTGATGATTGCTGGATGTCAATGTCTTTTGTTTATCATACGTAAATCAGGCGCCATGCATAAGACCAAAGTGTTCAATAATGTAATTGTAGATCATTCTAAGTAGCTTGTGAATCTTTAGTGGCATACCTTTGGGTTGTAAAAGGAATTAGATTTCCATTTTCTATATTTGAAAGGACGCGTTTCATTGCAAAATTTTTAATCGACAGCGGGCTAGTAAATCAACAAACTTTAATCGCCCAATTAAGCTCAGTCGATTAAAAAGGCTGTAATAGTCAATTCCTGATATCCAATGATGAATGGACGAGCGGCCCCGTCTAGGAAACTTGGGATGCTGAAAGTAACGTCAATCAGCTAAGTGAAAATCTTTGCTGGAAGAGAGAGAGAGAGAGAGAGAGAGAGAGAGAGAGAGAGAGAGAGAGTGTTACCTGGGATATCGGAGAAAAAAACAAGAAAAAGTTGGAAATCAAGAAGAAGATGGCGAGTTTACCATCTCTTCAGCCCACAATTACATTTGGTTGAATTTTCTCAGAACATTCAAGAAAGAAGAAATCTAAGTAATATGACCCAGAATAGAGATTTTTAGTGTTATTCTGTTAGGGTCATAAAGGTTAGGAGAGTGATAGTTCATGGATGAACTGTGGAAATTGGACAGGACGAGTCAGCATACATCAAGTACACACACACACATCCACCCACGTGCACACGTATATATATATATATATATATATATATATATATATAAGCTAGGAGGTCTCTAAATCTATATATATATATATATATATATATATATATATATATATATATATATATATAAACACTATTAATTATATCGTTACAACATGTGCAAACTACAAACTACTACAAAATTGTACATTTTGTTTCGACATTGAAAGAACAATATCTCAATGATGGTAATGAACGTTTTATTTTAAAAATAATTCTTTTAAGAACAACATTTATCTTTATTTTGGGATTTTTTTTCTGTACGAAGTAAAAAGATATTAAAAAAGGAAAGAAAGAAAAATAAAAGATCAGAAAAGAAGATGAGAAATCAAGAAAAGGAAAAGAAAGAGGAAAAGGAGAAGGAAAGATATAGAAGAAATAAAAAATAAAGAGGAAAATAAAGAGGAAAAGTGAGAAAATGTAAAGTGGGAAGAAAGGGAAGTCCCATTGGAAACGGCTAAGAGAGAGAAATTTTAAATTTTGGCTGGAAGTGAATTGCAGACAGATATAAATATCGGTTACAATGTTTCCACTTTAATCTTTTTAAATGATGAAACCACATAGACAAAAACAGAAAAACTATTTATAAAACGGAAAATAAAGGATATTTAAAAAGCACAACATGAATATAGAAATTCATCAGGCCTAATATAATAAATTGGAATGATAAAATAGAATAAATAAAAATAAAAACAAAAATAAAATATAATAAAAATTAAATTAAAATAAAATAATATAAATAAATAAATAAAATAAATAAAAATATATAATAATAATAATAATAATAATAATAATAATAATAATAATAATAATACTAAATATAAAATATATAAGAAAATAATAACAAATATTAAAATAATAATAAAAATGACAATAATAATAATAAATAAAAATAAATAAATAAAAAATGTAAATATAAATATAAGCTAGGAGGTCTCTAAATCTATTAACAGTAATTATCGAGTGCAATAAAAATATAAGCAATAAATAGATCACAATTTGTAATAAAAAACAAAGATAAAATAACATAAGAATAAAGATTATATAGATAGAATAAATTATCAAGATAGTAAAGTTTATACTATAAAATGTTTACAATTGTTATAGTTTCATACTTTGATTTAGTAATACTAGCAAGACTGTAAAAACTTAATTCTTTAATATGTTTACAATTTACTGTAGTTTCATAACTTTGATTTAGTAATATGTCACTTTTTCTGTACTTTATAATTTCAATTTTCCCTTGCAGACAGAGGAAACATGGTTCATTCACCGATCTAGAGATTCTAGCGTATTTGAAAAATTTCCATTTAATTTTAGGTGTCTTATTCTCCTCTTTTAATTTCCGAAAATATTTAGAAAGTGATGTCATATTGCGTTTGTCCTCATTAGTAAATTATTAGAGATGATTGTAATAACATTTTTTAAAATGTTTCATTGTATTACCATTATAAACTTTACTAACCCTTTGAATTTCTACTGATGAGATAGAGAATATATAGACAAGAAATTTAGTTAAATACTTGTTAGATAAAGGACATTAGTCGGTATTTCTACAATTGCAATAAATTTTTAATATAGGGTAAATTAAGATGAGTAGTAGAATTACTGTTTTTATTGCTATATAATTTTAGTATTTTATTGTTATGTAATTTAATTATTTTTTCTAAATTATTAGTGCTACTATAACTAAGTTTTAGAGTATTCCTATTGAAAATTTTACTTATTATTTTTAGGAAAATGCTTATCAACTAATTTAAGAAATTTATGTCCAAGTTAAATATTAACTAATTAATTAAATGGAGGATTATACCATATGATTTTTCTGTTTCTATTTTTCTTTCTAGAACAACTATATTCTTCTACAAAACTAATCTCAGAAGACCTAAACCCACTATCCCTAGGAACCTTATCATAAATAGTATTATAAATATTTATTTGATAATGGTGTGTAAGTTTATGTGACGTTCAAGCGATGATGGAATATGTTTGATAACAGATGGTAGATGATTAGAGCCAGGGTTTATATAAATTGGGTTAGCATTGTTTTTCGAAAAATATTTGAAACTAAGTCTAACGTTGCATTTAAGAAGTCAACTTGTTTTATATTCTAATTAATAACTACGCTAAGACCAAAAGATTTAAAAAATCTATGGATTAATTTTGTAAGTTTATCAACCGTACCTCCAATAGATTATTTTACTATCATAAGTCTATCATCTTTATAAAGGCCTACCTTAGTCAAATCAAACCCTTCATACACAGTGAGGTTGAACAAAAGAAACAATCTAACTAAATCCAAAGATTTTGCAGAATCCAGAATCCAGAATAATTGAAACGTTTATTACCATCATTATTACCTGATAAGACATTGTTCAATTTTGTAGTAGTTTGTAATTTGCACATGTTCTAACGTAATAATTAATGGTAAATTTTCATTGCTCTATTTTTATATTGTGTACTGTTTTAAATTAATGTTTTGAACGTTACAATTATTTTCTTTGTTTTTATTCATTTGTGCACACACACACACACACACACACACACACACACACACACACACACACACACACACACACACACACACACACACACTCCTAACTATGAAAACCATATATACACGTGTATTCATTAATTAATATACTCACATATATACACAAGTATACAACTGCACATGTACACTCAAAAAGAACCTACATTCAATTACATGCATAAGACAAAGTAGCTATGCACATATACATGTATATATATCAAATACGTGGAAAACTTTAACCGCAATTTTCTCATTACAGGAAAATTATCAAAGAATAATTAATACAAAATGAAAGTGAACATGCAAGTGTAATAGAGTAGGGTAACTTAAAATCCTATTTAAAAGGTAATTTAAATTTATATATATATATATATATATATATATATATATATATATATATATAACATTTGTCACATTGCTGATTGATTATGTATATATATATATATATATATATATATATATATATATATATAGCATTATTTACATCTAGTAAAAACATTACATGCTATGAAATCGGCCTTTCTCCGACATACCCCAATGGTCTGGTGGGTGAATATCCGACTGCTGTCAAAATTATTCGGGTTTCAGTCCCGGCTTGAGGCAAACTGTTAATATAGCTGCACTGAAGATCTGTTATAGAGCGAAACAGGCCTGTCTCTGAATGGTTTATATATATATATATATATATATATATATATATGGTGACTTCTGTTGTTGAAAAGTTCCTGAACATCTTTCACATAGCTTAATCTTTGTGAGTGAAATTGGGTCAATGAAACTCTTCGGAAGATATCGATGCTTGTGCCACTACAAAATGATCCAGAGTTTATGCATACAAACATTTTTAAAAGCCGTGTCACAAACAGGGATCCTATCCGATGGCCATTCTCAGAAGAATAAGTTATGTCAATTATATATATATATATATATATATATATATATATATTCTAAACATATGCTGTTAAATATAAGAGACAATGAATGTCTATTATGTTTAATCATGATCCGTTCTAAACGTCGTATTTTTGCTTTAATTTCAGTTGAAAATAAAGACAAAATTCTCCAACATTTGGATAATTATTTATTGATTTTCTTCTAAGCTTTCGGCTCACATGAGCCATCTTCAGAGAGGTTGTTTAGATTGAAATATTATAACATCCACCATCACCGACGATTTTATTTTGTGTTGACATAAAACTCCGCTTGGAAACGGCAATAGTTACCAAAAATAATAAACGGCACACCGCGTGATAGCGCGAAATGACAACAAAACCATGTAGTCAAATGCAATGTAATATGTTATTTCCGGATTTAAAGTTGATTTTATTGAGTGTTGGTTGTTTCGATTTGATGTACATGGCCTCCAATATCTGCAGTTTCCTCTTACTGTGTGTATGAGTAAGGATCACCGTATTGTTGACCAAAATCTGTCTGATATTACCTACATTTCTCTGAAAAGCATAAACATTTTTTCACTTAATTCGCCTGGAGTATCCACACCCTACTTCCTACCTAGAACTTAGGTTCAGTTACATTGACCCCTCGATGGTCTCTAACATAATTTCAAAACTTACTCCCATAATGCGAACGGAGGTAACGGAATCCCAGTCATCGTTTTAAAGAAATTTACCCCTGAACTGGATGTGCGTTGTGGTGCAGTGGATATCGGCTCGGAACGAGAAACCGGGGAGCCGAGTTCGAATTCCAGTTGAATTCATTGCATTCACTTACACACAAATACCCTTAGGAAAGGTATTAATCCGTCTCTTCCTTCCAGTTATGGGTTAAATAACAGGACAGATTGGGTTCTATAGCCTTGGATGGCAACCAGTCTACCGCAGAAAGCAATGGAAACCTACTGCGGGATATTCTGCCCAGTCAGTCATGTCTCTTTCGAGACATGATCGCCCAAGCGTGTTTCACGTATGGCACTTAACTGACTGACCCCTGAACTCTCCCCTGTTTTCAACTACTGTCTCTCTGCATCTTGCTTTACTGCCTGCTGGAAGTTCTCTTCTGTGTTTCATGTTTTTAAGAACATGGGAGAACACTCAAACCCCTCCAATTATCGCCCTATCAACCTCTTACCAATTATTGGCAAAAGTGTTCGAGGCCATCATCAACGCTGAAATGGTTCAATATCTCATAGCCCACTTCCTATTCTACGACAGAGAGAATGGCTTTCGCTTCACCAGATCTACCGCTGACATACTAACAACCATCACTGAGTACATATAACAGGCTGTTTATAAGAACGGCGAAGCTCGAGTTGTTGCCCTAGATATCTGCAAAACATTTGACATAGTGTTGCATGCTGGCCTTCTGTGCAAGCTACAGGGATATGGTATAACTGGACGTTTGTTTGATTTACTTAAATCGTTCCTATCGAATCGCATAATGAAGGTCGTACTGAAACGGCATATTTCCAGATCCTATTATACGAACGCGGATGCTCCTCAATGCTCTATCCTAGGTCCTATGCTTTTTTCTGATTTTCATCAACGATCTCCCTGATGTAATTATCCCAAGTAGGCATCTACGTTGACGATACCACCATTTACTCCCACCTCGTTAAGAAATCTGAAAATGCTGACAAAACAAACCTCGCTGCTGTTCTCGAAAAGGAACTCTAGTCAGTGGTGGACTGGGGTAAGAAAAAATGGTTCGTAAATTTTAATGCTTTTTAAATGAAGCTGCTATCCTTTATGCACCATAGGCAATCTTTCCTACCCGCCATCAGCATGGATCTCGCTAGTCTCCCTTAAACAATACACTGTGTCTCTTTGGCCTCACTCTCTCAGCTGACCTTAAGTGAAACAACTACACTGAATTAATAGCTAGATCTACTGCTAGGAAGTTTTTCTCTTCTGAATCCATCATGTATTTATACAAATCTGCTATCTACCCGTGCATTGCATACTGCTATCATATCTGGCCAGGCGCCCCTGCTATTCATCTCAGGGTTCTCGACAGGCTCCAAAGAAGAGTTTGCAATGTAGGTGATCTCGACCTGGCGGCTCGACTCCAGTTTCTCTCTCACCGACGAGATGTGGCTTTCTTCTGTTTCTTCTACAAATACTTTCACGGATTCTGCTCCGACGATCTTAGCTCCTTGGTGTTCCCTTTGCACGAAATTACTCGAGCTACTAAACAAGCAACATTGTCCCACTCTTTTACTGTGAAAAAACAATCAAGTATAACCATAACTACTAATCTATCAACTTCTTTTCTCACACTTCCCGCCTGTGGAACTCCCTTCCGTATTCTTGCTACGCTGAGAGCTACGATCTCTAATACTTTAAATTCAACTTCAATTAACATCTCTTATCTTCTAGACTTCCATCCGTCTTCTCTCGATACACTTTCCTCTCACGCAGCTTTCATCGCACCAATGTTCCCGTTCTTTTTACCTATTCTCTAACATCAACTGTGACCTGTTCTCGTCTCTCTTCACTCTTATATTGTGTTATCCCATGCACACCAGTGGCAGTATGAATGAGACGGCTTTACGCTACGTTATTTGGTTACTGACATGAACGCAGTTAGAATCCCAGCTCGGAGCTAAACGGATAATCTAGCTGCACTGAAAGCTGTGATACTGCTAAACAGGTTTGTCTGCAGATGATTATATATATATATATATATATATATATACAGAGAGAGAGAGAGAGAGAGAGAGAGGAAAAAGAGAGATAGTGAAGTAGCTTAATCAGATAAGTTAATTATGAACTAGAATGTTTGATGTTTATTCCCCAATAATACGACACCTTCCACACACAGACGAGCGACGGGTAAATTGCCGCCATTTTATATTTCTAACTTTGCGCATGCGCATTGTTTGTTTTTGATTTTTTCGACTATACAGTATAATAGAGACAGTTGGGCACCGTCTGTGAGAAAAGATCACCATGACGCAATTACAGTTTGCTAGAAATATAGAAACGGCATGCTGTACTGCTTCGCATTCGCAACTGAAGCGTCAGTACGAACACTTCAGAATGTTTGGATCTGGGGATAGTGCGGAGGATTCGGAAAGAGTTGGATGAGTCCAATGCTGATTACGAAGGTACAGCAGTTCGGAAAACCCAGTCTGATCGCTCTGATGAGAGAAACAAAAAAAGAAAACCTCCCGAATTTGTTGGTGAGAGCCTCAGACTCAACACGAAGACATACATCAAATGCCTTAAGAAGCTAGTGCTGTCCTGGGTCAAGAGGATGGCTGCTGGATGACACTATGACTGGTAACATGCCACACAAGCAGGAGAATCCAGTCATTGTTATCAGACTATTTCTGTGATCACATCTCCCCTTAGATCTGACCACTTAATAGAAAAATATATAAAAATAGATCAATGAATACTTATAATAAATTATACTTTAGAACCCGTACAAACTACAAACTACAATAAGCAGGAAAGCAGGAAGAAGTGAAGTAATAGTTATACAGTTTGAAGTGGACTGGATCCAGCTTAGGGGCACATTTTTTAGGACAGTGACTAGAATTTCTTCACCTTCGTTTGCCTTATAATAGTCAAGTTTAGAAATTATGTTAGAGACCAGAGATGGGGTTATATTTATATTACTCAGTTCCAGGTGGGAAAATGAGCGTGAGTACTCCAGACGAGTCGAGTGTGGAGTTGAACGAGAATTTGCGAGCAAAGCACTCGACCTTGTCTGTTGTGTATGTGAGGACTTCGAAATGATTGAACAGAGGAGAGATGGAAGGTTTCTGTTGTTCAGCACAATTTTGCAGAGCCACCATTAATCTTTGGAACCAAACTTTCAACATGCTATAATGCTGCTTCATTATATCAGCAAACATTAGCTTAGCAATTATTTAGGGACCCGTTTACATTTAGTTATTATGAGCAGTGGCAAAAGGTCGCATATTACATGTGTCACTCTGGGTATAGCCGAAAGAAATGATTCTTTTGGGCGTTGGCAGCAGAGCAAGCAGGA
The DNA here is from genome assembly GCA_037127315.1 of Ascarosepion bandense. Classification (NCBI taxonomy): domain Eukaryota; kingdom Metazoa; phylum Mollusca; class Cephalopoda; order Sepiida; family Sepiidae; genus Ascarosepion; species Ascarosepion bandense. The sequence continues at coordinate 3,416,593 of JBBBDQ010000808.1, read as the reverse complement.
GAGAAGAAAAAGGATAAAGTCGGAATTTTCTAACTAGGATGAAAGCAGCAATGTCAGTTTTCACCTAGGAGGAGACTTTATAGGCGCAGCCTTGAACAGGGAAACTAAAATCTTTGTTCCATGGAACATTGCAAAAGAAATCACAGAACGAGTCCCAGTCTGCTCGTTGATAGCAGTAAGATATTCTACTGATAGGAGATTCCTGAATAGAGTGGGCAGTAGAAAGAGACTATGCGGTTACTACAGCATTATCAGAGTTGATAAGAGAGCAGAGCTGCATAGCATGAAAAGTGCAAGAAATAGAAGTAAGGAAGTAATCTAGAAGAGAAGCGTGTTCATTGTGTTTACTGGGGAAACCTGTGGGGAATATCACTTGCATGAGGGAGTGAGTGATTGAGCAGGTTAGCGCTTGGACCCCAGCTAGGACAGTGACTTGGTATGATGGGCATTGAAGTCGATGAACACAAATACATCAGAGAATGGGTGAAGGGAAAGCCTTATCTATATTATCTGAAATGTTATCTAGTATGCAACAGACAGGAGAAGAAGAGGAGCGGTAGAGAAAGAAGAGAAAGCTTGCTGAGTTTAGCAGAGAGAGAGAGAGAGAGAGAGAGAGATATGTAGGAGTGGGCAAGCAATTTAAGAGAGATCAAACCAGAGGGATATGTTTGCTGTCATTCATATGGACATTGGAGTCCTTCCAAAATAGATGAATGTATCCAGAAATCGAAAAATCAGAGGAGATAATTGTAAAGTTAGTTTCGCAGAGAGATAGGATGTCAGGGGACCTTTTGTAGATGAACGATTCCATACTACCAAATTTGGTACGGATAACACAGACATTAGAGTTTTTGTGGGGTTTAGGTGTTTTTGTTTGGCTGGTTTAGTTTTTGGTTTTTGCTTGGCTGGTTTATATATTTGATTGTGTTGTCATGATTTAAAGTTATTTGGGTAAGGAGAGGCCTCGTGTGACTTCAGGGTTGCCTACCGGAGGCACTTTTATGGACACCCATCCATGCACAACATTTCACTATAAGAAATCCAATATTATTCAACTGTTGATCAGAGCAGCCTCTCAAGACGCTACGCAAGAGTTCGGGCTCCTAATTACCACTCATAAGCAGCCACCAAAAACTGCCAAACTGGTATCTTCAGTATGAAGAGACGTTGCCACCATCCACACACATCATAAAAACTCGCGACAGCATCACTATTAAAAAGAGAAACCGGAAACTTCATTATAAACAGGAAACAAGAGATGAGCCACTATTCCAGTTCAAGGGAAGAGGAATTAGTAACGATCGGACGATAGGAGAGCTACCTTCTCCTATTAAAAAAAAAAAAATAAATAATTAAAAAACAAATTAAAATTTTAAAAAAATTATTAAGTTTTAACTTAGTATGAGCCAGAAAAACAGTAATTCATTCTCTTTCTATGTGCTCTGTATAGATTATATTGTTTTTCTGGCTCATACTAAGTTAAAACTTAATTAAAAAAAAACAAAAAAAAACTATTATTTTTTAACTGATTCAATAAAGGATTAGCAAAAACAAAAAAAACAAAAACAAAAACAAACAGATAAAGCAATACCTCTGAAAACACATAAATAAATAAAAAAATAAAAAACATTAACAAATTTAACTGTGAATCTTAGAAAAAATTAACTTATTTATGACTGTAGGAAAGTTCGTCCAAACATGCGAAAATGTCATTGCATCAAACGTAACTGAACAGCCCGCATTTGAAAAAACAGAAATCGGATGGTTGCAGATGAATTGAAAGAAAAAAAAAATTAATTTTTACAATAAAAAGATTATCTATTATTCATCAAAATTATGTTGTTTAAAAATGAGTTGGATGCTGAATGTTCATTGGAAAGTTTGTTTTTTATGAAGAAAAGTAAAGTGTTCTAGTTGTTTCTGTATGCGTGCACGAAAGTAGTAGGCTTCTATATGTTGAGTTTGTTCCTTTCTTTCATTTGTTGCATATGGCCAGTTAAGGAAAAAAGGTAGAAGTGAAAGAGAGAGTAGGATAGTTGTCGTCTGCTTTTTGAATGTCTAGACAGGCGTAGCTATTAATCCTTTGCACGAGAAAGAAGGAGAATGAACGCAACGAGAGAGAGAGAGAGAGAGAGAGAGAGAGAGAGAGAGAGAGAGAGAGAGAGAGAGAGAGAGAGAAAAATTCGTGGTAACGTGAATTGGAAGGTCCAGTTATTAATCGTGATTCTTTTTCTTTCGCTTCATGAAAGAGAAGGTGAGAGGGTTAAAAATACAAGTCGTCGGGACTTACGGCGTTTCAGAATAAAAATGTCTTCGCTTTTACGTAGGTTAATGGGCATAGTGCATGGTCATCAGCAAAAGATACAACCCAAAATGCCAAATACAGATGGGGGATAACAGAATCAAACAAGTCCAAGAATTTAAGTACCTAGGAAGTGTTCTAACAGGAGATGGAAAGTGCGACACGGAGATCCGAAGGCGAATTGGCATGGCAAAGGACGCGTTCCAGAAGCTGAGCAAAATACTAACACACAGGAAGATCTCAATAGAAACGAAGAAAAGAGTGCTAGACTGCTACGTGATGTCAGTTCTTCAGTACGGCTGTGAATGCTGGACAATATCATCGAAAATGAGGACAAAACTGGAAGCGGCCGAAATGTGGTTCTACAGAAGGATGCTACGTATATCGTGGACTGAGCATACAAGCAACGACGAAGTGTTAGAAAGAATGGCAACAAAAAGGAAATTGATGCTGAGCATCAGGAAGAGACAACTGAAGTTCCTGGGACACGCAATGAGGAAGGAGAGCCTGGAGGACCTGATACTGACTGGACAGATAGAAGGAAGGAGAGACAGAGGAAGGCAGCGGATAACATATCTGCAGAGTCTGATCAGGTGGATGACGGAACGGGGGTTGCCAGGAGCAACAGGAGCAAACATACTAAGAGCCACAAGGGATAGAGAGACGTGGAGATCCATGATCGCCTACGTCCTGAAGGGACAGGGCACATAGAAGAAGAAGAATGGGCATAGAATTGTAATTTTTCATATAGTTTTTTATAAAGTAAAAGGAATGGAATTCATTCGTATAAATATGTAAAAAATGTCTATGGAACAAAAAATAAAAGATCAGAAAAATTAGATGAAAAGAGAAGTAGATGGAAGAATCTACCCTAGGAAAAATGTAAAAAAAAAACAACCAAATAAATAAATAAAAAATAAACGATTTTTAAAGAAATAGTGGATGCGCAGAAAACGTTTTAATTAAAAAATGATAAGGACACCAGAATGCTAACAGAACAAAACTCCAGAAGACAAACAAAAACACAGCTTTTATCACAAAAAAGTGTAAAAAATCTAATAATATATATCTATTAAATTAAATCAAAATCTCATATATAAAACAAAAAGAAACAAATTTAATATTGAAAATTCAAGGAAATTTTAATCAAAACTTTAATGTAAAATTGAGACAACAATAATAATATCCCATATCAGTCAGTCGGCAGTGGATATCGGTCTGGAACGAGAAATCGAGGAGCCGAGTTCGACTTTTAGTTGAATTCCTTGCATTAGGAAAGGTATTTTAATGGATCCGTCTTCTCTTCAGTTATGGGTTAAATAACAGGACAAATTGGGTTCTATAGCCTTGGCTGGTAACGAGTCTACCGCAAAAAGTAAAGGCAACCTACTGAGGGATAATCTTCTGCCCAGTCAGTCATATCACTTTCGAGACATGATCATCCAAGCGTGTATAACGTATGGCACTTAACTGACTGATCCAATATATACGCTTAATGAAAGGTATTTCTCGAATAAAACATTAATCAATTTTATTATTAATCGGAAATAAAATTCTCCAGATTAGAATGTTCTTAATATATATATTATGTATGAAAGCAACTAAAAGCTTAAATAATGTTATAATTTTATTGCATTTTTTATTTTACTGATTTTTGGAAAAAAAACCCCACAAAACTAAAGCCAACTGTTTGAAAAAATAATAGATGATTTACATTCTTTAATAAGTACTGCGTTTAACAAATAAAAACAATTTTTTATACAAAATTAATTTCTTGAAATTTTATGAACGTACGTGGAGGGGGAGGTAACAGATTAAAAATATGTATTTTTAACAAGTTTTAATTTGAAAAATAATTTCATTCATTTGTGAATAAGGTAGTATTGAACGGACATACCTCTCAATACTATCACACGAACGCGGGTGTCCCTCAAGGTTTATAGGTCTACGCTTTTCCTTATCTACATTAACGATCTCCTCGAATGTAATAAGATCCCAAGTAGGTATATACGCTGACGACACTACGGTTTACTCTTTTCTTCTTCTTCTTCTTTGTACCTTGTCGTTTCAGGATGTAGGCGATCATGGCCTTCCACGTCTCTCAATCCCTAGTGATTCTTAGCACGCTTTCTCCTGTAACATGTCTCAGCCCCCGTTCTGTCATCCACCTGCTCAGGCCCTTCAAATATGTTATCCGCTGCTTTCCTCTGTCTTATTTTCTCTCTATCTGGCCTGTTAGTATCAGGTTCTCCAAGCCCTTCTTCCTCATTGCATGCCCCAGGAACTTTAGTTGTCTCTTCCTGATGCTCAATATTAATTTCCTTTTCGTTTCCATTCTTTCCAACACCTCGTCATTGCTCACATGCTCGGTCCACGATATCCGCAGAATATTTTCTGTAGAACCACATTTCAGCTGCTTCAAGATTTCCCTTCATCTTTGTTGATATTGTCCAAAATTCACTGCCATATTGAAGAACTGACATCATATAGCAATCCAGTACTATCTTCTTTGTTTCTAGTGAAAGTTTCCTGTATCTTAATACTTTACTCAGCTTCTGGAACGCGTCTTTTGTTATGCCAATTCGCCTTTGGATCTCTGTGTCGCACTTTCAGTCTTCAGTTAGAACACTTCCCAGATAGTTAAATTTTCGTATCTGCTTGAGTTTAGCGTCCCCCACCTGTGTTTGGCACTTTGGGCAGCTCTTTTTGCTGATGACCATGCATTCGGTTTTCTTGTAGTTTATTTGTAGTCCTTTCTTGTCACTCTCTTCAGCTATCTTCTGTAGGAGGTCCTGCAGTTTTTTTCCGTGTCTACAATCAACACTGTGTCGTCTGCTTATCTTATGTTGTTCAGATTGTGACCTCCGATGACAAATCCTGGCCTAACATCTAGAGTCCTCAGAATATTCTCACTGTACAAGTTAAATAGATCCGGTGAAAATACACATCCCTGTATTACGCCCCGTTCTATCTTTGTATAACCGCTGAATTCGTTACCTGTCCGTATGCAGGCGGTTTTATGCCAGTAGAGGTTCTTAATTACGCTAATGTCTTTCCCAGATATGTCGAGGCTGCTGTGCATCTCCAATTCTTTGTAGCGTATTTTGTCGAATGCTTTTGCGTAGTCAATAAAGCACAGGTATAAGTCCTTCTTCATTTGTATTGCCCTTTCAGAGAGCATCCTAATCATAAATATGGCGTTCTTTGTTCCAGTGTCTTTGACGAACCCGCACTGTTCTGGTCCTGTCTCTGGTCTGATTCTACTTCCTGGTCTATTCATCAGTATTCGGACGATCAGTTTTGTAATATGACTCATTAAGCTGATAGTTCGGTGTAGTCCACACTCGTTTGCACCTGGCTTCTTAGGCAATGCTATGAAAACGGATTTGCATAGGTCGTCTGGCATTATACCACTATTATAAATTTCATTTATTATTTCCGTAATTTTTTTTATGCCGAATTCTTCCAGGGCTAACAGCAGCTCTATTACAATGCCGTCTGGACCAGCTGCTTTGTTTTTATTCAGTTTGGCCATTGCAGCTTCCACTTCGGACTTTAATATTTCCGGTCCGTCCTCATCTTTGTGTATTATCGGTTGCTCTCTCTTGTCGCGGAAAAGATCTTCTATATATTCTTCCCATCGCTTGAGTATTTTTTCTCCAATATTATCGTTCCATCCTTGGCTTTTATACATCCTGTTGAGGAGCAGTTTTTTTTTGTTCTGTAAGTTTTCTTTTCTCTTTATGCATGTCTGTCTTATTAGTCCTGCTCAGTGTCTCTACCTCTGCGCATTTGTCATTGAGCCATTCCTCTTTTGCCTGTCTGCATTTGTTCCTAATTTCCCTGTGCAGTTTCCTGTATTCTCTTCCATGTCTTGGCATCATTTTCCGTCTCCTTTGCATTATGTTAAGGATCTCTTCAGTCATCCACTCGTTTTTACTTCTGTGTCTGATTTCCTTTGGGGCAACGTTGTTTGCTGATGTCACCATCGCTTTCCATAGTGAGTCCCATTTCGAATACTCTCGCCACGATAAAAAATCTGCCGAGGCTGACAAAGCAAACCTCGTTACCGAGCTTAAAAAGGACCTCCAATCCGTAGTGGACTGGGGTAAGAAATGGCTCGTGAATTTTGATGCTTCCAAAACAAACATGCTATCTATTAACCATCACAGACAATCGCTTCTACCCCTACCCCCATTAGCATGGATCAGGCTAGTCTCCATGAAAGCAAAACACTGTGCCTCCTCGGGTTAACTCTCACAACAGACCTCAAGTGGAACGACTATATGGAATCCATAGCTAAATCCGCTGCTGAGAAGGTCGGTTCTCTGTGCAGGGCTAGGAAGTTTTTTACTGTCTGAAACAATCCTGCACATATAGAAATCTTCCATCCACCCGTGTATTGAATACTGCTGCCATATCTGGTCGGGTGCCTCTGCTATTCACCTAGGGGTCATTGACAAAATCCAACGGAGAATCTGTTATGTGATCGATCCTGACTTAGCAGCTCAGATATAGTCACTTTCTCATCGGCGCAATGTGGCTTCCCTGTGTCTCTTTTACAAATACTTTCACGGCTTCTGCTTCGATGAACTTAGCTCACTGGTGCCCCTTATATATGAATTTACTCAAGCTACAAGGTTAGCAACTAGGTCCCACCCTTTTACTGTGAAACCAATAAAATGTAAACGTAAATTCTATTCCGCAGCTTCTTTTCTCGCACTTCCCGCCCGTAGAATTCTCTTCCATTTACTTGCTTTCCCTACATTTACAATTTCCAAAAAATTAAATCTAAAGTCAATAGTCATCTCCTATCTCACTAACCTGCATCCTCTCTCTTATGCTCCTTTCTCTGTCCACTTTACTCTCGTCAGTATTCTCATCCTTCTCTTAACCACTTCTTGACACCCCTTGTAACCCGTCACTCTTTCTCATAACTTTCCTCTAATGTAACCCCCTGCACAACAGTGGAAGTAAAATGCCTTGCATGGAGAGATAAGATTATTAAAAAATAAAATCCTGAAAGTTTCATTAAAATCTGACAATTATTTGATTTTTTCAAGAATTTCCAAATTCATATGTTTTTCATCGAAAAGTTACGTAATATTACATTGTCCATTGTTAACATTTTCTATTATATTTGGTGCCTTTTTTAATTCATACTATGCTGTTTTTTCAGCGAATTAATGGAGGCATAGAAGGGTAGAAAATATTCTGTTTTTACTGAAAAGAGAAAAGTCATATAAAATAATTAATTTCTTGTGGCTTGATAATTTAACAGATAATTTTTATCTTGAAAAAAAAAAAACAGCAAGAAAAAAATAAAATAAAATGAACAAAAGCAAACAAGTAAAAAAAGTAACAAAAAACAAAATTCATGGTGGGATAATTAAAAAAAACTTAATATATTTACTTCTGTAATAGATATCTGACACTCCAAGGTTATTATATAATTTAATGAATTGTTAATTAGCAGCACATGTTTCCATTTTTAAAATGAAATGAAATGAAATGAAATTATTTACTTTTGTATAACATATTAAGTACACTATCGTTACGATTGAATTTAACTGAATTGATTTAATTTAATTCTAATTTTAATTGGCGTGGAGGAAATTAAATTATGTTGGGCAGACAACCATTTACATTAATTTTCTTTAATGTTTCATTTTTAACTTACTGCGCCAAATTTATTTTCGGTACGAAGAAGAACGAAGATTATTGTGATAGAAATATTGTTTTTACAGTATTCAACATAAAGTTTATTATTTACTTGAAATACTATAGCGCAATATTTTAAATTTGGAGGAACTATGGATAGCGTCTAGGATTCAGGAATCGGGGCAGGGCTGAGTTCGAATTTCAGTCGAGTTGGTTACATTCACTTATGGACAAATACCCTCGGAGAAGGTATGAATCTATCTCTTCTTCCCTCTCAACTACGGGTAAATAACAGGACATACTGTGTCCTATAGTTCTGTATGTCAGCCAGTCTTGGAGAAACACAACTTGAATTCAAAACCTCTAATTATGAATTAAATAGCATCACCATCCGCAATTTGCTAAGCTTCGTAAGTACGATTACACACCTGAAGACATGGTTAAACAGGGAAGTAAGAAGGATTGAGATGGTCCTGACTCTGGGAGGTTTCATCCCTGGTATCTATTTTTAATGTTTTTATTTTAAATTGGAAAGCTGAAAACTTATTATAATAATAAATTATATAATTTTATTTTATGCAGACTTATTATAATAGATTAATAATCTTGTTAAAAGTCGAATTCACCGAAAATACATTTAATAACCAAGGAACTGCTTTTTTAAAAAATAAGAATCTTAACCCGAAAAAAAATCCACACATGAACTAAAAAAACAAAACAAAACAAAAAAAACAAACAAACAAAAAACAAAAAACAAAAAACAAACTACAAATTATAATTAGGAAAACTGATAAATCGAATATTTTGTGCATCTACAGTAGCCAGAATTGTGGAAATCTATTCGCAATTTATAAAAGATGGTTAAATTTACTAGACATAGAATGAAAGACTGAACTCTTTAACAAACAGCCTAGAAGAAAGACAACTCTAGATCGTTTAGGGACTTTGTGGCATACTAAGTGGATAGCATGAACCAAACATGGAAGAAAAAACAAGGTTTTAGAGAGGATGCAAATAAAAAGGAAACTTATACTTAGCATCAGAAAGAGACAGCTGAAATTTATGGGACACTTAATGAGAAACTCGCCATGTAAGTGTTTCACAACATTTCGCTATTTCCAGTGAAGGTTAAATTTTCCAAGCCCTTCTTCTTCATCATGTATTCAAGGAATTTCAGTTGTTTTTTTCCTGATTTTGAATATGTTCTTTCTTTTGCCATTTTCTTCAAAACTTCCTTGTTTCTTAATTCTTGCGTCTATTGAATGCTCAGTATCCTTCTGTAGAACCACATTTCTGCTGTCCTTTTTTTCTCACTCGTGGGAAGATTTTCCACCATTCACTGCCATATAAAAGGTAGTATATGCAGGTGGTTAATTGATTTTTATTGCTTTTTATTGTGTTGACGTCTTTTTAGCGCGCTTATGTGAATGTCTATTTAATTGCTCTATCATTTTGGGTTGACCTCTTTTTACTGCGTTGGGTTGACCATCTGCAGAATCATTCACATAAAGATATTAAATTACAACAAGCTCCATATAAACAAGAAAAAATAAGGAAACAGCAGCAGAGGAAACAAAACCCCTGAAAAGTGAAAAGATCACAATAATACCACCACGAAACTTCGAAGTCGACATAACTCTGCTCAGTTAAGTGACAAATTTTTCTATATTAATTTATCTCTTTCTCGATATAGAGCACTAAATGACAAAAAACCGCTTGCCAAAAATACCTTGCTACCAGTAGACCACCGGAGAATACAGTAATCTTGGCACAAAGCATCATCACAATTTAACAATACATATATATATATATATATATATATATATATATATATATATATATATATATATATATGTGTGTGTGTGTGTGTGTGTGTGTGTGTGTGTGTATAAGCAGCATGTTTTTATTGAAGCATGTTTGATTAAATAATTTAGATATTTTGTGTCTATTGTAGTCACGAATAAATTTCTTAGCAAGAAGAGCGCTATAGGCATTTTTATTATTTTTATTTTTATAGTCACAAGTACTTTCAATCTTGTTTAAGATCATCTTCAGTGGGTTAATTCTTAATTAATGTGTACTTTTTCTTGTGAAAGTTTTATATCATGAAAACTCTTTTGCTTTAATTGTTATGAATTTTGAGCATATGCGTAGGAACGCGCGATGCCGATTTGAAAATTATAACTTGTAGGGAAGGTAACTTCGTTTTAATATCAGTAAAAATTGCTGTATACATGTTTTAAACTATTGTGTCTTTTTAAAATTACAACTTATTGTTATATGCATTTCAGAACATTGTTACCATACTCATAAGTAATTTTCTTTAGTGTAAGTTTTAATGTTTTGATAAATATTTTATATTTGCTACTTTGTCAAATATCTATGTTGATCACACGTAAACATTGCCTCCTAGAAGACTTGCATTACACACATCTGATTAATCATTGTACAACATTTAAATGAACATTCTATTCATATTCAAAATTTAGGGCAATATTAATTGAAAATACATGAAAATAATAAATAAAATTTTCAAATTCTCGTAGCCATCTTTATCAAAAAATTAAAGCTGATACTTAGACAAAAGATAAGAGTTACTTCTTTCTTAAATGACAGTAGGTCGTTTCGCACAAAAACAGGTATTGATCGTTTGCGACTACTGTTAGAAAATATTGTGAATAAATAAATTTGAAGGTGATATGGTTTGTTTTTCTCACAAAGAGTTATGTAATCAATACAAAAATATTTTTATTTACTTTAGCAGCATATAAGTAGAGGCTTATTCCTGAAAGACGTTTTAAAGCTAATTTTTCTCTTCTTTTGTAAGATAATTGTAAGTTTCTGTGTACAGAAATGTCTATAAATCCTCTCAACTGAATTCTAAACGGCGTCTTTTTTTCATTATTATTACTGTTTCTTCATTATTTTTTATCCAAAGTTACACGTGTGCATGCGCAACACAGTATCTCTGGATATAATTACATAAGGTGAATTCACGGGGGGGAAAAAAAAACTCATTTCGAAATATTTTCTTGGTTTGCCAGTTCTGCTTTTTGTGCTTACAACGGTTAATCAATCTCAATTGTTTTATTATCTTAAAATATCTACTCAACAGCATCATTGATAAAACAACTTCGGTTGAGAATCACTAGATGAAATTACACTATGACTAATCCCTCACGCAGTAATAGTAAAAAGCTGCTATTTTTTTTTAATTGTCAGCCCTTGCAGTAACTAGTTAAAAGTATTGCGTGTGGTATATTGGCACGCAAACATATACTGAATAACCGAAAACAACAGCAAACAAAACGAAAACTTGAGAAGAAAATATATTGTAAATTTTATTTTTGATGCAGAAAATACAACAAAAATAAGGTTACAGTGTAGTATGTCGCTACATGCTCATATAGAGGATGAGAAGAGCGTTGTACTGAGAAGGTCTGCTCTGTAATCGCTGGAAAGCATTGTTTTGAAAAGGACAGTTTATTGTAAGTCGTTTAGTTGGCTGGTGCAGTAGTAGCTGGTAGTGTACTAGTTATGATTGGAGTGGTGGTTGATAGCGAGCTGCAGATGGCTGGCTAAATGGCACTGCTGCTGACGGAGCCGTTACCCAGTTGCTGGAACAGATACTACATTTAATCCAAGTCATCATGACCGCAGAACTAATGATTTTCTTGCTTTGAGGCCTCATTATAACCCTAATCAATTTTATAACACGCTGAGTAAGCTTTTTTTTCCTGTTGTTTTTTTTTTTAAATACGGGAGTGTCGACTGGATACAGCAAAACTGTCAGTATCAAAGTTATGCTTGTGAGGCACGTGTAGTTGGTTCTAATGAGTACTATAATATTCTGCCAAGCTAATACAAGCTTAGTACAGGTCGACAATATTATGCCTTTTTAAAAATTGAGTCTTTCACCACAATTCTTTTTTAAAAACTCTGGAGAGAAAATAACTACATTATTAATAAAATGTTATTCTCTCACCTAAAACTTTAATTTATTATCAAATATCGCTTTCTAAGGTGTACTTAGATTATCGTATAAAGTATGCAATTTAAAAATAAAAAAACACGTTTCATTAATTCCAATAATGCATATTCTAGTACAATAAAATAATTCCTATAATTGGAAAATTATTTTTATCTTGGTGAACTCGGCCATATGTAAGTGGTTTTATCCGTTATAGTGAAGTGTATGTGTGTTGAAATAGATTAGTTTAATTTGGCCTTGTTAGTTAGATAGCCCACTATTTGAAGGGTATAAAACAAGAAAATCAAATTGGAAATTGAAGTTGTAAATTCATATGCATATAAATCAGTTAAAATTTTTACAAATAAAAGTAATGTATTTTGGTTAATACAAGCTCGTTAAAAATGTTCGTAGTAGTACTTGCGAGTATGAGTTTATGTGCACATAAGCAGGAACGTATGTGTGTATGTATGTGTGAGCGTTATTGTTAGGTAGAAGTGTCTTTGAAGTAATCGCTCAGTCTTAAATGGCTCCGTGCAGTTATCAAGTATAAGAAAAGGCAGACGGGTGAACCGCAAAAATAAAGAGGTGAGATAATAATAATAATAATAATAATAATAATAATAATAATAATAATAATAATAATAATGTTGATCGCTTGACGTTTTTCAAGGGTACGTGTTAATTACGCTCGTATTCTTCTAACTGGCGACAGTCTACTTGGTCCGTCTTTTATTTCGTTTGTGGGGCTCAAAAAGGTCATTTGGGAATTCCCTCCCGGATGTGATTCTGGCCTTTCCATTTGGCGTCAAACAAACTTCGCGTCGGCTCGCGAAAAGGGTCCTTAAAATAACTTATTTCTGATAATTGAAAATTATTTGAATTTTGTTTTTAGATGATTCCGAGTTTACTACTCGCCGAAAAACATTTCACATCATGGTGTGAAATTTCACGAGTTTTGTGTGTGTTAAGCAAAGTTTGTACATTCGAGTCTTTTTTATTTTCTAATAAAATCAATGAGTCAGTGCTTAGCATTTGAATTTTAAATTTAGATCTTGTTTTGTTTTACTACGTTGCTTGTTTACTGGAAGTTCATCCTCCAGATATATTCTGCTTATTACACTAATAAAATTTTGTGCAGTACTAAATCCTGATATTTGTGACAATGAACGAAGGAATTATAATATTTTAGACAAGCACAAATGTGCGTTGTGGTGCAGTGAATATCGACTCAGAACGACAAATTGGGGAGCCGAGTTCGAATTCCAGTTGAATTCCTTGCATTCACTTACGCACAAATACCCTTAGGAAAGATATTAATCCGTCTGTTCCCTCCAGTTATGGGTTAAATAACCGGACATATTGGGTTCTATAGCCTTGACTGGCAAGCAGTCTACCACAGAAAGCAATGGTAATCTACTGCGGGATAATCTTCTTCCCAGTCAGTCATGTCTTTTTCGAGACATGATCGCCCAAAACATGTAGCACGTATGGCACTTAACTGACTGACTGAAATAGAAAATACAAACTTGGGTAATGTACCTTAACGATTGGGTATGAAGGTTCTTTCATATTAAACATTGACCAAATGTTACTCTGATAAACACTGACACTTCCAAAAACTCTTTCTAAAGAGAAAATAGTTAAAAAAAAAAAAGGAATTAGAAACAACCTTTTTATTTTTTCTGAACGTAAAATTTAAAAAATATCTTCTGTAAAGCATTTGCGTAAATTTTGAAATTTAATATTTTGCATTCAGCCCTTGATGTTTTGATTGTCGATATTTTGATCGTGATTAGACCAATTTATTTTTCCTTTGAAGTTCTAGGTAATGATTCTGAATCAGGAAAAAATTTTCGTCTTGTTTCCCCTACTCTCTCCCTTTGTATACAAGTATATATATATTTTGGATGTAATATGTTAGGATTAAGGAATCTTCTTGCCAACAGAATTATAACAAATGAAAAGAGTAAGTGAAATATAAAGCACCATGATGAATTTTGAGTTTCACTCAACTCAGTTAATACTCCGATGGATGCAGATTTCAATACCGGTAAGTTGTGAGAACCTATTAATTTTTTCTGAACGTAAAAATCTTAAATATTTTCTCTAAAGCGTTTGCGTAAATTTGAAATTTAATATTTTGCATTCAGCCCTTGATGTTTTGATTGTAGACATTCTGACAGCAAAATGGTTTTAAAGACAGTCTTAAGTGAACGTTTGTCCTCACGTGGAAAGGCATCTTAAAATTTTCTTGCAGTGACTAGTAAGCGGTCTCCTGACTTCAAATTAGTAAATTTGTTTTTTCATTTTTTTTTTTAAATTGGAGTGGATAGACGCTTCTATCGCTCGGTTCATACTCTTCCCCCTACTTTTGAACAGAAGTAGAGGCTCATTTCTTGTTCTCTGGTTAGGAAGGGGTTTCCGGGTTTCTTTCCTCGCCTCAGTCTTAATAGTGGTGTTGTTACAAGTTTTTGTAATGTGTGTAGTTGGGTACTGAGCTGGCAGTTTCCCGTTGTTGCTTTCGACTGATAATTAGGAGCCCGAAATCTTGCGTAGCCTGTTGAAAGGCCGCTCTGATCAACAGTTGAATAATATTGGGGTAATTGTAGTGCCATGTCACACATGGATAGGTGTCCCTGCAAGATCCCCCGATAGGCAATGCCGAGGCCACATAATGCTGTAGACTGTGCCAGTTCCCTTCCAATTCATAGTGCATTTACTACTACTCTAGGCCTCTCCTTACCAAAAAAACAAAAAACAAAAAAAACAAAAAAACAATCATTACGACGTACAATCAAAGTAATAAAACTAAACCAGCTAAAGAAAAAATACCTAAACCTGTCAACATCTTTTTTTGTCCGTGGTATCCGTACAAACTTTTCCAGCGTTGAACCCTTCCTCCAAAAAAGAAAAATAAATCCCCTGACATCTTAGTTCTCTGTGAAACTAACCTTGACTCTTCTATCTCTTCCTCTGATTTCTATATCCCTGGTTACCTTCCCCTGTTTAGGAAGGACTCCAATGTCCATATGTATGAACTTGACGTTTATGTCAGCAAACATCTACCTTCAGCCAGGATGATTTCTCTTGAATCTCCATATCATTCTTATATGTATCTCTGCCTCTCTCTACTAAGCTTGGTTAGCTATCTTTTCTTTCTATACCGGTCCCTTTCCACTCCTGACTGTTCCGTATTAGACAGCATCTCGAACAATATGGACAAGGCCATTTCATCTCATCTGTTCGCTAATATATTTGTGTTTTGTGACTTTAATGTCCACCACGCCAAGTTTCTCTAATAATTTTAATGAAGCCGGCTCACTGCTAGATCTATACTTCACTGATATCCCCGAATCTTGCTATGTCATACAGCTCTGCCCTCTTGGCAACTCTGATCATGCCATGGTTTCCGTTAATATCTACTTCCACTCCCCCTCCTTCCATGAACCTCCTATCTGCAGAATATTTTATTGCTATCAAAGAGCGGACTGGAAGCGTTACGTGACTTTCTTTGTGGCGTCACTTAGAACCAAGTTTTTAGTTACCCCGTTGAAGATTGTGCATGTAAGGTATCCTATTGGAAAGCCAACATTGATGCATTCATTCCATTAGGGAAGTTCCGGCTCAAATCTCATTCTTCTCCTTGGTTCTCTCCTGCTTACTCGACCGCCATTTTCTACAAGAACCACTTCTTCCGACTTTACCGGATTTGATGCGTCTGACCATAATAGTCTTTTTTTATAGTTTCTGCTCGCAATGAATGCAAGCGCGTCCTAAATGATGCTAAGCTGTTGTTTGCTGATAGAATGAAGCAGCGTATAACATCTCGCAAGTCTGGCTCTAAGGACTACTGGCGGCTCTGTAAAAGTGTGCTAAACATCAGCAAACCTTCAATCTCTCCTTTAATCAATAAATTTGAAGTTCTTACAACAACAGCGGACAAGGCCGAGTGATTTGCCCAAAGATTCTCCACCAACTCCACATTTGATTCGTCTAAAGTACCCGCACCCGACTTCCAACCTAGAACTGGGGCTGAGTGACGTTTGCATTACTCCCTCGTTGGGTAACGTAATTTCGAAGCTTGACCCCCATAAAGAAAGCGGAGGTGGCGGAATACCAGTCATCGTCATGAAGAAATGTGCCCTTGAACTATCCACTGTTCTTTTAAAACTCTACAACTACTGCCTCTCTGGAGAACTCCCATACCCCTCTAATTATCGCTCTATCAGCTTCTTACCGATTTTTGGCAAAGTGTTCGAAGCTTTTATTAATGCTGAAGTGGTTCAATATTTCACAACTTACAGCCTATTCTCCGACAAACAATATGGCTTCCGCTTCGCTAGGTCTACCGCGGATATGTTAACGACCATCACATAGTATATATATATATATCAGGCTTGATAAAAACGGCGAAGCTCCAGCTGATGCCCTGGATATCTCCAACATTTGACAGAGTATGGCACACTGGCCTTCTGCGCAAGCTACAGGGCTATGGTATAACTAGAGGCTTGTTTGATCTAATCCAGTCATTCCATTCAAATCGCGTAATAAAGGTAGTATGAATGCAGGTGTCTCTCAAGGCTCTATTCTAAGCTCTATTCTTTTTCTGATCTTCATCAACGATTTCCCTGATGTAATCAAATCCTAGGCAGGCATCTACGCTGACAATACCACAATTTACTCCCGCCTCAATAAGAAATCTGCCGAGGCTGACAAAGCAAACCTAGCTGCTGATCTTTAAAAGGACCTCCAATCTGTGATGGATTGGGGTAAGAAATGGCTCGTAAATTTTAATGTTTCCAAAACGAAGCTGATATCTTTCAACCACTATAGACAATCACTCTTACCCCCAAAACATGAATCAGGCTAGTCTTCCTGAAAACAGTAGACTGCGCCTCCTCAACCTACTCTCTGTCTCTTTTACAAATATTTTCACGGCTTTTGCTCCGACGAGCTTAGCTTTCTGGAGTGGGCACTCTACGCGAATTCACTCGAACTACTAGACTGGCAACTGAAACCGTAACTTCTATTCTACTATATTCTTTTCTCGCACTTCACACTTGTGGAACTCCCTTTAGTATTCTAGCTTCCCTGATAGCTACGATGTCTAAGAGTTTAAATGCAACATCAGTTACCATCTTGAAATTTTCCTTGACTTCAATTCTTTCCCCGACAGCCCCTGTATCTTGTTCTCTCTTTCCGCTCTTTTCCCATGTAGCTCTCTTCACACCAGTGTTTCCATCTTCCTCGTACCCATTCTACGACACCCCCTGTAACCAGTTCCACTTTTTCATCACTCTCTTATGTAAACCCCTGCACATCACTGGCAGTAATGCAACGATAATAATAATAAAACAACAATCCTGATGTTGTGGAGATATCCTCTTATCCTGTAACTAGTTAATGTACTCTATTATTATATTATTTCTTTTCACAACGTACTTTAAAAATTCTTTTTGGCTAACATACAGGAGCTTAAATTACTATTCAATATAAAAATATTTTTGCAAACGGTATAAAGCATGTAGTGATTTCTATATATATGATACATACCTCTAAAAATGATTTGCAAATGTATGGTGCTATAACTAATGAGTTGCATATGTATAGTACATGCATATAAATAATGATTTGCGTACGTATAATACATGCCTATAAACAGTAATATGCACATATCTATAAACAATGATTTGCATATGTATAGTGTCATAAGCAATGATTTGCATATGCATAGCAGTTTGCTTATGTATGGTGCATACCTACAAACAATGACTTGAATATGTATAGTGTATGCCTCTAGAGGGTGATTTGTATATACATGTTACATGCTTATAAACAATGATTTGCATATGCATAGTCCATACCTATAAACAATGATATGCATATATAAGGTATATGTCTACAAACAATGATTTGCATATATATAGTACATGTCTATAAACAATGCATATATATAGTGCTATAAGCAATGATTTACATTTTTTTTTATAATCATACCGCCCCAAGCAAAGCATTTTACTGCTACTGTTGTGCAGGGGGTTACATAGCAGGAAAGAGTGACAGGTTATAGGGGGTGTTAGAGAATGGGTAAGAGAAGGGTGAGAATACTGATGAAAGTGGAGTGGATGGAGAAAGGAGCATGAGAGAGAGAGAGGATGCAGGTTAGTGAAATAGAAGATAACTATTGATTTTATATTTAAATTCTTGGAGATTGTATCTGTGGTGGAAGCAAGTAAACAGAAGGGAATTCTACAGGCGGGAAGTGCGAGAAAAGAAGCTGCAGAGTAGAATTTACGTTTACATTTTATTGGTTTCACAGTAAAAGAGTTGCTAATTTTGTGTCTTGAATAAATTCATATATAGGAGACACCAGTGAGCTAAGTTCATCGGAGCAGAAGCCGTGAAAGTATTTGTAGAAGAGACATATGGAAGCCACATTGCGCTGATGAGAAAGTGACTATATCTGAGCTGCCAAGTCGGGATCGATCACATTACAGATTCTCCGTTGGATTTTGTCAAGGACCCTTAGGTGGATGGCAGGAGCATCCGACCAGATATGGCAGAAATGCACGGGCGGATGGTAGATATATATATATATGTGCAGGATTGTTTTAGACAGAGACTCGACCTTCTTAGCAGCGGATTTAGTTATAGTCATTCCACTTGAGGTCTGTTGTCAGATTTAACCTGAGGAGGTGCAGTGTTTTGCTTTCAGGGCGACTAGCCTGATCCATACTAATGGGGAGTAGGTAGGAGCGATTGCCTGTGGTGGTTAATAGATATCAGCTTCGTTTTGGAAGCATTAAAATTCACAGCCATTTCTTACCCCAGTCCGCCACGGATTAGAAGTTCTTTTCAAGCTCGGTATCGAGGCTTGCTTTTTCAGACTCGGCAGAGTTTTGATCGAGGCGAGAGTAAACCGTAGTGTCGTTAGCGTATTTGCCTACTTGGGATCATATTACACAAGGGAGATCGTTAATGTAGAAAAGGCAAAGCATAGGACCTAGAATAGAGTATGTGATGCAATTTGCATATGTGTGGTACATGCCTAAAAATAATGATTTGAATATGTATATAACGCATTTCTATGAAAGTGATTTTCATATGAATATTATGCATATAAGCAATGATTTGTTTCTATATAATGCCTGCCTGTAAACAATGTTGCATTCAATTTTAAAGACGCATTTTGCACGGGTTATAAAATAAAATAATGAAATTTTTAGAAAACACACTAAATGCATTTGGGAGTAACGTATGCTACATTAGTTTTAGTGTCTCGGTGGCAAAGTCGTTATGTTAGAGTAGTTTGTTTCAAGTGTCCATCAACCCTTTCTTTCCCGACCACCATCTTGTCAGAGAAAAATATGTTTGTTTAGATAACTTACAATACAGCAGAATTCAGTGAGGAAGTAGTGTCATGCCATTTTCAAAGTAATAATATTAAGAATGCACAAACACTATAATTCTAAAGATATTAATTTTTTATTTAACTGCCAAATAATTTGCATTCAAAAGGATTTCTGAAATACTTAAATGAAGTTTTGACTTGACTAAACATAATAAATTAAAAGAAGAATTAATTAGTTAGGGTGAGCTGGGAATATTTTTCGCTTAGGCGACTGTAATTCCTCGGAAATTTAATTAATTAAACTGCAAATATAGTCAAATTTACTATGAAAAAACAACTTCATTTACATACATTTAATTCTGATATCCTAGTTAAATCTATTGCTTTAGCATTTAAACATTCGAATACAAGTCTACTCAACCAATGGGTTCAAATTTGCTAGTGCAACATGATTATCATGTTTGGAGGCACAGTTGCGATGAACATATTGTTAAAATTGAGAAATATAAAATTTTAAACACAACAGAAGCATGTGCAGTCATAGAATCTGGGTTTCAATAAAAAGATTTTAGGAATATAATGACGATCTGGTACGACAGTTGGAATCATATGATTGGAACTCACTGATACATTGTAATAAATTGGAAGATAGAAAAGAACAACAATAAGAAAGAATAACTTTCAAACAGAACTTTATTGATGCCCATTTCTAATAAAACAAAAAGAGTTACTGCAAATCATCAGTAGTAAATCTTAGCAAACAAAAAGAAAATGATTGATTCCTTATAAGTCAAATTCACAATAATTAGATATACAGTTCTTAGCTTAAGTTTACATTTCTAGCATCCCTATTTAACTCTGAATTTTTACTCTTTTTCCTTTACTTATTTTTCCATAGGAATAGACAGGTTTGACTACTGACTAATTAATAATCCTTCTCCGTCTTTTGAACAGTAGTAAAGGTTTATTCCGTGTTTCTTGTTTAAGGTTGAGCTTCCGGTTCCTTCCTACGTATTCTAATTCACTTTCACTCCTAGTAACCCGTTGCGTCTTAGTGGCATTATCGCCTTACTTGTGGTGAAATGATTAAAAAGAAAAAAATCTCTGTTTCTGAAGCTCACCCAGTAGGTGCCCGAATTTTACAAGATTTTATCTTTACCATGTTTTCAGTTTGACCTTGAATTGGAGTAAGGTTCTACACACAAAGAAAAGATTTTATCATCTTTGGATTCACGAGTCTTATTAGTTTCACACCACTTTTCTTAATTCCTTTCTAACTTTTTTTTAGCATTTTTTAAAATCTTGCCTGAAGTTTATTTTGTTATTTTACAGGTTTCTTTTTTCCTTACCAGAATAGTTTTTTTTAGTGGTGTCAGTGTGAGCTGCTGATTTTCTCTTCTGTAGTCTTCGCTAGATGTCCTCTAGGGGGTGCTTTGAGAAAAGGGCAAATCTTTTCAGGAGAAAACTTTTCAGCCGATGAATGCTTCTTGGTGGGAGGTATAGAGCTTTAACTATACTCTGCCACCCTAGCATTAATGAGAGCACTGTAATATCTATTTGACCCAAGATCTTATAAGACATTATAAAAACAATTCTAGGTCGAGCAGTTCGTGCATATAATAATTTGTTGATTCAATTGCCAAGTGAAGTCTTAGCATTGCACAAAACACTTAAAACCATGTTTGCAGTATGTATTTCAGATCAATAAAAATGTTACTTCTTTCTACTGAAAAAAAGAAAACAAAAAAACAAAAAACAAAAACAAAACAAAGCAAAACAAAAAACAAAAACAAAACTCGATAAACCTGATTTTTTCATAGTTTGTCAGTTGCCTATGAGAAAGACTGGCAACCTGTTAAAACATTAACACTTTCACTGTATGCAGTTGATATTGGCCACCTTCAGAAATATTCTGGAGTTTGTAATTTTGCCCAGCTAGATATTTCATTAAACTTTCTTAGTATTGCCGTTTTAAATGCATTTGAACACCAAGACGTCCGTCATTGTTTTTGTTTTACAGAAGAACAAACTAATTTGATATGTGATCATCAGAAAGGCCAGGATAGGCGTTGATCTAAATGGAGATGTCCTTCTCATATATGTCTCTGTGATACTAGCATGACATCATGTGGACCTAACCCGAGGATGGTAAAAGAGAGTTACTGGTTTGTTTTTTCATATTAAATGAAGTAAAATTAATGAAAGTGTAAGAAACAATTGTTAAGACTACAATACTCTGTTTAGATATTTGGTAGAGTAATATTTTATAGCCGTTCGGGTTGATGAAACTAGTTATCACGGTAGGGTAGCCTGTTTAACCCTCTAGGGCCATTCGTATCATATTTGATACAGTATTTCCCTATAAGGAAACATTTGGTATTCATTGACTGAGCAGTCAGTACTGCTTTCATTTGAAATTTATAAAATATTTCTCTTAAAAAATTTTTCAGGAAAATATTTCTTTCAAGGCTTGTTTTCATACTGTATCAAATATGATACGAATGGCCCTAGAGGGTTAAGAAAAGGAAAACTCCCGCTGCTTTGCGGCCATAGCCAGTCATGGAGTAAGTCTGGTGTTATATTCAGCTTCTTTCTGGCAACTCCTGCGATGAATCTGGTGCCAAACTATTTTGGACTCTACCTTTCCCTTGATAGCGTGGAGAGGAGAGACGTGCTGCCTGGACATAAAACCCTGTCCAGGCTCTCGCCCTAGAGGGGGATCCTCCAGCATCACTTCACCGCCATGACCAAACACAGGAAGCAACAGTCTAATGATGGGAGGATTTCAAGGTTCTTCTGTATGGGGAACTGACTATTGAGATTGTCTTTACTGCAAGGACGTCTTCAAAATTGACATGAGGACGAGAGGTAGGAAGACGTCATCAACGATTACTTACGCTGGACACACAATTTTCGTCGAGTGATGGCGACGCGAATAAAAGAAACGGACGCTTGCCCCCGGGATGAAGAATGCTCGAAGAAAAGCAAAAAAAAAAAAAAAAAAAAAATGCCGCAACATCGGAGGTGAGTATCTTTACATGCATTAATTGGAATCGAGTTTGTCACTCCCATGTGGAAATATGCAGCCATAACGGATGCTGTACATCCATCAGTACACATACAGTCCAAATTTGTAAATTATTTCATCATCTCTCCCAGTTAAGTGCCATACGTAAAACACGCTTGGGCGATCCTTATTCATTTTTATTATTCAATTAGTTGTCTGTGTTTATTTCTTTATTACATTTTTATTTGATATAGGAGGAGGGTACTCCATCAGGTGCCTACTTGCCATCGGTTAACTGACATCTTGGCCAGTCCATCACTTCCACTGAAATGTCGCTTACAATTGACTGTTACTTCTCTAATTATACGATAACCGGCAAATCGTTTCTGATATTTGTTGAAACAGCCAACCACAGAAATATGCAGTGCTATTTCAAAACACTTTCTAAGATATTTTTTAACACAGGAGAAAATATTCTTTTATATTATGATCTATGGTTATATTCTAGAGAGTAAAGTTAATATTTATGATGAATTTGTAAATTCTTTGTTGAATGTGTAGTGCTCACCTCTTGTAGTCAATCAGACAATTAAGTAACATACGTGATACACGCTTGGATGATCCTGTCTCGAAAAAGACATGACTGACTGGGCAGAAGATTATTCCAAAGTATGTTGCTATTACTTTCTGTGGTAGACTGGTTGCCAGCCAAGGCTATAGAACCTATAGTCCTATTATTTAACCCATAACTAGATGGAAAAGACGGATTAATACCTTTCCCAAGGATATTTGCGAGTAAGTGAATGCAAGGAATTCAACTGGAATTTGAACTCGGCTCCCCGATTTCTCGTTCCGATATCCACTGCAACACAACGCACATCCTCGCACCACAACACACATTTTCTACTTGCCTACTTTAGCATTCAAATCTCCCATGACTATTGAAATTTCTTGCAATTTTCACGAGAGATGGCGTTGTCTAGTGGAGAATAAAACCTTTCAATTTGTTCTTTCTGTGCAACTACGATGAATATGTTGAAAAGCATTCCTTTCAGTTTAACGACAATCATTTTTTCAGATAGCTGACATTGTCCCAGAAGATATTTCTTCATGTCTTGGTTTAATACCAATCCTACCTTTTTTTTATTATTTTCTCTGCCTGCATATTTGATCCAATGTTTGTCACAGTCGTAATATGCATTGTTTGCCTACCTCATTTCGTACAAGTCTAAAATATTAACATTTAACCTATTCATTTCTTGCTTTATATTTTTTAACTTGTCACAGTAATTCAGTGTTCTGACAATTCATGTTTTGAGATTTACTTTTACGCAGAAGAACGGAGACTCTGTAGTGATTCCTTTAAACCAAGTTGCAATTCTTCATAATAAATATCAATACCTGGTGCTTATTCTATGCATTTAAAAGAAACGTAAAGAATTTGAGAAATGTTCCCGAGAAAATCAACTATTGTCGTTACTTTTGACTGATATGTAGAAACGTTAAAAGATTTATGTTAGTGGGTCAGCAGATGTAAAAAAAATACTTATCTTTTTTTTGTGCCATTAGAGCCAAGAATGTATGTTGGTTGCAGAAAGAACAGCCAATTATAAAAAATCTACAGGTTAGTGCCAAAAACATAAGCCAAACATAGTGAATTCGAAAAATATTCTGCTACAAACGTTTTATATTAAACTCGGTTTAATGAAGTAGGTTGGTAATGGTTTACCAAAAAAATGAAACCCGTGTTATATATTTGTGCCAAATGTTTTTTTCTTTTTTTAAATTGAAAACTGGCATATTTACTGGAACTGGTATGAGAACATATCTGATGCAGTATTTAATGGTGTGATGAACAACTTGGAACGAGATGGTTGGGCATAAGTTCTTAGTTATGAATAAAGATAAAAATTACAAACACACTGTGAGAAATATGTTAATTAATTTTAAAGATTTGATTGGCAGCATGAGTCTTGAATTTTACTTTTTGATATCCTATTGGGAATTTTCGCATGAAAATATTAGAACTTTGGAAGAAGAACAGGATGAAAGATTTAATGAGTATATATATCAAAGATTTACGAAGGATATCAAAGAAACGGAAAGGGAGTACCAAAGACACGAAAATATCAGTATGATGGCGAACTTAGGTTTTATGATTCACGAGGTCAAATTTGAAAAACAAATCAGTAAATAACTACCTACTAAACAATGTTTGAAGGACAAAACTATAAGGTTACAAAAGGAAGATAAATTTATGTATTAACTTCTACTCAGATGACTTTTTCTCCAAGAACTACTACCTTAGGAAAGCTTCAATCTTAATCATTCCAAGTTAAGAGTCAACCATTATATATCCTTCTTATTCTTCGTACTTCATCCTTTTACATTCATATCAAACACATCATTCAGTAAGGCTCTTCTTTGAGTAACACTTAAATCTTATATTGGGTGAGGTGTTTTCTTTCTGTATACTTACACGAAATGTATTTCGTATAAAAATTATTAAAAATAAAATAAAATAATAGCAATTCTTACCTACCATAGTTTCACACAGAACCCATCAAAAGTACATATGTACGTATGAGAAATCGACAACTGTCCGCGAGTTGACATCGCTACACTATTCGAATACACCAACGAATGCGTATGTATGTGCGCAACGGCACACATATGCATATATATACCGAACCCCGCACGATTCGCATATGTATGTTTATGCAAGCGAACGCCCGTGCGTGTGTGCGTGTGTCCTTGCGCGCGTTAATGGGTGTACAAATGTATATATATATATATATATATATATATATATATATCTGCGTCTGTCGTGACGACAGATTTCCCCCACTTCCACAAAAATACACGAATATACGCAACCCTACATATAACCAATTTAAAAAAAAAAAATCAGTTTGTCTGACGATCGCAGGAGCGTGAAACCCAGGGTTACAAACTCACACCTATCTATATGAATATATGTATATATATATTATAATTCTATAAGGTTCAGCTTGTACAAGGCTCGGGGGTCACTCAAGGTAGAGGGTTACGCTAGGAGGAAATTTGTGCGGACAGGAGTGAAAGATAACAGTTAAGACCAACCCCTTGAACAGGTCAAGATTGTAGTGATCGGGGAAACACCTTGTTGGGAGTCGGTTTCACAGAACAGTGGTTCACGGAAAGAAGCTGTTTCTCACCGATGCAATAAGGAGGAAATGTAGGTGATTTGCTACTATATAAGTGGCACGGCGTTTCCTTGTCGTGAAGGCTTGAATTGGCGATACCAGGGAATGTAGTTAGTAAGTGTTTCTGAATATTATATTATTTTCCATATATTTCCTTCTCTCCCTGCTCAAGATTTTTATACAGTACAGTCTCTCGTCTTTATCTCTACATTAATAATGGCGATTTGTTGATGAATGCTATTGAGTATTTCACCATCGTCGTCAATGATAATAATTGAAGAGAAAGAGAATAAGGAATGACATATATTTAGAAGAAATTATTAAGGACATTTCGTTTGCTACACTTACTTTGTTTGACTACTGCTTTTGTTTATTAATTTCCTAAACACATCTTCCTCCTCAGATTTCTATCTTATTAAAAAAAAAAAAAGGTTTCTTTTCTTTGTTAAAAAATAAAATGTTTATGGTACTCTTTCGACCGAAAACACAAAAAAACTTGCAAGCAAAATACTGGCACTAACCCCGAGGAAATCCGATACTTTCACGAGATTTCAATAGATATGAGACTGACCTGAGGCTTCCGCTCTCACGAAACCGAAATTTCAGATCCTGACCCTTGCGACACACAAAAAAACAAAAACTAAAAAACAGCAAAAACAAACATCAACATACACAAATTAGTATTCAATATTCAAAGGAATCACACACACACACACACACACACACACACACACACACACACACACACATACATATATATTCTCAAAATTTTCATACTCAGTATCGGAACTAAAATAAAATTTTATCAGGTCATTCGGTCCATAAATAACATTAAATTCCTGCTTTTCAAGAAATTTTTATATTTTGCAATCAACGAATCGTATCTGTTCATCAATGAAACTGTAATTCATTCATCCAAAAAGACATTTGAAAAAGTAGGTTACATATATTTTTCGATTATGCCTTGGTTATGATGCAACGGTTGACATACGAAGATCGCATACCATTTAATAATTCAGCTGGCTACTCTGTAAGTTTGGAATGGGGCTACATTCGTCTTTATAGCACTCGTCTCTATTCAGTTCATTTCCACTAAATTCTCAATGAAATTATCTTTTTCTCATTGTTATTTTTTTCTTCTTTTATACGTCGTGTCTCTTCAGGACGTAGGCGATAATGGTCCTCCATATCTCCCTATCCTTTGTAGCTCTTAATAAGTTTGGTATTTCTGCTATTTCTCCCAAACCCTGTTCAAGCCTATCAAGTATGTCACGTGCTGCTTTACCCGGTTCGTCTTTCTCTCTATCTGTCCTGTGAGTATTAGATTCTCCAAATCACCCTTTACTCTTTATGTCTCAGAAATTTCAGCTGCCTCTTTCTGATGTTAAGTATGTTTCCTTTTAGTTTCCTTTCTCATCGAAACCTCGTCATTGCTCACAGGTTCGACTCATGGTATCCTCAACATCCTTCTGTATAACCCCATTTCTGTTACTTCGAGTCTCTTCTTCATCTTTGAGGAGATACTTCAAGATTCGCTGCCATATAAGAAAATAGATATCACGTAATGGTTTAGTATTCCTTTATTAGGTCTCAACGAAAATGTCGTGTCTTTTAATGCTCTGCTTAGCTCTTGGAATGCGTCTTTGGCATTTGTCGCATTTTCCGTCCTCTGTTAGGACATTTTTCAAGTATTTAAATTTCTGTCCCTGCTTGATTTTAGTATCCCTATAATTTGAATTTTTGGATCTTTTTTTTTTTTTGCAGATGACCATGCATTCTGTCTTCTTGTAGTTTATGTTTAGTCCCTTTTTCTCGCTTTCATTTGCTAAATTATGTAGGAGGTTTTGTAGTTTCCTTTCTCCATCTGCTAGCATCACTGTGTCATCTGTATATCATATTGTTAAGACAATCTTAACAATACAAGATATGCAGATGACACAGCCACCAATGATGAATCCTGACAGGATTTCTAGTTCTCTCAGAATTTCTTCGCTGTGTAGTTTGAAAAAATCTAACGAGAAGTCTCTCTTACACTTTTTCTATTTTTGTATACATGCTGAACACATTTCCTCTCTGTATGCAGGCGGTTTACTACCAGTATAGGTTCTTAAATATTCTAATGTCTTTCCAGAATATGTTAAGGTTGCTGAGCAGCTCTGATAGATCTTTATTAGGTACTTTGTCTCACGTACTTGTGTAGTCTATAAAACACAGGTATAATTAAAGACTTCCAAAACCAACAAAAAATGGATAGCTCATATAACTAGAAGGGAAAATATTGATATAATCACGATATTAACTTTTCACACAACCAAAAGCAAATGACTTGGAAGGAAACTCTCATCAATACTAGAAAGAGCTATAACATTTAGTGGACTTGAGGTCTGGTTTCCTGAAAAACGCTTAAGGAAGCGATTTTATAAAGTTCAACTGTCAGCAGCATGAACTGTTTGATTAATGAATGCTTAATGTTTCTTGTATGGAAATGGCTAATTTCCCTATTACCGATAGTTTGCCAATATTTAAAAAAGAGCTTGCAAGTTCAAAGTAAAACTGTAGATTTTTTAAAATTAGATAGTCAGTTAATTGCCATCCATGATACACGCTTGAGCGATCATGTCTCTTTTGAGAGATGACTGACGAGTCAGAAAATTTTCCCGAAGTAGATTGCCATTAGTTTTTGCGGTAGACTGGTTGCCAAACCAAGGCTGTAGAACCCAGTCTGCACTGCTATTTAAACCAAAGTTGGAGAGAAGAGGATGAATTAATACCTTTCCCAAAGGTATTTGTGCGTTAGTGAATGAAATGAATTAGAGTGGAATACAAACTCGGTTCTCCGAGAACCTGCTTTTAAAAAAGAAAACAAAAACCCGACTTAAGGCTTATTGCCAAAGTGAGCTTGAGACTGTTTATAAAAATGATTTGTTCCTCTCATCTGTGAATATTTTAGTGTGCAAATACTTACTTGCAGTCAGTTAAAGGCCACGGCATCCACTCAAAGAATTCTGTGCTTGATAAATGTAAGAACCTCACAAATATTTTGAGTATGCAAAAGTAATTAAATGAATACAAATGAATAAAATACTTTAATGTGTTTTCAATAATCACAGGCATATATTAAAAAAAAACAGAGAAAATTAAATTATATTAAAATTGATATCTTTTTCTAATGCAGGGTATAGGAGAAATATGTATGGCTAGTCACTCATATGTCTGTCTGCTAGGGCGGCAAGCTAACCCATATTGCATACGCCTGCTCAGACACATACGCACATAGCTCGCCTGTGGTTTATACTGCAACTATGTTGAGAGAACGTTAGTTAAAATTTCTGGGAGAGAGCGCGTTATTTGGCGTGAGCAACAGGCTGAACATAGATATTCAGAACCCTCGGTCACGGTGACTTGTATCTTCGTGATAGCGCAACCATCGACAGCTCTCAAAGGATCCTGTCTACCCAATTTGACCCAAAAGGCTTGGTTCAATCCGTAGTATGGTTTTTTAGGCACTTTCCAAAGGTGCCGCACACTCAGATCTCCCCCAGATTCCCCTGAGCATCATGGTTAGAAATCGAACATTTTAACCACTCAACCACGCGCCCATTTCCCACATATACCCACCCCAGAAAATAACATTCCCATACAAATGGTAAGACATTAGCTAGATGAAGACACCATTGTCACTAATGTCTTACCACTATGTGGATGATACTTCTGGGAGGTATATGTGTGAGGCATTTCTGTATTTTATGTATAGGACATCCTAACATTCATTTTTTAGATTAAATGTCATAGATTTTGAACAGAATTTCATACTACTTCACAATTTAGGAAAAAAAAAATAGTCATCTTATCAATGAATACTAACCAGTAATACTAAGTTGTTTAGTCATGTAAATGCATTTTTACCTATAACTAATTCAATTTTCTGACTGATCAAGGGATTCTCTTTCATTATCAAAGACATATTCCATGAATATGAATATCTTTTTTAATATCTGATGGTGGATTTCTTATGTATCATAATGTTGTGACTAATCATAGCTCTCTACAACTTTATACGCTTTGCAACTTTGAGAAATATCTATCCAGTTACCATATCTGTTAATTGCAACTTTGAGTAATATCTATCCAATTACCAGATCTCTTAATTGCTTTTCTGCCACTCATTTTACAAAAAACTAATTATGCAAATTACCCAATGCTACTCTCTGCATCTCTTACCTTCAATATATCCTGTGAGTGTCACATCCTACAAGCGATTGTAAGTATACGTATCTTTTGTTACTCTATTTACAGTTTTGAAAAAAAAAAAGAAGCATCCCCAAAAAACTAATCAGGGACAATGAAATGACCGTTATACAAACTTGTTTTTTTATCAAATTCTTCTTGTATGTGCCCTGTCCCTTCAGGACGTAGACGATCATAGCTTTCCACGTTTCCCTATCCCTGGTGGCTCTTATCACGCCCTCTCCTGTTACACCATGCAACCCTTGTTCCATCATCCACCTGATTAGGTCCTTCAAATATGTTATCTGTTGCTTTCCCATATCTCTTTTTCCCCTCTATCTGGCCTGTTAGTATCAGGTTCTCCAAGCCCTCCTTCCTCATTGCATGTCATAGGAACTTCAGCTGTCTCTTCCTGATGCTCAGTATTAATTTCCTTTTCGTTTCCACCATTTCCAAGACCTCATCATTGCTCACATGCTCAATCCATGATATTCGTAGCATCCTTCTGTAGAATGACATTTCAGTTGCTTCAAGTTTTTCCTTCATCTTTGATGATATTGTCCAGCATTCACTGCCATATTGAAGAACTGACAACAAATAACAATCCAGTACTCTTTTCCTTGTTTCTAGCGAAATTGTCCTGTTTCTTAGTACTTTACTCAACTTCTGAAATGCTTCCTTCGCCATGCCAATTCGCCTTCGGATCTCTGTGTCGCACTTTCCGTCTTCTGTTATAACACTTCCCAAGTATTTAGATGTTTGTACCTACTTGGTTCTAGTATCCCCGACCTGTATTTGGCATATTGGGCTGCCCTTTTTACTGATGACCATGCATTCAATTTTCTTGCAGTTTATTTGTAGTCCTTTCTTATCACTCTCTTCAGCTACAATCTGTAGGAGGTCTTGTAGTTTCCTTACTGTGTCTGCTATCAGCATTGTATCATCTGCGTACCTTAGGTTGTTTAAAATTTCTGCCTCCTTTGCATCATGTCCAGAATCTCTTCAGTAATCCACTCGTTTTTTTCTGTGCCTAATTTCCTTTGGGGCAATGTTGTTTGCTGATGTCACTATTGCTTCCTTTAGCCAGTCCCATTTCGAGTGCCCTTTCCCAATTTGTTCTTCGTATTTGATTTTCACGCTGTAAGTGTATTCTTTCTGTAGGTTGAGGTCATTCACGTGTGTGTTGTATTTCAGTTTTGATGCTGCAGGCTTTTTCAACCTCCAGAATTTCACCTTTAGTTTGCAAATGACTGGGATGTGGTCGCTTCCACAGTAAGCGCCTGGATAAGCTTTGCTTTGAACCACTGCATTTCTGAATCTGCTGTTTATGGTTAAGTAGTCTATCTGTTTTTTTTGTGTTACCTCCTGGGCTTCTCCATGTCCATAGACGTCGTGGGTGTTCCTGAAATCAGGTATTAGTTATTACTAGGTCATTTGCTATGCACCATTGGACCCATTTTTATCCTCGTTCGTTGTAGATTCCTAAACCAAAATTGCCAGTTGTCATACCTTCCTTCTCTTTTTCTACTTTGGCATTCAAATCTCCCATGATGATCCTGATTTCTTGGCTTTTACATTGAGCCTTGGCATTGTCTAGAGTAGAGTAAAAAGATTCTATTTCTTCCTCAGTGCTTTGTGTTGTTGGTGCATAGATGACTAGAATTGTATAATCACATAATTTCTCTCTTTCTATTTTGATCATGGATTTCCACAAATTACATTATTTATTATCTGCAAATTTATATGAAGCTTTGGAAAATATTGATTCCAACTGTTTTATCTATGGTGTTGAATTCTGCGCGGTCTTCATCTTTTTTTTTTCCATATTGTGTTACTTCAAGATGTAGGTAACTAAGTCAATGTTGTTATTTAATCCAATATTGGAACAGTTGATTCATGTCTTTCTCAAGGAAATTAGTATAAAGTGAATAAACACTATCTGGTTTCATTTTCCGCACTTTTACCATATGATCACTAGACGTAAACTATAGGAAATAAATTACCGAAGTTCCCAAGAAAGAAGATGTCTTAGTTTGACATCACAAATGCTTCCTACATAATAGACTAAACTATTGGAGTACATAGACTAAACTATCGCCCGGTTCACACTCCACCCACGTCTATTGAACAGGTGAAGAGGCTCATTCCTTGTTTCCTGTTTAGGATGCGGTTTCCGGTTTTCTCTTTTCCAATCTTCTCACTCCTATGTAGCCCCCTGCACATCAGTGGCCTTACTGCCTTGCTTGGGGTGATATGATTAAAAAAAAAATCTTCTGTTGATTATGGTTAACTCTTTGTTCTGCGTTGAAGTTGTCAACACAGAAATCAAGTAAAGACCACACATCATTTGGAAAAAAGCGAATAGAATAACAAAAGTTATTCATAACGAAAAAAAAAAAAAAGAGTAAAGAAATTGAAAAGCACAATCATTCTTTTTTTACGGTTTCATTCCTTAAACAGAAATAAGGCAATGATTACTTAGAACGACAAATAACATCTGTATTTTTCCTCAAACTTTCTTGGTTGTATAATTAACCTTCAGGAAATTTAGAACAAAACTATTGTAGTTGGATACAAGGGATCGCTATGATAGCGATTCAGATTAACAACTCTTTGTCTGGTGATTAATTTAAAATAAAATTGTACAGTTTTATGTTATTATTATTTACGTAATTTAAATATTGATCATTCCGACTGAAAATACACCGAGCGCTTCCACCTTATTTTTCTTGTAGAAAATAAGATTTATTTATCTTGTAATATAGTAGGGTTTTTTTTCTTTCAAAACAGATATTTCTTCGAGTAATTTTAGTTTGGCAGCAGAATGCACAGTGAAGATTAGATTCATAACAAAATCATTATCTCTTTGTATGACAGTTTTTTTTAAAAAATATATTCATATATCATTTTTTTATATAATTATTTCACCCCAAACAAGGCAGGACCTCCACTGGTGTGCAGAGGGTTACAGAGTCAGAAAAACAAGATACAGGTGATGTCTAAAAAAAGAATAAGATATGGATGGTAATCAAGATGTTAGACTATGGCAATTGATGTTGCATTTAAACTTTTGGAGATTATAGCTATCAGGGAACCAATCAAACGGAAGTAATTTCTATAAACGGAAAGTGCAAGAACTGAATCTGTAGAAGAGCCAGTTACATTTAACTATCTCGATGGTGAAAGGGACGGTCCTTGATGCTAATTTAGAAGCACGCGTAAATACATGTGCTCGTGGAACCAGAGAAAAAAGCTCGTCAGAGCTGTTGCCATGAAAATACTTGTAGAAGGGAAGCCACATCACATCGGTGAGAAAGTGACTGGAGGATCTGCAATATAATTGTTCCTGACTTGGCAATCCGCCAAGTCAGGAACAATTATATTGTAGATCCTCCTCAAGATGAATAGCAGGAAAACCCAACCAGATATAGCAACAGTATTCAATGCACGGGCGAATGGTAGATTTATAAATATGCTAAATGGATTCTGACGAGAAAAAACTTCCTGGCCTGATGCAGTGACCCAAACTTCCTAGCAGTAGATGCAGCTATAGTTTCGATGCAATCATTCTATTTAAGGTCGTTTCAGAGAGTGGGGCCAAGGAGTTTCTTTGTAGGATATTAGCGTCATCCATTCGATGGTAGGCAGGAAAGTTTCTCTATGGTGGATAAAGGAGAGCAGCTTTGTTTTGAAGAAATTCAAATTCAAAAGCCATTTCTTACCCCATTCAATCGCAGATTGAATCTTATTTTGAAGAGCAGCAGTCAAGGTTACTTTGTCAGTCATGGCAGATTTCATATTGAGTAGGGAGCATGCTTAACTTTATACAAAATTAAAGCAGTGTAAAATTTAAATCTAGAACCATTAGCAATAACATACATAACCATCAGGAAAATAGGTTTCTCAAGATCAGTAACTGTTATTACTCATTTAAAAATTGATGCGGTGTTGTTTTCCTAATGTTTGAAGTACTTCTGAAAGCCGGCATCTTCATTTGTTCTTTGAGTTTCATGTGCTATTTTAGTTGTTATTTTTTAATGTCCCCAAGTGACATGGTTTATGTTGTTTGCTACAGTTCTTGATTTATGATTCTGTTGCGCCAATACACAAGAAGGATGGTCTTGACTGAGACATTTATTTTAGCACATGACACAATTTTTCAGTTTAACGTTTTACATTTACACTGTTAGCACTCTTTTCAGTACAGATGGGGGTTTCCTTCTTACACGTTCGTTTGAAGTAGTTATAGAATTTATTTTACTTTATTTTTTGGCCTCTGATTAGCAGATAATATGTTACCTATTTGAGATAGTTGCTATCTCTTTGATATTACATAAGTGTCGAATATTATTGAATGATTTATCTTCTTAATATATATATTCTTCAACTGTAGATTCTTTTTATTATGCTGAATTTATTGATTTATCTTTTAACTCGTTCAGGTACTTGCTTGATATATATATATATATATATATATATATATATATAGATTAAGAAGATAAATTTTCGGAAGTACCTTTATATATATATATATATATATATATATATATATATATAGGTACTTCCGAAAATTCAAAAAATTGCTAAAACTGGCCATATATGAGAAAAAAGTTTCATTGTTTGTTATTATTAAGAGGAAAGACCAAAGTCTTTTTTATATAAAAGTTATTTTTAATCCCTTTTAGAACATTCAAAAGTTTGGTTAACGATTTTTTTTTCTGGAGTCAACATGGGACTATAAATTAGTCTAGAAAATTTGAGTGTCTTTTTGCGGTGAAAAACACGTTAATTTGGAAATTCTTGCAAAAATCAGATAAATGCTGGATTTTAATGGGAGTTTCATGATTTATTCACAAATAAATGAAATCATTTTTAAAGTATTAATTTTTTAAGAACATTTGGCAAAAATGTTTGTTTTTGCAGCTGAAAAACATTTCAATAATTTTTTTTTGTAGCGTTTAATGTTTATATCCGTTATAAAGACAGCAGAATATTAAGAGACAGAAGAATACGGTTGAAAACAAGAAAAAGAGTACTGGATTGTCTGTCATTCAATATGGCAGCCCATGCTAGACAATCTCATCAAAGATGAAATAAAGACTTGAGGCAGCCGAAATGTGGTTCTACAGAAGGGTGCTGAAGATACCTAGACCAAACATGTGAGCAACAACGAGATTTTGCAGTGAATGGTAGCAAAAAGGAAACATATTTAACATAAGGAAAAGAAAGCTGAAGTTTCTGGGACATAATATGAGGGAGGAGAGTATGGAGAATCTGATACTCACAGGATAGATAGAAAGAAAGAGAGACAGCCTGACAGACGCATGATATACTTGATGGGCTTGAGGAAATGGATGGCGGAGCAGGGTTTGGGAGGGTAGCCAGAGAAAGGTGTTAAGAGCTACAAGGGATAGGGAGATGTGGAGGGCCATGACCACCTACGTCTTAATGGAGCACGGCACATAGATGATGATTAGGAGTAGTTGAAATGCAGCAAAGTATTTTACTTATGAGAAATATTAGACTTAACCTATTAGCTTGAAATTAAAATTTAAAAAAACTTCAAGAAAGATTTTTCATTTTTAAAATGCATTTTACAGTTTAAATGTTGCTCTTTTGCAGGTACCTGTATATATATGTGGATGTATCTATGCAGATGTGCATTGTAATGCAGAAGATATCGTCTAGGAACGAGAAATCGAAGAGCCGAGTTCAAATTCCAGTCGAATTCGTTGCATTCACTTATGCGCAAATACACTTTGGAAAGGAATTAATCAGACACTTCTCCCTTCAGCTATGAGTTAAATAGCAGAACAGATTGGATTCTATAGCCTTGGTTGGAAAGCAGTTTACAACAGAAAGTAATGGCAACCTATTGTGGGGAAATCTTCTGCCCAGTCAGTTATGTCTCTTCTGAGACATGATCGTCTAAGCGTGTATCACGTATGACATTTGACTGACCTCTATAGATGCATTTCATACAGCATTAGCTCTTGTCGCTTGAATTAGTTTTTTTTAAAAATATTTTAATTGATTCTGTTTGAACTTAGCAGCGATCTAGTAGACAAAGCAGCAATGTTCTTGGACATTCTGTCATTAATTCCCTTCAATAATTACATGTGACATTGTTTTCTGGCTTCCAGATTGCAATTGATAGGACATTTGTTTATTTTTTACTATTTGTAATTAATCTATAAATGTGTTTTTTAATTTTTTGTTAGTTGATTAATATTCCAGTTTGGGCTCGGTTTTCTGATATCTTTGCGTCTGATCATTGACCCACTGATACTTAATTTACACTTACATTGGGAAAGTTATGAAGTAAACGAAATAGGAAAAATTCAGACGTGGTTTGATTTTTTGGCTGACATAGGTAATGATTAAAAAATCAATAACTTAGCGCCTAATCCGAACCACAAACTTTGATTGGCCTACAGAATCTGTCTGAACACAAATATTGCTATTCCCTATATGATAGCAAGACTTGAACCTGACTTTGATAGCAAATGAGAAAACTCGACTAGTTATATCTTTGGTGCCTCTAGAAAATCCAAGATATTTCGTCGGGAGACTTGTCTGTTTGTTATATCATATACTGATAAGTTAAATGGATGTTTTTCAGGGTTTCTTTCATTCTCTATATATAGAGAGAATTTTTTCATGATATTTTAAAAATCATTTGACCTTAAGCAAGGCAGTATGCGTGTGGAGTATGCGTGTGAAACGATATGAGGAAAAGAAAAAACATTTATAAAGAAAGAAAATAATAAAATAATAAGAATTAAGAAGACAAAAAGTAACGATTGACATTGCGTTAAAGTTTTTAAAATCAAAGTTGACTGTAAAGCAAGAAGCCGAAAGAGGGTTTCACAAGCAGAAAGTTCGAGAAAAGAAACTATTATGTAATCTACGATTACATATATCTATTTCAACTCTAAAATGATGAGAAGCTGCTGTACTATGCTTAAATTAATAGAGTTTAGGTACCGCAGATAAAAGTTCATCAGAAGGATTTTCACGAAATTACAGGAAAAGCACGAATTAGATCATGACGGTGGAAAAGTGATTGATGTTAAAATGCCAGTTCAGGACTAATAACATTGCATATTCTATTTTGGATTTTGTCAAGGATCTCTAAATATGTAACAGAAACACCAGACCATACGTGGTAGCAATATTCAAAGCATAAACAAATGCTGGACTTATGAATATGTAAGAAGAGTTCAAGCGAAAAAATTAACAACACAGTGGACCAACTTTTCTGGCAGAAGACTTAGCAATTAATTTAATATAATCATGTCAGTGAAATACGTTAATATGAGTAGGTGCAAATGGATGTTAGCATCAGTCAGTCAGTCAGTTAAGCGCCATACGTGATACACGCTTGGGCGATCATGTCTCGAAAGAGACATGACTGACTGGGCAGAAGATTATCCCGCAGTAGGTTGCCATTACTTTCTGTGGTAGACTGGTTGCCAGCCAAAGCTATAGAACTCAATCTGTCCTATTATTTAACCCATAACTGGAGGGAAGAAACGTATTAATACCTTTCCCAAGGGTATTTGTACGTAAGTGAATGCAAGGAATTCGACTTGAATTCGAACTCAGCTACCCGATTTCTCATTTCGCACAGCCCTTTAGCATCATCCAAGCTATATAAGTTAGAAAGGGTTCTTTCAGATTATTAATAGAGAGTAGTTTTGTTTTGGAGACTTTAAAATTAACAAGCCATTGTAATAAACATAGAAATATGAATGAAATCAAGGAGCCTTTGCTAATCAAATATGTATCATTTGTAAGGTCGTTTTTCTGATGATATAACCGCAAAAAAGAGAAAAAAATTGAAAGAAATGTTTAACTCTAACGGTATGCCTGTAGTATCCGATATTTTTTTACACCTTATATCTGTTGGAAAAAGCGCAGGTATTCGACAACCAATTTACAAACTTAATCGGAAAATGTATTTTTCTTAGCTGTGTGCTTTCAAAGAGTCTTTTAATGTATAATATTTAGTAATATTTCCCGACATTAATCATCTAAACGCATGAGCTATCCAGTATTTTTTTTTATTCCTCTAGGAGTTCTTTGCTCACAATTACCAGATAATATACACAATCGATGTATGTAATCACAACATTTTGTATTGAATATCTCATTTTCTGTTAATTCTGCGATGATTTTAGCAATTTGTGAGCTTCTACTTCCTATTTTGATCCTTATATCACTTTGATGTCATTGCTGATACCGTTATTTCTGTGTATCCACAGTATATTAGTTTCAGAACATACGTGCATACCAAAATCCGCGCCAGCTCTTGTTCTGTGGATAGAATAGTATTTTTATATAACTTATCAACATCCTTCCATCTGCTTTAAATAAACTCTTTGATTACTTGATTACTTAAATACTTCAGGCTATATAAATTTTGTATAAACAGTTATACAATGTTTCAAAGTAATTAGTGAATTATTAATCTATTATTGCTTAATCCTATAAATATTTAATGTAATGAGATAAGTATGTTATTTATTTAACAGTGAGATAAATATATACCGGTCTGGATATTGAAACTCTTAATAAAGATAATAATCAGGGAAATCACTTTCAAGACAGGTGTGTTTTAACATTAAGCCACGAAAGGTTATTACAGCAAATTACCCTACGTAAAAAATACACATTTTTCGAAATCAGCATTTTTATTTTCGTATCCGACGTGTAGTCAACGTAATATCAATGGTGATAATGGGTTTTATTTATAATCCTATTGCTATAAACGTTATTTATTGGGCATACGTGTCTGAATAAACGTTTATGTTTTTATCATTTCTTAACAGTGAAACAATTATCTGTAGAAATCAGTCAGTTAAGTGTCATATGTGATACACGCCTGGAGGATCATGTCTCAAAAGAGACATTATTGACTGAGCAGAAGATTTTCACGCTATAGGTTGCCATTACTTTACTGGTTACTAATCAAAGCTACAGAATTCAAACTGTCTTGCTATTTAATCTATAGCTAGAAGGAGAAGAGACGGATTAATACCTTTCCCAACAATATTTGCGCGTAATAAATGCAACGAATTCAAATGGAATTCGAACTCTGCAATCCAATTTCTCGTTCCGAGTCGATATCCAGTACACCACAATGCAAATTAATGCATTGGTCTGTAGGAATAAGAATCGAAAATCTTCCACAAGTTCTAACATTTAGGGCTAAGGCACATCATGCCAACCATATTGTAATGAACCTTCCCCATTCCCTTCGCATTCTGTTGATGAAGTGTAAATTCCACTCTAGTAGCTCCTTCACACGAACCACTGCTTTGTGGAACCAACTACGAAGAGAATGCTTCACCAATCACTATAACATGTTCATGTCTAGGGTTAACAGTTATTATCCCTACATAAACTATGCCTCTTACTCAGTAACCCTCTACTTCGTGGTGGATTTATGATCTTGTACAAGTTGATTTTATAGCCTTGTACGATATCATTGTTATCCCATATTTTCTTTTTGATCAGGTAAACAGCCTCCAAGGTAAGCGATCTTTACCGATATTGTTTCAAGAACAATAGCAAGAAAAACATCTGTACATGTTTAGCATAGACTAAACTAGGTTATAAAATTATAAAATCGGAAAAAAACATTTGATAAAACGTTACTTCTTAAAAAAATTCTTCTTTTTAGATAATTTTTGACATTTATGTTAAAACCTTATAATTAGTTTTGATGAATTTAAAAAATCGAGATATTTTTGTAAATATTTTAAATACAAATTAGTACGTTGTTTGTCTGCATAAAAAATCCACAAATTTGAACAATCAATTTTTCATTAATATCATCGGTTCTCAAGTTAAGTGCCATACGTGATACACGCTTGGGCGATTATGTCTCGAAAGAGACACGCCTGACTGGGCAGAAGATTATCCCGCATTAGGTTGCCATTGATTTCTGCGGTAGACTGGTTGCCAACCAAGGCTATAGAACCCAATCTGCGCTGTTATTTGACCCATAGCTGGAGGAAAGAGACGGATAAATACCTTTCCCAAGGGTATTTGCCCGTATATGATTGCAACGAATTAAACTGGAATTTGAACTCGGCTCTCCGATTTCTAGTTCCGAGTCGATATCCACTAGACCACAACGGACACAAATTATTTTTGTATGAGAGTCTTTCTTCTTTGAAATTGCATAAATTTTACATTCATTTGAAATTTTTGGTTGTTACCTATGTAAACATTACATCATTTACAGGAATTCGAAGTGCCAATCAAATTCAGCTTTCACTTTTTGAAATTTTTGAATATATTTTTTCAAAAGTTTTGTTTCTGTATTCATTTGAATTAGCAAGTGCAAAATTTGCAGATACAAAAAAGAAGCTGAATTTGATATATTAACTTCAGTAAAAATGCTTACAAAGATGAAGAAAAACTTGAGGATAAAGCAGAAGAAATGTGATTCTATAGGAGGATGCTGAAAACATCGTGGACCGAACATATGAGCAATGATGTAATTTTAGAGAAAATGGAAACAAAAAGAACACTTGTACTTAAAATAAGACAGCTGAAATTTTTAGGGAACAATAAGGAAAGATGACTTAGAGAATTAGATACTTACAGGGCATATTGAAGGCAAAAGTGTCAGGGGACGCCAGGGTATAACCTACATAACGGGCTTGTGTAAATGGTTAGTAGAAATTGTATTAAGAGTGATAGTAAAAATACATTTACTAAGAGTTACAAATGACAGGAAGTGTTGTTGAGTTGCAACAGCCCACGTTCTGAAGGGCCACGTCACGAAGAAGAAGAAGAAGAAGAAGAAGAAGAAGAAGAAAAAGAAGAAGAAATGTTTGCTAAATTGACGTGATTTACTTCTTTATAATTTCTGAACGTATAAGAATAAGTAGGCTACTAGAATATATTTACAAATTTGACTAAGGATGAAAATTAAATTACTTATTCAATACCAACAAAGAAATCTAAATATTGGTTTGGAAAATCGCAAATTAGTACTTCATATCCAGTGTCAAACAGAACAATATAATTTTAATTTTATTTTAAAGATATAAACCAGCTCTTTTCATAGTTTATAAAGGGAATAATTATATCGTTGAATAATAAACATATTTAACAAGTTTTAAATGAGGTCAATGTACCGGTCGAAAGAAAGTAAAAGTTATGTTCGTTTTCTGATACCATCTACTGGTCTTTCATGCGTATCATATTCTCTGTAATTTATCTTTCTTTACTCTTTCAATCTCCCTGGTACGAATTATATAGTTAAGTAAATAATTCTGTAAACTACTGATAAAAACAGTATGAAAAATATTTATTTTTCAACATAATCTCCTTCCTCGACAATTTCCAAAATTACACGAGGATTAAAGCCAACACAATTTTAAAAGCATGTAGCGATTACCTATCGAAATGCCTAAGAAAATTTGAATATTTACGCATCTTTCCTTTAGTAATGAATTGAAACTCTCGGCTACTGACGTATGTTTACATTATGTAGATAACACACTAAAATCTGCCTTCCTCCAGCCCATGGTTTACAGGTAAAATTGCCGATTAATGTCAATCTGGTTGGGTTTCAATTTGGCTAAATTTCAACTTTTAACTCTCTACTCAGTAAAGAGGTAGGGGTTTTCAAAAAATCTAAAAATAAAAATAGGCATAGATATCTATCTGCTTTTTTATTAATCCCACACCTTTAATTTTCCGTGATGAAAATTTTGTTGAACTTCTGCCGGTAAGATATCCTTGTTCATTTTGCCATTGGGCTTTTTGAAATAAAATTCGTTGCTGATGACACGAGAAATTTCTCGTAGAAATGGCCATTCAACGAATCTGAACATCGGAATTTGTTTTATATATATATATATATATATATATATATATATATATATATACATATATATATATATATATATATATACAAATTAATTGCATTACAAATATTGCGCTTATTTTTAATAAAATCTGTTTATACTCACGGATAATCTGCTGTAACGTTGACGGATGTTATTATCATTCATTAATGTTTTAGCTCATTTCTGACATCTTTCAATTGTAATACACAAAAGATTATCCGTGAGTACGAACGGATTTTATTAAAAAATAAGCAGACACAATGCTTGCAATTTATTTAATCTGACACACACACACACACACACACACACACACACACACACACACACACACACACACACACACACACACACACAATTTGCATAATCCATACTTGTATTTTCATTATTATGCATGCATTTAATATAAATGTATATAGTATAATATACTATAGCTATAGATATGTAGCATAATTTGCATAATATATGCATATATTTACATAATCAGTATGCAATTATTATTATTATCTCATTTTTCATCATATTTCGATTTCTGCTATAGTCGCACTACCAACCAAGTCTGCGGGAAGACCTAAGGCGGGTCGTGGTTGTTATGGTTCCGTTTCATGTTTTTTCTATCTCCCCTATCATCCCTAGCGTTACATAGACAAAGTTCTCCTTAGTGTGTGGGCTGTACTTAATAAGACAATTTTTTGTATATCTCTTAAGCTGAGGTTTCCAGGGATTCTTTCATTTACTAAATGTAAATCTTGTTTGTATTACTGCTTTTATTAGTGAATATTTTTTCTTTCTTTCTTCATGTTCCTTGACTAATTGTATCATCCAGTCCTTTCTTGTTTCTAAGTATGTTAGTAAGCCAATAGTTGTTGTCTTGTATGACAATTCTATCTGAATAAGACCTCTTCCACCTTCTTTACGGGGTATGTATAGACGGTCTACACCAGTTTCTGGATGATGCATCTTATGCTTAGAAAGAAGCTTTCTTGTTTTAGAATCCATTCGCCTGATGTCGTTTAAAGTCGAAGATGTTGAAACTATATTGGACAACTGGGATGACAAGGCTATTAATGGCCATAATTCTGTTCTGAGAATTCAGTTAAGTTTTTAATATCAGTCGTAGCCTTCTATAGTACTCTTTACGCACTATTTCTTTCATTTTTTTATGGTGGATTTTTTCACTTTCATTTACACCTAGGTATTCTTAAGCTTCTTCTGGTTCTAAATCTTCTATTGTTACAGCAGGGTCTAACCTAATGGAGGATGTTTCTTGTAGCGAACCTCGTAAAACTGTAGCTTTAGCACATTTATTCAAATTAAATTTCATTCCAATGTCTTTAATGAAGCATTTTACAGTTTGCAGAAGACATTCCAGCTCGTTATCATTCTTAGCATACAACTTTAAGTCATCCATGTAAAATAGATGGCTTATTTTTTTTTTTGAGCTATTTTATAACCACATTCTGTCTTGTCAGTGCTATTAATGATATGCAGAACGGTAAGGGAGACAAAGAATCACCTTGAAATATACTTCGTTTGATGTTTATTTTACCAGACTTATAGATTCCATTTATATGATTGAGGTAAAGGGTTATTTTCCATACCGACATGCATTGTTTGATGAAATTGATGATGACGGATGATATCTTGTATATATTTAAAGTCCAGGAATGTGGTACACTATCGAATGTCTTACGATAATCTATCCAGGCAGCACTAAGATTTTTCTTTGCATTTTAGCAGTTTTCTAG
The DNA here is from genome assembly GCA_037127315.1 of Ascarosepion bandense. Classification (NCBI taxonomy): domain Eukaryota; kingdom Metazoa; phylum Mollusca; class Cephalopoda; order Sepiida; family Sepiidae; genus Ascarosepion; species Ascarosepion bandense. Next base: position 3,373,269 of record JBBBDQ010000808.1, on the reverse strand, counting down.
GATCATTCTGTTAATAAGCAATTGGTCTTTTCATCTGTAACAGCCACGTTTGCACCATTTTTGTTCAAGTGGTAGTGTGCCATTTCTTTCTAAGAAGAAATATGTCTGTTTTGTTAAAATGGAGGTTAATAGTGTGTATGTTGTCGGAAGGCATGTAATTAGTCTGTAGTTTTTCGGGTTGTTTGTGTCACTATTCTTGGGTAGAAGAAATGTAATTCCTTTGATCATCCATACAGGAATTTTAGTAGGATCGTTAACCATTTCTTGAAGTTCTTTGGCTATTTTTTATGTGCTGTATTTAAATAATATAACCAAAAGTTAGGAATTTTATCTATTCCTGGAAATTTCCAATTACGTGCTTTTTTCGGTGCACATTTTACATCCTCTTCTGTGATTCTTACATCTTCTTCTGTGATTCTTCTTTTTCCTCTTCTTCTTCTTCTTATTATTATTATTATTAGTATCATTATTACCTTTGTTTTAGTACAACATTATTATGATGCTCACAGCCATATCACATTCTTCTATGATCATCGAAGTTAACCAACGTCGAGCTTAGTCAGTACCTTGATGAGTGACCGCTTGAAAATAACAGATACTATCAACTTGGATGTATGGTTGGTATAATGTAAAACGGCTTGGAATTAAAATTAGAGTTCCAATTCAAGTCGGGTTCGTTATATTCACTTATACGCGATGTCACTGGGAAACGAATGAACCTGCTTCTTTTTTCCTCAGCTGTGAATTAATTGTTAGTACTTTATCAGTAAATCATTATTAATTTCAATAAAACATGTATCAGTAAATCATTATTAATTTCAATAAAACTTGTATCAGTAAATCATTATTAATTTCAATAAAACTTGTATCAGTAAATCATTATTAATTTCAATAAAACATGTATCAGTAAATCATTATTAATTTCAATAAAACATGTATCAGTAAATCATTATTAATTTCAATAAAACATGTATCAGTAAATCATTATTAATTTCAATAAAACATGTATCAGTAAATCATTATTAATTTCAATAAAACTTGTATCGGTAAATCATTAGTAATTCTAATAAAACTTGTATCAGTCAATCATTATTAATTTCAGTAAGACTTGTATCAGTAAATCATTATTAATTCCAATAAAAGTTGTATCAGTAAAACATTATTAATTCCAATAAAACTTACATTTTAAGGAGACATGTTTTGGTTTTCACCTGCAAAAGGTTAAATCGAAAAAAAAAAAGCAAATCACTCATTATTATTATTATTATTATTATTATTATTATTATTATTATAAGGAGAAAAATAACCAATTAACAATGATAATTTAGAAATATTTTAAATTGCTTTATAAAAATAAAATTACAAAACTCTTACGAAAACCAGATGAAATTAAAAAATGCAGATAGAACAAAAATTCATCATCATCCACTTCTCTATGTTTATTTGATGACACGGTCATATTCATGAGATGAATCTTTTTTTATTAGTCGCTTTTAATTGTTAGATGTTATATGACTCTCAGTATGAGTGGCAACGTCCCGAAGAATAGTCACTTCATGACCATCTATGACTAGTTCATGTTGATGTTCACTGTATTTTTTTAGTACTTTGTCCTCTATAATATTCCAATGAATATACAGCTAAATCTTTCTTTTCTTCCCTTTCATGTGCCGTGTCTCTTCAGGACGTGGGCGATCATGTGCTTCCATTTGGCTCTTTCTTTTGTTGCTATCAATATTTTTCCTCTTGGTATTTTCCCGAACCCTGCTTCGCCATCTATTTGCTCAGGCCTATCAAGTATGTCTTGCGCTACTTTTCTCTGTCTTTTTTTCCTTCTATTCGTCCAGTGAGTATTAAACTCTCCAGGTCCTCCTTCCTCATTACGTGTCCCAAGAACTTCATCTGTTTCTTCCTGATGTTTATTATGAATTTTCTTCTCGTTTGCATCCTTTCCAACACCTTATTGTCGCTCACGTCCATGGTATCCTCATCATCCATCTGTAAAACCTCATCTCTGTTGCCTCAAACTTTTCCTTCATCTTAGATGTGATCGTCCAGTATTCACTTTCATACAGAAGGATAGATGTTCCATAGCAATCCAGCACTCTTCTTTATTTCAATTTTCCTGTCTCTCAGTACTCTGGTTAGCTTTTGAAATGCGTCCTTGGCTATGCCAATGCGTCTTTGGATCTCAATGTCGCACTTTTCATCCTTCGTCAGAACACTTCCCAGGTATGTAAATTTCTTTAATTGTTTTATTTAAGATTCTCCGACCCGTAGTTGGCATTTTGGGGTCTTCTTTTTGCGGATGACCATACATTCAGTTTTCTTGAATTTTATGCTCAGTTCTTTCTTCTCGCTTTTTTTGCTATCTTCTGTAGAAGGTTCTGCATTTTTCTTTCTGTGTCTGCTATCAGCAGCGTGTCATCCGTGTATCTTACATTGAGATTGTAGCCGCCAATGAATCCTGGCAAAGATTTTATTTCTCCCAATATTGCTTCAATATATGTTGAATAGATCCTGTGAAAAAACACAACCTTGTCTTACGCCCCTTTCTATTTTTATATTCCTACTGAATTCACTTCCTATCCGTACGCAAGTGGTTTGTTGCATCTCTATCACGTCTTTGTAGCATACTTTCTCAAACGTTTTTGCGTAGTCTGTAAAGTACAGATATAGGTCCATCCGCATTTGTATTGCTTTTTCAGATAATATTCTGAAAATGAATATCGCTTTCCTCGTTCCGGTATCTTTAACGAAGCCACACTATTGTTTTATCTCTGGGCCTATTATGCTGCGCTCTCTCTTCATCAGAATTTGGATGATGAGTCTTATTATGTGGCCCATTAAGATAACTGTTCGGTGGAGTTCACATTCCTTTGCACCTGATTCTTAGGTAGTGCTATGCAAGTTGGTCTGCTTTGGTCCTTCGGTATATTGCCGCTGTTGTAGATTTCGTTTATCATTTCTGTGATTCTGCTTACGCCAAAGCCGTCTATGGATGTTAGCATCTGTATTACAATTCCCGACCTGCTGCTTTGTTTCTCTTCAATTTGGCCATTACCGATTCCACTTCTATTTTTAATATTTCTGGTTCATTTTTTCCATATTGTTGGTTGCTCTCACTTATGAAAGAGATCACCAATATACACATTTCTTTTTCTAGTATGAGTGTTCCGTCCTTTGCTTTTATACACCCTGTTGCTGAGCAGGTTTTTTTGTCTTGTTAGTTTCCTTCATTTTTTGTGCATATCACCATTATTTGTCGCTCTCAGTCTCTCTACTTGAACTCCATCGATGTCAGCATCGGAGATGCACATACTAAGTGGTTGATAGTCACTACGTGATATTCACATAATTTAGCTATTGGATGTGAACCATATTTTATTATTATTAGAAGTAAAGTAATAAAAGACGAAAAGAAAGAAGGAAATTTCTTGAAAGAAAATTTACAAAAATTTTACAAAATCGGGATCATCATCATCATTATCATCATCAGAGAAAAGTAACCAAGTAACAATGACATTAAAAAAAGAAGAATATTTAGTATATTTAATATATTTAGAATTGTTTGATATAAAAATTGTAAAAATTTGTGAAAACGGAATGAAATCAAAATGAAAAAGAAAAAATCATCATCATCATCATTATCTTCTTCTTCTTCTTCTATAAAAACGAAAAAGATCACACACAATTTTACATAGATAAAGATCTTCGTAATATGTTAACTGTACTTGTGATTACAATGTTTTTGTATTTCTTCAAAGAAACCATGAAGCCCTTCAATGAGTATATTGAAACAATTTCCAATCAGTGAACATTCGTTTTAACTGAGTAAGGTGTCGCTTATATTCTCACCTTTGTCCCTGTAACATGTATGTCATTTTGCAGATCTGATTTTTTTATGATTCAATTTTCCCAGAATTCTTTTCCACGTTGATAAATTAAAAAAAGTACACCTTATCTCCAGGTTTGAAGTATTTGATTATATTTTTATTTCTTAATGCTCTCGCCTAAGTAACTTATTAAAAACAGACTTAATATTATTGACGAACATCAACTCTGTAGGCGACACACCAGATATGGTGTTCGGGTTTGGTGCTATTCTGAAAACACGCAGAAATTGTTGTAGCATAACTTCATCTGATTCCTCCCTCTCCAACTTTTTAAGTACACTTTTAAACATATCGGAAAATCGTTCGTCTTGTCCATTTGATCTTGGATGATAAAGGGGCGTTGTAATATGTTCTCTTGCTAATGATTTACAGAAAATGTTAGATTTACTAGCCGTGAATTGTGTCCTGTTATCTGAAACAATAGAGTCAAGTACAACGAATCTTGCAAAAAATCTCGTGAAATAAAATCCTTACCGCAGTAGTCGGTCTTCTACATTTTAATATTTCTAGCCATTTATTCTAACTCTCTACTACCACCAGACAGTATACTTCGTTTAACGGTACTGCGAAGTGTATACATGTTCTAAACCATGGAATATCGATTTTCAGTTAAGGCTGAAAATTTATGGGCGGTGGCTTTGCTGCCAAAGCACAACCATTGCATGATTTTATTAAATTTTCAATATTTACTTTTGGCCAGTACATATAACACCTCATTAAAGATTTCATCCTAGAAATTCTTGGATGCCCTATGTAAAATTCTTTTAGCATACGTTCTTGCAACGATGCTGGTATCAGTTCTTTCTGCGTACATAAGTACATAACTGCATCATGAAAATATCTTATTTCCGGTAATATTTACTTTTTTATTTTTCTTTAAATCTCATTTGTTTTGTTCATTTTTATTATAAACTCATCTTTTTGACTTAATTTTTATTTCCTTTAATGTTATGAGCAGTTCTCTTACTGTATTGAAATAAATTATTGATTTCATTTTCGGCCCTTATCACCGCAATTACTGTGTTCTCAAGTGGTTCTCAGAATTTTGTTATTAGTCTAGATAGTCCTTACGCATGATTCAATTTTTTGGATAGCAGAAACTCCATTTTATAATTATAGTTTAACAGGATGGTTCTTCAGCGCAGCAGTCTATTCGCTGTAAGTGTAGGAACGCCTTTTTTTAAAATTCATATATGGGCAATACTGGACGATGACCTGTCTGTAGTATGAATTCTCTACCATGGATGAATTTATGAAATTTTCATAGCAAATATGATGGCCAATGCTTCCTTTTCTATTTGGATGTAGCTTTTTTCAGCTGCTATTAATGTTTAGAACCATTTTTATATTGTGAAAATACATGTAATTGATTTGTAGTTTTTTGGGACACTTGTGTTACAATTCTTGGGAAGGTAATTTCTTTGGTTACTCATGCCTGAATTTTAGTGGGATCATTGATCGTTTCTTGAAGTTTTTCGGTTAGTTTTGTGTGTTCTGTATTTAGATAACAGAGTCAAATTAGGGATTTTTATCTATCCCTGGAGACTTCTATTTGTGTACTTTTTCAGGGCATATTCAACATTTCCATGTATATTTGCTCTTGTTTATTTTTATCTTTTTTCATATTATTTACGTCTTGTGTAATTCAATCTGTTTCATTGTTATATTCTTTAGGGTAATCCCACATTTTCCCCAGAACTGTATAACCTCTTCTATTGTTGGGTGGGGTGGGTGTCACTTCAATTTTTGTGAAATTATTTCTCTGTAAAGTTTCTTCGCATGGGTTTGAACGTTTTTGTTCTGTCGGTAGAATCTTGATCTTTTTCATAGTCTTATTCTTTGAGCCTTCAGTTGTATTATTTGATTTATTTCTTAAGCTGATATGACTTCATTTTCATTCGTAAATTTGTATTTTAACTCTTCTGCTTTTTCTAGTTCTTACATTTGTTCTTCTTGCCAGTTCACCCAGTACTGATAATTCACTTCTAAATTGTTCAATTTCTTGTTTCTTTTTTTCCCAAGGTGTATTTTTATGCCTGCCTTTTTTTTTACTTTGATGTTTTATTTTTCAGTTAGTTTTATTGCTGATGCATATATGCCCTGAATGTGTTAGCCACAAAAATTTCAAAATTCAGTCTAATCTATTATATTCCTTTCGCGAAAGGCATGGCTCTGTATTTTGTACCATCAGGTTTGTGTTAAGTAAAAAGGTAGCCTTGGATTTCTAGCCTTGGTAAGTAAGTAACTTTAGGAGAAGTACTATTTTGAATACAAAATGGTAGTGAAAACAACGAGAAACTGCTGCTTTATTTTTTTCCAAGCCACGACAACTAATATTAAAGGAAAAAGTACGTTGTGTGGAGCAATGAATGCGTTTGTCTTTTAAGAGAAAGAATTGTTTTTAAAATACACTTTACGACATTTCGTGAAAAAGGATGTTTCTTCTTTAACTAGTAAAATAGGTTATTATATATATATATTCTAGGACACAGATGTTGGCAAAAGTGTTATTTATAGGCAGTTCATTCTCCGACTACCTTGAAATAAAAGTACAAAGTGCATGTTATCTGGACTAAAGCCAAAGGAATGATCTTATACTTCTCTCCATATATCTTGGGTAAGTGAAGATGGTAAACATGTTTACCAATCTCAGAGAAAACTCTAAAGATTATAGTTTACTTATTCAAACGTTTTAGCTTCTTTGCGAATGTTTCAGGTGGCCACGCATGCGCATCTCGGTCAAGGCTTCGTTTCGCTGCCATCCAGTTGTTGATTACTCTGCAGTCTTTTAGATTGGCTAAATAGTAAAGTGTTTATTTAAATTTCTAAGGTTCTTTAAGAACAGATAAAGTACATACAACGATTAATGTGTTTCGGTTGTTAACAGATATATATATATATATATATATATATATATATATATATATATATATATATATATATTCAAAATAGTGGAAATTTATCAAGGTGGGTGGAGTAGATGTTTTTGGCAAAGGCTTTTCTTCTGTTCGTTGTTAGTTCAAACTTTTTAGAAACCTCTTCAAATTATCTTTGCATCTTACTTGCTTTTACAATATAACTTTGTCTAATATAAAAGAGATATTAATTTCTGTAATTAATACATATCAACTTAAAATAAGTTTTATGTATACAGCTGCCTATTCAAGATGTGAAGGGTAGTGTAATAGTTATCAGCATAGACAACGAAATTTGGCGAACTGCATTTGAATTCCATTTGTGACTGGGTGTTTTCATTTTTTATTAATATTCTTGTGAAAGGCATGAGGGTTCTACTCCCTTCGCGCTATTTTAATAATTTATTTTGATATGGATGCGGTATGGGGCCATAACTTAAGGAGTCAACACGGTTGGTAGATCAAGAACATATATTAAGTCAACAAAAGATACAAAGAGATACAAAGAGAAAGAGTAATAATAGCTTGGCTACAAGTAACCGACAGACAGACAGACTCGGCTGAGCTGAACTGAAGTCGTACTGGAAACCGCACATTGAAGGTGGTATTAAACGGACATGTCTCCCAGAACTACCATACGAACGTGGGCGTCCCTCAAGGCTCTATCCTAGGTCCCACGCTCTTTCTGATCTACATTAATGATCTCCCTGATACCATAAGATCCCAAGTAGGTTTGTACGCCGATGACACTACAGTTTACTCGAGCCTCGATCAAAAATCTGGTGTAGGCGAAAAAGTTAACCTTGCAGCCGAGCTCGAAAAGGACCTCCAATCCGTAGTGGACTGGGGTAAGAAATGGCTCGTAAATTTTAATGCTTCTAAAACGAATCTATCAATTAACCATCATAGACAATCACACCTACCTCCCATTAGCATGGACCAGGCTTGCCTCCCAGAGAGTAAAACACTACACCTCCTTGGTCTCATACTTTCAGCGGACCTCAAGTGGAATGAGTATATCGAATCCATTGCTAAATCCGCTGCCATGAAAGTCGGTTCTCTGTGCAGGGCCCGGAAGTTTTTTCCGTCTAAATCTATCCTGCATATATATAAATCTATCATCCGCCTGTGCATTGAATACTGCTGCCATATCTGGTCGGGTGCCCCTGCTACTCTCCTTGGGCTTTTCGACAAGGTACAGCAGAGGGTCTGTAATGTGATCGATACCGACTTGGCAGACCGCCTGCAGTCTCTCTCTCACAGGCGCGACGTGGCTTCTCTGTGCCTCTTCTATAAATACTTTCATGGCTTCTGCTCCGATGAACTTAGATCACTGGTGCCCCCTAAGTACGAATTTGCATGAGATACTAGATTAGCAACTAGATCCCACCCTTTTACAGTGAAACCGATAAAATGCAACCGCAACTTCTACTCCAACAGTTTCTTTTCTCGCACTTCTCGACTGTGGAATTCCCTTCCACATGATTGCTTCCCCGACGGCTACAATATCCAGGAGTTTAAATGTAAGGTCATTAGACACCTCCTAACACACTAACTCGCATCCATTCTTTCAAACACTCTTACCATCTACCCTAACCTCATCCTCGGTATCCTTACCCATCTATCACCTTCCTTCTGACATTTCCTATATCTAACTACTCCTTCTCTTTACCTTCCCCTATGTAGCCCCATGCGCAATAGTGGCAGTGGAATGCCTTGCTTGTGGTGAAATGATTAAAAAAAAAAAAAATAACAGTGTCTCTGTCGCCCCGGCTCTCTTCCCGAGAGTAATTAACTCTCGGTTAATATAGGCAAACAAGAGTCTATTATTAAGTGGGTAACTCCCCATAACATTTTGTCAGAATTTTCGTAGAGATTATGGCTTTTTTAGAATTACACATAGAATTAGATTGAATGAATTTATATTCATATTTAGTAAACCAAGGTTTGTTTGGTAACAAGTAAACTTTCTGTCTATTGTTCTTACATATAAATGATGGAATACGTTTATCAAGAAAATGTGTGTATCAGTGGTTGTATTAAGCACAGTCATCAATTCATACTAATCAGGATAAAGTTGAAGCATTGAAAAGCTGGACCATGCTGTTTCCGGTAGTAAGCTCCGTGATATTAAAGTGAAAGTAGTTCCACTATAAGCATGTATGGTTATACATTGTTTAATAGAAAAGTCTTGTTAACTTACGAGGAAGAAATTTAATGTTTATTTGAAATGTCAACTTTATGTAATATTTTGGCAAGTTTCACATATATTAAACCATATATGGGAGAAAATGTTTGATTCATATCTTAATTTTTCAAAAGTAAATGTAATGAACTAGACCTGAAATCAAACACAGCTCACCAGTTTCCCATGCCGAGTCTTTAACAATTAAAGTACCAACACATACTTGACGTACTGGAATTATTATGTAATTGTCCTCTTACTTCACAATGAAAAGCAAAATAGTGGATCCTTAAAATGCTATCTAAACAATGCATTAAATGAGTAAAAGTTATAGTAGATATTAGGCAATAGTAAGATACTGTTGGTAAATAGTAAAATACCATTAATAAATAGTAAGATACCACCGATGAATGGTAAGATATATAAATAAGTACTGCGATACCGTTGATAAATAGTAAGATACCATTGATAATTTGGAAGATCATTCAGTCAGTTAAGTTGTATACGTGATACACGTTTGGGCGATCATGTCTTGAAAGAGACATGACTGACTAGACAGAAGATTTTCTCACAGTAGGTTGCCATTTATTTCTACGGTAGACTGGTTGCCAACCGAGGATATAGAACCCAATCTGTCCTGCTATTTAACCCATAGCTGGAGTAAAAATTGATGGATTAATACATTTTCCAAAGGTATTTGCGCGTAAGTGAATGCAACAAACTCGACAAGAATTCAAATTCGCCTCCCCGATTCCTCATTCCAGCAGATCACCATAATAAATTTTTGAATAATATTGAAAACTAGTAAGACACCGTTGATAGATAATGAGATACCGTTTGTAAATAGTGAATTACAATTGATAAGTAGTAAAGTATCTCTGGTATATACTAAAATACCATTGATAAATATTAAGATACCGTTGATAGAATTTAAGATACAATTAATATATAGTAAGTTACCATTGATAGATAGTAATATATACTCTTGATAAATAGTAAGATGTCATTGAGGAATAGTAAAATACCATTGATAGATAAGTAAGATACCACTAAATTAATCGATTTATACTAAAAATTTTATGTAAAACTATTTTCAAAATTTTGCTAATAACAAAATGACAGATAAATGGTATCCCTTAGTGAAATTAGGGTGGTCGACTTTGATAATTTTTAATAATATAATTTACGTTACATCATTTAATTTGTCCTTAGTCTAATCACCAATATCTGGTAACAATATAAAATTGTAGATAATTGAAAATCGAGTTAGTACTCTAGCGTCTTTATTGTCAATTTTGTTGCTTTCACCCCACCAAAAAGAACATAACAAAACAAAACAAAACAAAAAACAATCAAAACAAAACAAAACAAAGCAAAACAAAAAACAAACAAAAAACAAACAAAACAGAACAAAAAACAAAACAAACCTAAACAAAATTAATAATATATTTTTTATGTGTGTGTGTGTGTGTGTGTGTTTTCAAATACAGAACGGTTTTATTTTGGGTCAGTGAAAACTTGTCATAAATATGAACAGATGCTTACATTTATTTTTAATTTTACGAAATACGTTAATGTCATTTTATGTATCTTTCATTCTTTATCTGTTTTTGCCCTATTCAGTGGCTATATTCTCATTTGGGAAATTATTAATCTCTCTGATTTATTATATTGTTTACTCTTAACCAGATGAATGTCATCGGTTGTATTCAATTTCCCTTTTGTCTGGAATTACATTCACATCAAGCCATTCTCCCTGATTTATCCGCAGAATATCTCAATATTGGCATCAGATTATTTTTCTTTCTTATTTCTTCTATTTGTAAACTTTATTAATCAGTTTTTGTCAACGTTGATTATTATTGTCTTTATGTTTAGGTTATTAATTTATAGGAGTTGTGCGCGTGTATATGACCGTCTGTGCATCCATTTTAAGCAATTCATAACACTGACAGTATCTATGTATCTATTGCAAGTAAAACTTACTTTACACTTAAAACTGAGTTATGTGCATTTAATTCCGTCCGTGGTTTCTGTTATCCTTACTTACTAAACTTGATCCCTACAAACCATGCGAACTTAATGATATCTCTGCAATAGTCTTAAAGAAATGTCCCCACTGAACTATCTTCTGTTCTTTCTAAACTCTGCAATAAATGCATTTCTGTTTCTTGCTTTCCAGTTTGTTAAAAATATTTTGTAGTTCCAGTCTTTAAGAACATACGCGAACCGCATTATACTTTTATCAGCTATCTACTTTTTTTAACGAAGTGCTAGAGGCTCTATTCAATTACTTAAGCATTTAACTTACAGGATTTGTTTTTGGATAAACAATATAGCTTAAAATTCTCCACGTAACTGCTGATTTATAAGCGATTATTACCGAAAGAGTCTCTCAAGCTTTAGATTAAAGTAGTGAACTGATTCAATCTTTCTTATCAAATTTTCCAAAGGTATTTGTGCGTAAGTAAATGCAAAGAATTCAACTGGAATTCGAACTCGGTTTCCCGATTTGTCGTTCCGAGTTGATATCCACTGCACCACAACGCACATCCAAGCGTCGTACTACAAAGGTTTAAAATTTACAGTTGACATGGCTAGATGTAACCGTAACTTCTATGCTAACAGTTTTCGTCACTCGCGCTTCTGGTACGTCGAACTTACTTCCTGCTTCTTGCTTCCCAGTCAACTTTGATCTTCAAAAATTTAAATGTTAATCGTTATCTTGTTCTTTTATTGTTGTCCCTCCACAATAGTGTGTTTTTCCTTATTTTCTCTCACACTCAGTAATTCCTTGCTTCTTGGTAGTTTTATTGCTTTACTTGGGGTAAAAGGTTAATAAAAAATTAAGAAAATGGAAACATTCTGTTATGAGCTTTGTTCTCTGAAAGGACTTCTACAGATTTATGATATTTTTTTATAGATGTAAACATGTATGTAAGGGAAGGGAACGAAATTAAAAAGATGGAAGATACAGAAACACTTATATTGAAATTTAAAATGTTTGGCGTTCAATCTTGCGAAATTCATTCAGTTTTCTTACTCTCCCTTTTTTGCTTTATATCGCTATTGCTTTTAAAATGTCTACATTTTATTACTATTCATATTCCTCCTTTATTCAATCAATTCAGAGTTCTCACATTCACAGCAGTCAAGGTCGAATCCTTTGTTCGCAACTTCTTGTCCAACTCCACACTTAACTCGTCTGGAGTACCCACACGTAATTTTACACATAGAACTAAGACTCAATTGAGAATATATATATATATATATATATATATATATATATATATATATATATATATGATGCCTGACAACTAGTTTCTGAGTCCACCTGTCTGCCAGGCCGGCTCGCAAATCCTATTACAGACTCCCGCTTATCATACAAAGTTCAACTGTACTTTTTTGTTCTTTATTTTCTCGTAATTGGATTTTATCAATTATATATATATATATATATATATATATATATATATATATATATATATATATATATACCCCGTCTCTGGCTTCTAAAATAATTTTTAAGCTTGACTCCCATAAGGCAAGCAGAGTGATGAAATTCCCGTAATCATCCTAAAGAGATGTGCCCCTGAGCTAGCTCCAGTTCTCTCCAAACTCTATAACTATTGCCTCAATTACCTGCTTTCCTGCTTATTGTATGTCCTCCTCGGCAGTTCCTTTTTAAAAAAAAAACTCTTGGAGAGCCCTCTGATCCCCTCTAATAGTCTTATTAACCTTTTTTCTTCTTTTTGGCAAGATATTCGAGGTTATTATCAAGGCCGAAATTGTTAGGAATCTCACAACCTTCTCTCTGACAAACAATAATGGCTTCCGTTTCGCCAGGTCTAACGGTAATGTGCTAACGATCATCACTGAAAATTTATATAGCAGACTCTTGATAAGAACGGCGAAGTTCGAGCTGTTGCTCTTGATGTTTCGAAAGCATTTAACAGGGTTTGGCATGTTGGTCTTCTGTGCACGCCCCAGAACTACGGTATTTCTGGACGATTGTTTGATTTAATTCAGTCGTTCCTATCAAACTGTGAAATGAAGGATGTTTTGAACAGGCAAGCTTCCAGATTTTTTCAAACAGACGTGTGCGTCTCTCAAGGTCCTGCGCTTTTTTTATCTTCATCAATGATCTTCCTGATGTAATCAGTTCCTGAGTAGGCATCAATGTAGATGACACCACCATCTACTCCCGTTTCAATAAGAAATCTGCCAAGGCTGACAAACTAAATCTCTGCTTCCCTTCAAAATGACCTCCAATCTGTGATTGAATGGAGAAGAAAATGGCTCATAAATTTTAATGCCTCCAGAACGAAGCTTTTCTTCTTTAACTACCCCAGAGAATCTTTCCTGCCTATCCTCAGAATGGATAACGCTATCCTTGGCTACACTATCTCAAAGAAACTCAAATGGAAAGACTACATCGAATCCATAGCTGCATGTACTGCTTGGAAGGTTGGGTCACTGTGTTGATCCAGGAAGTTTTCTCGACAGAATTAATTTTGCACATTTATAAATCTACCATTTGCCCTTGCGCATTGAATACTGTTCCCATATGTGGTCGAGTGCTCCTGCTATCCATTCTGAGGTTCTCGACAAAATCCAAAGGAGGATCAGCATATAATAGATGCTGACTTGGCATCCCGTTTTCAGTCACCGACATGATGTAGCTTCTTTCTGTTTTTTCTACAAATATTTTCAGTGCTACTTTTCTGATGAGCTTTTACCCTGGTTCCTCGACCTCATGTGCTACTAGATTGCCAGATTTACCGCTGAAATAGTTAAATGTAACCGCCTCTTTTACTGTAAGTTTCTTTTCTCGCAGTTCCCGTTTGTGGAAGTCTGTAGCAATGACTTAACCCGGTGACCCAAAGGTGGTCAGAGTCACGTGTATGTTTTGCAAGGGAGCATTCAGACAGCGAATGGACGAGCTTCGGACGGATGGTGAATCGGAGAGCACTTCTTGCTGATAGAGGTGGTGATGTCGATTGTAGCCATTGGCTGGTTCTAGGCGCTCATTGGCTGAGTGCTGGATGGGTTAGGTGTATAAAACATGGTATGCTCAATTAAGAGGGGTTGAGGTTTTGTTCGGGACGGTGAGTGGCGTATTGGAGATCGGGACGAGAAGGGTGGAATTTTTTTGCCTCGTGAACCTATTGGACTCGTATTACCTTTCTTTTCCTGTGTGTGCTTCCCCACAATTTTTTGCAACAAAATCCCTTTCGTTTACTTCCCTGATAGCTACAATCTCCAAAAGTTTAAATGCAATGTCAATTGCTATTTTCTATTTCCTTGACTTCCATCCATCTCTAATCCTTTCTTTGACATCTCCTGTACCTTATCTTTTTTATTTCTCTCACAGTAACCACCTGTGCAAAAGTAGCTATTATACCTTGCTTGGGGTAAAATGATTATAAATATAAATCTCTGTTCATGTTTCTCTTTCTCTCTCTTTTTCCATTTTCGCATCTTTTATGCCTGAAGGATATGAGCAGACATGGTTATTCAGTATTGTCTATTTTCGTGGTCCTGAGCAGTCTTTTTCCATTTGCTAATCCTTTCCACCGTTCAGCTGTCCGTTTTCACAAGCCCAATAGGTTGACTTGCTGACTTCTTCTATCCTCTTCTTGCCTGCAATATACGATGTGACGGTTAAGCTTTTCAAGCTTTCCTTCCTCATTATGGGTCCAAGGAATTTCAACTGTTTCTTTGATTCTGAGTATAAGTGTTTTTAAGCCATTCATTTAAGACTTTCTTGTTGCTTACCTGCTCCATCCATGGAATTCTCAGTATCCTTCAGTAGAGCCAAATCTGTGGAGAGATTGTCTAGCATTCACTACTGTGCAAGTGGATTGATATTGCATGGAAGACTTTTCTTTGTTTCTAACGGTATGTTTCTTAGTATTTTGCTTAGCTTTTAGAATAAAACTTTCGACAATTCAGTGGTTGTCCAGATTTGATGTCGCATTTTCCATCATGAATAGGAGAAAATAGATATGCCTATCGTCCGGTTCACACTTCTTCTCGGTCTTTTGTTTCCTGTTGAGGATTAGATTTCCGGTTCCTTCTAAGGTATTTTTCATTCTCTTTCACTCCCAGTAACCATTTGTGTCTTAGTGGCAACATAGCTTTGCCTAGGGTGAATTGATTAAAATATCTGTTAAAATATTTTCCAGATATTTAAACATGATATTAACCTCACATCCATTGATCTTATCTCGGGTTTTTTCTCATTTCCATACTTTTTGTTTTTCCTGCAGTTGATAGTTTATATTTATTCTCGCTTTCCTTTACTACCATAATCAGCAGGTCTTATGGTTTTTTTTCCGGGTCAGCTGTCACCATGGTATCTTCTGCATATTTGATATTGTCAAGATTACGACAGTCATTAAATTACACTTTCCTAGACAGTCTCACTTTAAAGCTTGTATAAACCTGGAGAATGTTTGTCTTAAGTCCATGTTTTTGTGTAGTTATTCAATTCATTTTGTATAAATTTGCATAATGTTTCTACTATTACTAAATATCTTATAGCACTGTCATTACTGATTTTCATACTCTACAATGTAAACCTTTTCTTGTTTGCTTATAAATATCCTTTATCAACGCTACCTGACAGTAGAATCTGTGCCTTTTTATCTTTTCAAAAAATAAATTAGAATAAAAAAGAGATGGGTAATTATTACTATTACAGAATATGCTGATAATAAGATAAAAAGAGAGTAGACAAAATACTTTTTTGATATTTATAAAAAAAGAGGAAATTATCTAGAAGGTAAAATATGACCAACACCAAATTTGACAAATATGCAGAAATTACCGATGCAAAGGGTACTTGAAACGAGAAAAGGAGCGATTAACACTAACAGCCCAGAATGTGAATAATAGCATAAACTAAACAAAAACTAAAACAAAAAAAAAGCATGATAATAAAATATCAATTTTTCTTGTCTGAAGGCAGAGATGAAATCGCAAATTAATGAATGTAGAAAATTAACATAAAAGGGTACATGAATATTGAGTAGGAACACAACTAAGAAGGAATACGAATTCATTAAAATAGTTTAGATTTGAACATACAAAGATATAAATACTTAATAATAAAAGTGTACTTGAGAACAGAAAGATAGCTATAGAACGTTGAAATCAAAATGGATCTCCCAGTTCAGATTTTTAGCCTAGATTTGTCACTGTAAATAAAAAGATTAATTCTTCATAGACTGGATGTCACCGTTACAGCAAACTACAGAGTGAAATAGAAAGAGAGCGAAAAACTGGAAAGAGTTTGACAGAGAAGAGAAGAATTGTACTCGTTCTTTATGGAGAACTTGGAACAATTTCGGAGATGCTTGCAAAAATACTGGAAGAATTAGAAAAACAAAGAAGAACCAAATCCATCAAAATAAAATCATTGCTAAATAATACGGAGTGTGCTACAACGTTTAGGAAAGTTGATACGAGATCCATACTGAGGTAAAAATAGATCTGAATAGCGAAAGCCAAATCAAGTACAATATACATTAATAAAAATAATAAAATAAAATTTTCGAATTAAAGTTTGTCATATTAATTTTTGTGTTAACTTCTAGTGAAGTAGCTTATAAAATTTCGATTGATCGAATTTTTATATGATAATGATCATCGATTTTTAAGAATTGTTTACATGCTCTTTCATTTGAACGTAAATGAAAAATGCAGTGAAATTCTATTCTGTGGTAGGAACACAACTGGCGTTTTTTATCGATTGAACATCGTTACTGTGACTTACACATCAAATAACATTTTATTTCATACTAAGAACTATATATATATATATATATATATATATATATATATATAGATACATACGCTCTCACACCCTGATGGAGCACTCTGGAAGCACTTTGAAAAACAGTAGCTACTCTGGCACACTCACATCGGTCATTCAGCAATGAATTAGAACACTCTCAGCTATGAGGCATGTATAATGATAATATACACGCTAAAAGTATGCCTCCTTCCATGAGCTCCCGTAGCTCAGAGGTAGAATCGCCGACTGACGCCAATTCGGTTGGGTTTCTATCCTGAGTAAAAAGCAATCGGCTGTCTAACCGTACTGATGAGCTGTGATACAGCGAAACAGATCTGTCTGCGGATGACTATATCTATATATATATATTTGAAAGCTCTCAATATTAGTGATAGATCTAACGTGTGTATGTGTCTGTTTTTTTTGTGTGTGTGTTACTTTAAACGTTATTTTTTTAGTGGATACTGGTATTTGAGTAGATGCTTTAATGAATTCATTAAACAATATATTTATATATTTTCACCAACAAGCCTTTGATATTTGAGAAATCCTATGAAAGAAAAACTCAAATATAGCATTCTTTTCTTTGTTTCTAATGGCATTTGTCAGGTCCACGACCGACTTGCTAACAACCGTAACGGAGTACATGCTACAGGCCCTTGATGAGTCTGACGAGGCTCGCGCGGTTGCTCTGGACATCTCCAAGGCTTTCGACAGGGTTTGGCACTCTGGCCTCCTATGCAAACTACGGGGTTACGGTATTACCGGTCGCCTGCTTGACCTAATCCAATCTATTCTAAATAACCGCAAAATGAAGGTCGTTTTGAATGGGCGTGCCTCTTCATCCTACAGCACGAATGCTGGTGTCCCACAGGGCTCTATCCTGGGCCCGACGCTCTTCCTTATTTTCATCAACGACCTCCCAGATGAGATCAAGTCCCAAGTAAGCATCTATGCAGATGACACTACAATATACTCCCGCACCAGTAAGAAACCTGTCGTGGCGGACAGACATAATCTCGCTGCTGACCTTGAACGGGATCTACACGCCGTGGTGAACTGGGGCAAGAAGTGGCTTGTCAACTTCAATTCGTCTAAGACCAAGCTGTTGTCTGTCAATCATTACAGGCAACCTCTTCTGCCTCCCATAAGCATGGACCAAGCGATTCTTCCGGAGAGCAATACACTACGCCTCCTCGGACTTACCCTGACCTCAGACCTTAATTGGAACCACTATATTGAATCCATAGCAAAATCTACTGCTAAGAAGGTTGGGTCACTATGTCGATCCAGGATGTTTTTTCCGCCTGAATCCATCCTGCATATATACAAGTCAACCATCCGTCCGTGCATGGAGTACTGCTGCCATTTATGGTCAGGCGCCCCTGCCGTTCTCCTCAGTGTTCTTGACAGGCTCCAAAGGAGAGTTTGTAATGCGATAAGTGCTGATCTGCAGCCACTTCCCCACCGTCGAGATGTTGCCTCCATTTGTCTGTTCTATAAATACTTTCATGGCTTCTGCTCGGACGAACTTAAGTCACTGGTGCCTCCTCAACAGGTGTTTACTCGTGCAACCAGACTGGCAACTGGATCCCACCCATTCACAGTCAGGTTAGCCAAATGCAGACGACAATTCTACTCCTGCAGCTTCTTCTCTCGCACTTCCCGCCTGTGGAACAGCTTTCGTATTCTTGCTTTCCTGACGGCTACAACCTTCAGAAGTTTAAGTGCAGAGTCAATACTCATCTAATAAGCACTGACTCTAGCTCTCTCCCCACCCCCGTATAACCTTCCCTTCTCTCCACCTATGCATCTGTCATCGCACCTGCTTTCTCAGCTTTCTATTGCTTCTTTCTAACTAGTTTGTACTCCTCACTCTTTTCTAATTAATCTTTTTACAGTTATGTAGCCCCCTGCACGTCAGTGGCATTTCCGCCTTGCTCGGTGTGAAACGATTAAAAAAACAAAAACATTTAGAGTGAAACTATTGATAATGCAATGCATGTTTGGACTTTAGTGACGCATTTTACATTATGAATAGGAGGAGGTAGGTTTGTCTATCAACGGTATTTTGAAGAGGAGTAGAGGTTTATCCATTGTTCCCTGTTCAGGATTGGGTTAAAAGTATCAAATAAGAGTATCCACTAAAAATAATATTAAAAGTGATACAAATAGAAAGCTGTCAAAGTAATAAAAATCCATTATACACACAAATAGGCATGTTTGAATGTGTTTCTGTGTATATTTACATACGTTCTTTGAAGAGACCCTCTCTCTCTCTCTCTATATATATATATATATATATATATATATATATATATATATTGTCATCCGCAGACAGTCTTGTTTCACTGTATCGCAGCTCATCAGTACATATAAACATCCGATTGCTTGTAGTCAGGATAGAAACCCGACCGAATTGACATCAGTCGGCGATTCTACATTTAAGCTATGGACACGCGGTGGAAGAAGGTAGATTTTTGCGTATTATATACACGATGTAAACACGCCAGTAGACGAGAGTGTTCAAATTCATTACTGAATGAACGATGCGTAAATAGCGGTGAGGTGGTTCTGTAAAATTTTCAGAGATTATTGTTTATAAACAATTCATTACCTTTAGAAGATACATTCCATTTATGGAGTTGGTGCCATAAATATAACTATTGTTCATAAACAGTTCATTATCTTGAAAAAGTTCGTTCCATTTATAGAGATGATGTCAGATATAAGACTGTTGTTCATAAGCAATTTATTAGCATGAAAAGATACGTTCTATTTATGTAGATGTTGCTATAGACGTGACTACTCTTCATAAATACTTCATTAACTTAAAAAATGCGTTCTATTTATGGAAAGGATGTTAGAGACAAGACTATTGTTTATAAGCAATTTATTAGCTTGAAAAGATACGTTTCCTTTATGGAAATGGTAACATAAATTTGACTAATGTTCATAAATAATTCATTAGTTTGAAAAGATACGTTCCATTTACGGATATAGTACCGGAGATGGAACCACCATTCATAAACAATTTATTAGCTTACAAAGATACGTTACATTTATAGAGATGGTCCCAGAAATGAGATTATTGCTCATAAGCAATTTATTTGCTTGAAAAATACGTTTTATTTATGGTGATAATGCCAGCGATGAGTGCATCAACAATCAATTAGCTTGAAATGTGCAAATTTTTGAGCTGGAAAATGTAGAACTGGAATTTTTGAGCTGGAAAATGTAGAGTCGTTAATGATCACCATTTAACATAGATTAAAAATAATCCATGTTACGCGACATATAAACAATTAAGTCATATAAAAACACAATGTATGTAGATGGCAGTGTTATTTGGATGTTTCACCATTTAACAAAAAAAAAGTGGATCACATTTTCATCTGTGATTGTACACTCAAACGTATAAAAATACGGCAATTTATTTTGCAAAGAACGATCTTAATAGATAAAAAATGGATCTTTTACAACGATGCGGATTGAACAGATGTTATCGGCAAAATAAAATGAGCCACTATTAAAATACTTCTAGAACCCGTTTCTATCTGACGCTGTTTACCCGCTGGTATATGAAGAACATTATCTATTACAACTTCCTTCCACAAAATCTGGAGTTGCATTCATACAAGAATTGTTTAGAATCGGGTGTAATGACAAGCTATCTTTGAAAATCGCTCGATATTGTTCACGTGGTAGAGTGACATCTTCCGTAAAGTCAACTCAAGATTTCTTAATTTTTTGTAAACTCGAGAGAAATAGATATAGATTGACTGGAATCTCCAATTACACCCCCCCCCCCCGTACTTACATGACTTGTAAATTTGGATTAACACTTATTTCGAACCTGACAAAAGCCTCTTAATGGAGAGATCCAATTTGTCTTTAGCCTATAAAAACCGCTTAGACTAGTTCATCATCCAGAAAGTTCCCACTTTCTGGAGGAAGAAATTATGAATCTTCCTTATATATATATATATATATATATATATATGTATATATATATATTACAAATCGCCTGAAGAAACCACTCGTGGTGGAAACCAAGGTAGCAAAATAACTCGTTTATAAATGAAATATATATATATATATATATATATATATATATATATATAACGTAAATTAATAAATATACATATAATGATGATTCACATATGTATAGTATTATTATTCAGGTGTTAATAAAACAGTGCTCAATGTATATATATCGCAGTATTATGTGTATATATCAATGAATATACAAATTATGCTACATCTATGGCACGACTCGGAGTTTCATGCGTTATGCAATTATCAGGTGTATATTTTAAACTGACATTTATTAGATTAGAATTTAAATTCACTCGATGTTCATAGGAATTAAATGTTATAAAGTCAATTTACTGCTTTTTAATAACAAGATTAAAAATTTAAATATTATAAGGTTACACGTACATAAAAATTTAAAACTTGTTGAGAAAAAAACTCAACAAATAATTAAACGGTTATAAATCCAGAATTTATTTCAGCAATGTAAAGATAAATTTTTACAATTGCCTCGTTCAGACCGTTGATCAATAAATTTTTCTTTACCTTGCTGAAATGAATTTTGGATTTATAACCGTTTAATTATATGTTGAGTTTTCTTCTCAATATATTTGCTCTGGATAATATTCATTGAGCTTACTATTTCTATCTAATTGATAATTTATATTAATTTGAGAAAATCTTTTTAACATGTTTCGTTGAATATGTCAGAAAAGGAAAATTTAATTATTTTTATTTTCATTTATTTTTTCGGCGTTCTTTAATTTTTCGTTTGGTAGAAAGTTGTAAAAGAATGCAAAATGTGTTCGTATTATTCATTAATCCAAGCATACGAAAAAAAACAAAAAAATATAAGAATTCTAGAAAAACAAATTGAAAAACTAACATATTTACAAAAATGGTTGCTGTTTAAACACACACACACACGCACGCGCGTGCGCGCGCACACACACACACACTATCTTGAATATGAATATTGGTGGGAAATTCATATTTCTTTCAGCTAATAAACAGGCATACATTTACTTATATGTAGGGTCATTTGAATTCCCTTCTATTCATGTTTATGTTTATATGCTCAATAATTATACAATTTCACTACATTTGTAAAGTGATTATTAATAATTTATTTACACTAAAGATTCAGTAGCCTTATTATGTCAGTCTAGTTTTTTATTACGTACTGACCCCAAATGCTCACATTTCCAGTACATTATTTGATATAATCTAGGTACTTCCACTCATTTTCAAAAACTAAATTTTAAATTTAGAAAGAAAATAAAATTCTTGAAACTTTTACTTTAGTTTTGATTGAAAGCTAAATGATTAAATTTATTATTTTTGGTAATCAAAATACTCTGGTGCATTTCAAACAGAAATTATATTGATTAGAATATAAAATTTTGAGATTTTTTTAAATCTTTCAATTTTTCGGCCAGTTTTGAGCAATTTGGAAACAAAAGTTAATTCTCGGCTCTAAAGATATTGCAAAAATAAAATATACATCTGTGATACATTGTTTTTTGAAAATTAGCAAATTTAATGTTAAATTAATCTGATTTACACTATTATTACTTATTACTTATGTATAGCAGGAAATTTAGAATAAAACTATTTCTTAAACACGGAGTTGAACATTTTTAACCTTTCCACCGTAAGTGAAATGTATATACAGATTGGCAGACAAGATAAGATAAGTGTATGGCGATCACAAGTGACATAATTGTATATTTTTTTCTTTATGGGGAAGAAACCCTGAAATACATGACCTTTAATGTACACATAGAAATTACCATACAAAAAAATTCAAACACACACACACACACACACACACACACACACACACACACACACACACACACACACACACACACAAATGTTTTAAAATTCGAAGGCATGATGATTTCTATTAAACTTTTAAATTTTCGATTAGTAAATGTAATCTTCACTTAATAAGTTTATAAAGTAACCCCAACAAATCTTTGAAGTATTTTAAAAATATTTTTGAAACTTTATAAATTATATAAATATTTGTAAATTTTACTATTGGAAGCAGATTCCCGAAATAAAGGCAAAATGTTTAAAAAATAATTGATGATTTACATTCCCAAATGAGTCTTGCGTTTAATTAAAAAAAAGAAAAGAAAAGCGCAACAATGTTTCTTAAAATTTCATGAATTTACGTGGAGGAGGGAGTAACAGATGTAAAAAAAAAATTATCAATTTTTTTCTAAAAACAATAATTCATCAAAAGTAATTTCATTCATTTGTGAATATATTCTGAAAGTTTCATTAAAATCAGACGATTATTTTATTTTTGTAAAATTTCCAAATTAATGTTTCAATTGTAAAGTCTCATAACGATTTGGTTACCCGCTAACTAAAATCAAAGCAATATTTTTACCAAAATTTCGAACGTGATAAAAGTTAAAAAATTTGAAAAATTAATTAGAAAATTTTTTGATCTTTCCTCTTAATAATAACATAATCATTTTGATGAAAAAGCCTTTTTTATTCATAACGTGCTGTTTTATCAGCAATTTAATGGAGGTACCTAAATCAGTAGCAGTTCATTCACATATATATATATATATATATATATATATATATAAATTATTCTATTTTGTTAATAGTCGTTACTTTAATTCCCGAACAATAGCAATAATTTTCCTTCTTATATTTAAGGCATCTCTATTCTAAAATAACTTGTCAGCAGCAGTTTCAAGTATTTTTTTATTAAAAGTATATTTACAACTGTGTATTTAGTTTTTATCAAATAGATTGCGTAACAATTAATAAAAGATGCAGGAATATCATTCCACGCTCCAAAAGTTATCTAATTGCGGACTAAGAGAACAATCAACTTGCAGTCACATGAAAAATTAAAATTACGAAAATTATAGCGAACCAAATCAACAATAAAATTATAATGAAACAGGTTCTGAAATAATTTATTTTTATACACTGCTGGATGTTGACATAGTCAAGGGAAAATATATGAGCTTAAAAGAGGTTAGGAAATCAAAGTGAAAGTTCTATTGACATGACTAAACGAGATCATCTCAAAGAAAGAGAGAAAAGAAAAGAAATAGATGGTAAGGTCGGAGCACTCGACCAACCATCCATCATCGCGCGGTTCGCTACAAAATCCGAAGAAAGATCTGCAATATAATCGATCCTGGCTTAGCATATCGACATCAGTCACTTTCTCACTGACATGACGTGTCTTTCCTCTGTCTTTTCAACAAATATTTTTATGGCAACTGCTCTGACGAGCATTTTTTCCTGGTACCAAGATTACACGAATTTAAGCGTGCTACCGTTAAACGTTGAAAGAGTTAAATATAACTATCCCTTTAACTTTCTTTTCTCGCACTTTACCGGCTGTTTACTTGCTTCCCTGATAGTTATAATCTCAAAAAGTTTAAATGTAATACCAACTGCCATCATCTATCTTCTTGAGTTCCATCAATCTTTAATCCTTTCTTCGCACTCCTTGTTACCTGTTTGTCTCTCACTATAACTCTCCGCATACTGGTGGCGGTAGTCCTTGCTTGTGTTGAAATGATTAAACCAATATAAGAAAAAGAGACAGAAAACAACCCTAAAGAATGATGCAGAATATAAAGTATTAAAGACAACATTGACTAAAAATGCAGGATGCCATAAGATGAATAGCCCATGAAGAAAAGTACAGATAGAGAAAAACTGAGGAACATATGCGTAAAAAAACAGAAGAAATATCATGAGAAAAGAGGTACTTTATGACAGGATAGATAAAAACTAAAAATGAAACGCTCAGATTAGAAAGAGAAAAAATAAAAAGATATACATTGTAAAAGTCTTGTACGACGACAGAGAGAAAGCTACAATACATAAAAACTTGGAAGGATATGTTATATTAAAATCTGAGGTAAGATCGTCACTGGCCAAGATTACGGGAACAACGCAATAGGATCAACTAGAGATGCTGCTAACCTTATATTATTCGGGGGATCAGCATGAGTAATGAAATAATAAATTAAATATATAACAGTGGCATAATATCTAAATATAAGAATAGTATAAACTTTATTTGAAAAATCAAAACAAATTAAAAAACCGCCATCTGCTCCCTTTCACCACCTAGTGCGAAGACATTTTCAATCAATGAGGTTTTCGAATTTGACATTTCTTTTTGATAAGTCTTGCTTCAAAGTTTGTTAAAGCGACAATATGCATTGAAAAAATGCTTGAGAATAGGAATTTCTAAAAATTATTTTCAGCCAATCGGAAGGACGGAATGAGAAACATTTTCAAGTTGCTCATACAAATACAGCAATATCAAAACACATGTTTCACAGATTAAACAAAATCATTTGATGAGATAGGATACAAAGTTCTATTAGAACTGCTTGGAAGACTTATTTTATTATTAAGGTCATTTTTTTACAATAAAACTGGTATTAGCCAAGCAATATTGACAAAATTTTCAGGATATGACTATGGAAAAACATATTGCGAAAGACTCCTCTTATAACATTTATCTTTATTAAAAAAATACTTATAAGGATATTCAAGCTTTATTATGAAAATTCCAATATAAATATATATTTGCAAATAATTCCGAAAGATATAGGCTTGAAAAATATATATTTGTTTGGCACAATATCACTCGTATTTATAAACTTCAACCATTGACGTCTTTTCATTACTTCGAATATGACATTACATGCAGTAATTTTTAGTGTTTCCAAAGGATATTTTTTGTTTGATCATTTTTCAAGCTTTTATTTGATTATAGAATGATTGTTAAAGATTTTAATAATCTGGCAACATTTAAATATTTTGTATATAGTGGTTAGCGTATATAATCGAGTATAATGCAATCCGATTTTACGCAAAAAATATTTTATGATTAGATTTTACGTAAAAAAATAAGTTGTCGCATTATACACAGGAATTTTATTTAATGTTATTTAATTTAATGAACTTTTGAGTAATTAAAATTTCAGCCGCTTTAAATCAACAATTTATTTTGTCAAACAAGAACAACATTTACTGAAAATTTGCTCTGAATCGCAAAATAAAAAATACAAATTATGATTATTTAATTAGAAGGTGTTTATAAGATACATTAAGAACACTATTAACTTAAGATTTTTTCGATGAATAACGAATTTTTTCGATGGAGAACGATTTTTGCAAGAATTGTTTTCCTTTTTAAAAATTTAATCAGTAAAAATTATGAAATTTTAAATCTTGTAAAATTCTACATAAAATCTAGGTTTTCAGATGATCAAGTAAAAAGTATATTTACTAATCATGAATAGAAAAGCTTAGTATAAATCATCAAACAGTAATATTTTAGAAAGAAGTTTAATTTTTTGTATATGTATGAACGTGCCAATTTTTGTAAGTATGGATGATCATACTCACAGTTATAAAATAAGTGTGATAACAAAAATAAATTTAAAGTCAACATCTCTAAAACAAATAAGACATTAGATTACGGAGAATATTTTCTTAATTTTTAAAGATTACTGAATACTTAGAAATTCTATCTAAAAGGCACTCACGTTATTTTCTTCAATTATTTTTTACAGATAAAGTTTCCGTAGAACATTAGATCTGTCATTAGGCTGTCAGTACAGCTACTGTCGAGTTAAAAAATGCATTTCTGCGATATTTTTTTAATAATATTTTTCAAATAAGTAATATTTGTTTCAAAGCAGATTGATTATATTTTACATCAGCTAATATTTCTTAAATAACGTTTCAGAAAAAAAAATTATTTTTGGAAGATGTTTTAATAAAGATAATTATATTTCGATGAATGACGTCCAAAAACAGTGCTCTTCAGATATTTTATAAAGAATCCTTTTAAATTTAATCTATTAACTTTAAATTAAAACTAAAAAAATGTTTTAAAGAATGTTTTTAATTTTTTAAAATCAATTTTAAACCTTAGGTATCGCGTTTTTATGGAGGCTCTATAATAAATATAGAATTATTCTTAGTATAAATTTTAGCTATTTCATTGTGTATTAAGCACTGTTTTATTATTGCTACAAACACTACTTGTGCACTATATATATGTGTGTGTGTGTGTGTGTGTGTGTGTGTGTGTGTGTGTGTGTGTGTGTGTGTGTGTAATATTTTTTGTAATCGTTTCTTTTCAAGCAGGGCAGTACTGTCACTGGTGCGCTGGGGGCTACATAAAAGAAGAGGGAAAGGTAACATAAAAGGAGGTCGAAGAGAAAGAGGAACAGATTATTGGGAGTCTCAGAGAATGGGTAAGAGAAGGATGGGAATACTGTTATGAAGAGAGTTACGTGAAAGTTGAGAGAAAAGGAGAACAACAAGATACAGGGTTGTTTGGGAAAGGATAAGAGAAGGATGTGGGTCAAGAGGATGAGATAGCAATTGACGTTGCATTTAAACTGTTGGAAATTTTAGCTGTCAGGAAAGCAAGTATACGACGGGAATTGCAAAGGCGGGAAATTCGTGAAAAGAAGCCGATAGAGTAGAAGTGGCCGATGCATTTTGTTGTTTTGACTGTAAAAGTTTGTTGCCAGTTTGTTGCTCGAGCAACTTCGGGTAGAAGAGGCACCACGGAGCTAAGCTCGTCGGAACGGAAACCATGAAATATTTCTAGAAGAGACAGAGGGAAGCCACATTCCGTCGGTGAGAAAGTGAGTGGAATAGAGTTGCCAGGTCGGGATCGATTATATTGCAGATTTTCTTTTGGATCTTGTCGAGAACCTCCAGATGAATAGCAGGGGCGCCCGACCAGATAGGACAGCAATATTCATTGAATTGGCAGATAGTTGATTTGTATATGTGTAAGATGGATTCAGGAGAGAAAAGTTTTCCTACCCGATACAGTGACCCAACTTTCCTAGCAGTAAAATTAGCTATTGATTCAATGTAGTCGTTTTACTTGAAGTTGGCTGAGAGAATAAGGCCAAAGAGGCGCAGTGTATTGCTTTCCGGAAGACTAGCTTTATCCATGCTGATGGGATGTATTAGGGACTGTCTTTGGTGGTTAAAGGACATCAGCTTTATTTTGAAAGCGTTGAAATTTACGAGCTATTTTTTTATCTTAGTACACCGCAGATTGGATGTCCGTTTTAAGATCAGCAGTAAGGTTGTTTTTGTCATCCATGGCAGATTTCTTACTGAGGCGGAAGTAAATAGTGGCATCGTCAGTGTAAATACCTATTTGTGATATGATCACATCAGCGAGACTTTGATTAAGATCAGAAAGAGCGTTGGACCTAGGATATAGCTTTGAAGGACACCCGCATTTGTGAGATAAAATCTGGAGGCATACCCGTTCAAAATGACCTTCATTACGCGGTTTGATAGGAACGACTGGATCAAGTCAAACAAGAGTCTAGCTATACCATAGTCTTGTAGCTTGTGCAGAAGGACAGCATATCAGACACTCAAATGCTTTGGAGATATGCACAGCAACAGATCAAGCTTCGCCGTTCTGATCGGGAGCCCGGTGATGAACGTTATTATATCAGCAGTAGACCTGGCGAAGAGGAAGCCGTACTGTCTGCCGGAGAATACATTATGGGCTGTGAGATTTTTAACCACTTCAGTATTGAGGTTAGCCTCGAACACAATGCCAAAAATCTGTAGTGGGCTTTTCGCTGAGGAAAGATTCAAAAGTTAGAACGCATAACGTAAAAGTTTGTGAAGGAAATATTGAGTGGTTTAGCTGATTTTTGTTTGGCTGGTTTAACTTTATTTCTTGAAATGTGATTGTTCATTTCTGTGTTTTGGCGAGGAGAGGTCTCAAGTGTAGATGAAAGACGGTCATTGACTGGGGCATGTGCAGGATGGAAGCAGGCACAGACTGCAGTATAGTATAGTGTCCGGGTTGCTCACTGAAAGCTCCAGTAGGGGCACCTATCCATACGCGTCATGGCACTACAAGAACCCCGATATTATGCATTTGTTGATCAGAGCAGCCACTCCCGACGCTACACAGAAGTTACGGCTTCTAACTACCAGTTGGAAGTAGCAACCAGAAAACCTCCAACTCGGAACCCTCTATGAAGAGACGTTGCCATCGACCGTACACATCACAGAAAAATAGCGAGAGCACCAATATTAAGGCTCGAAGAGAAGAAAAGACAATTTCTCACATTCACTTACACACAAATACCTTTGTGAAAGGTATTAATCCGCCTCTTCTCTCCAGTTATAGGTTAAATAAAAGGACAGATTGGGTTTTATAGCCTTGGTTGGCAACCAGTCAACTTCAGAAAGCAATGGAAACATACTGTGGAATAATCTTCTGCCCAGTCAGTCATGTATTTTTCGAGACATGATCACCCAAAGCGTGTATCATGTATGACACGTAACTGACTGAGTATATGCTTATCAATTTACAGACATATGAATACATTTGTTGAATCATTTTTTCATGGAAATTTAAGTATATGCGCTATTATTATGAATACAAAATTAAAATTTGAGTAAGATACAGACGTTTAATATACAGATGACACATGGTTTTCTATTTTCTTTTTTTATATCAATGAATATACAGAAATTTATTTTTATGATTGATTTGTTTGTTTTTATGGATAATCAACATTTTGCCGATTATTAAAAGCCAGAAAATATTTTAGATTGGAAGAATTTTGGAGGGATAATAATTAGTTATTGCTACGAGCGCTACTAATTACCCGTAGCTGGGGCGATAAGAAGTGGATTAATAAATTTTCAGAGGGTAATTAGAAGTAAACAATAAAAAAAACTCGACTTGAAATGGAACTAGGTTCTCTGTTTAACAATTACATGCAGTTATACGTTATACTACGCACTCATTCAAGCTGGTATTTCCAGGCCAAGACTGTTGCCCATCTAGGTAATGACCAGGCTCGACTTTGCATAATTTAGATGATCATACGGAAATCGGTGTTTCAACGTATATGACCGTAAGATCAATTTATTAGACGCACATTCAAGCTTAAAACACATGGTATTCCCAAGCCGTCACCCATTTAGGTACTAACCAGGTTCGAAGTTGCTTAATTTCTGTGATCATACGAGAGCCAGTGTTTCAACGTAATATTTTATTTTTATTTTTATGTATATTTTTTATCTGGTAATAACAGAATTCATCGTCCGAATCCCGAGGAATAGAGCGCGAAGCAGAATCAGGCCAGAGATAAGACAAGAACAGCACGAGTTTGTTAAAGACACTGGAACAAGAAATGCGATATTTATGATTAAGATGATATCAGAAAGTGCAATACAAATGAAGAAAGATATGTACCTATGAATTATAGATTATATGAAGGTGTTCGACAGAGTACGCCACAAAGAATTGATAGAAATACTCGTCAACCTCGACATATTTGGGAAAGACATCAGTGTAATCAAGAATCTCTATGGTAGCAAACCGCCTGCATACGGACAGGTAACGATTTCAGCAGATATACAAAGATAGAAAGGGACGTAAGACAAGGATGTGTCTTTTCATCGGATCTATTCAACTTGTACAGCAAGACTATCCTTAGGACTCTAGAAGTTATGCCAGGATTCGTCATCGGAGGCCACAATCTGAACAACATAAGGTAAGCAGATGATACAGAGCTGAATGCAGACGCGGAAAAGAAATTACAAGACCTCCTACAGAAGGTAGCTAAAGAGAGTGAAGAAAGGACTACTAATAAACTGCAAGAAAACCGAATGCATGGTCATCAGCAAAAAGAGCAGCTCAAAATGCCGAATACAGGTGGGGGATAATAAAATCTAGCAGTTACAAAAACTTAAATATTTTGGATGTGATCTAACAGAAGATGAAAAGTGCAACACAGAGATCTGAAGGTGAATTGGTGTGGCAAAAGAAACTTTACAAAAGCTGAATAGAGTATTAAAAGACAGGAAGATTTCGCTAGAAACAAAAAAGAGAGTACTGTATTGCTATGTGATGTCAGTTCTTCAATATGGCAGTGAATGCTGGACAATCTCAACAAAGATGAAGGAAAAACTTGAAGCAACTGAAATGTGGTTCTACAGAAGGATGCCGCGGATATCATGGATGGAGCACGTGAGCAATGATAAGCTATTGGAAAGGATGGAAACGAAAAGGACACTAATACTGGGCATCAGGAAAAGACAGCTAAAATTCCTGGGAAATGTAATGAGGAAGGAGGGCTTGGGGAATCTGATACTAACAGGTCAGATAGAGGGAAAGAGAGACGGAGAAAGTAGCGTGTAACATACTGGACAGGTCTGAGCAGGGGTTGGGTGGTGTAACAGGAGAATGAGTGCGAAGAGCCACCAGGGGTAAGAAGACGTGGAAGGCTAATATCGCCTACGTCCTGAAAGGGCATGACACATAGAAGAAGAAGAAGAAGGAATGTTAATGTACAAACATTTCTATCGGCACTAGTATGTTAAACTTACTTATAAAAGTGACTATTGAGCGTACTTTAAATTTCCTAGGTTAAAAATAATGGAAGTACGTATTTTATAATCATCCTAATAATTGAAAAAAGTGTTCTTTGCTAGTAACACACACACACACACACACACGCGCGCGCGCGCGCGCGCGAACATACGCACGTACGAAATATTTATTGCGTTGATTTAACAAAAGTTGCGAAGCTGTAGCAGTGCTTAAATATTAAGAATATTCTTAGCTTTCAAAAGTGTATGTAAATGTTTATGAATTCTTTTGTCCTCGTGTAAAAACTGTTGAAAAATAACTTAACAGCCTGACAGTTCGTTTACCGGTTACATGAAGCTGTTCTGTATAGTCACCCTATTTATTACATACATTGAAAAAAGTCATTATATTTGCATAATAGCATAAAGAAAAATATTTATATCTATTGTTGAATAGATATTTATTTTTATATTAGCCATATATATATGACCTTGGTGCAGGTATTTTTCATTGACAGTTGCGCTTTGAGTATAGGGCGTTAAATAATATTTGAGACACGTAAGTCTTTAAAAATTTAAAGATTAATGAGATGACGAAACCTACGTGTATTTCATTGAAAATTACACCTCCATGCACAGACCTGACGATTGCTCACGCATGAAACTGTAAGATAGTTAGAGATAAGAATTTTTAAAATAAGTATCGCTCATTCAGTAATGAATTAGAGCACTTTGGCTACTGGCGTATGATACATCATACGCTAAAAGTCTGTCTCCTTCTACCGAACGCCCATAGTTCAGAGGTAGACTCGCCGACTGACGCCAGTTCGGTCGGGTTTCAATCCTGGGTTGAAAGCAATCGGATGTCTAACCGTAGTGATGAGCTGTCATACAACGAAAAAGATATCTCTGCGGATGACTATATATATATATATATTAATCGTATCACCCCGAGCAAGGCGGCAACGCCACTGATGTGCAGGGGGCTACGTAATAGTGAAAAGATTGGAAACGATAAAGCCGGAAACCACATCCTAAATAGGGAACAAGGGATGAGCCTCTTAACCTGTTCAATAGAAGCGGGTGGAGTGTGAACCGGGCGATAGATAGATCTATCTACTCCAATCGAAAAAAACAAAAAAACAAAGTGAGAAGATTGGAAAAGAGAAAGCCGGAAACCACATTCTAAACAGGGAACAAGGGATGAGCCTCTTAACCTGTTCAATAGACGTGGGTGGAGTGTGAACCTGGCGATAGATAGATCTATCCACTCCAATTATATATATATATATATATATATATATATATATAGGTAGCATATCTTAATTTTAACATGTTTCATTGAATAATATAAATATATTATGTTTATTTATTTTATAATTCTTTCTAGTTCTTTAATCAGTTTATTGATGTTAAGATGAAATTCATCATGGAAGGGATCGTAGTTGTTTCCACTACTTGGGTAGGAAAAAATACAGCGCCTTCCTCGATGAATTTCATGTTAACATGAAGAAATTGATTAGAAACTAGAAAGGTTTATTATAAAAATAAATACACATAAAAATAAATAGATATAATATGTCTACATTATTTAATGAAACATGTTTGAATATTTGTCTGTATTTCTGAGATGAGGTAGTATTTATACTATTTACATTATTTGGAATATAGTTGCCATTTTTACGATGTTTCAGGTGCTAGGAATTTTGAACTTTTATTACTATCACTGATAGTATAGCATTCTGATTCCTTGTGCGAAGCCGTTTCTGGAAGCTTACTTCCTTTAATCCGACTCTATAAGTTATTTGTTCACTACTATTTAGTTTGGTTTGAACTTACAACTCTTTGGGTCAAGTCACTGGTACTAACCAAAGCCTATATCTACTAGGCCTATATCTTTGAGTACAACAGTGATTGAATTTCTTGGATTTATAAACTTAATGTTTCAGTAACCATTTTTACCAGAGTTCATATTGCAATTTTTGATGTTTATGGTTTTCTCTAGTATTTTTTGATGCTAATGGTCTTCTCTGTTATTTATTTTTTTTTTACCAGATCTTGTATTGCAATTTTCTGACAATAATAATTTTCTCTGGTACTCCATATTACTGATCCCCATATTGTATTCATCTCTATAATTGGTCGTCTTAGGAGATTTTTGTAGCCTAGCATATGGGCTGATTCATTAAGTTTACGTAGGTTCTAGTGGCGTTCGCTATCTATAATTTCAACTTTATCTCATAGAGGGCGATGATCCCTTTTCTCCCTCCATATGTGGTCAGTTACGCCTGATTTTTCTATTTTCCCGTGTGTTACGGCCTTGCGATGTTCTTGCAGCCTTACTTTAAGGAGGCAGCCTGTTTTTCCTTTATATTTCTTTCCACAACTACATACAGTCCTTAGTCATGTCCTTCTCTGTTGGAAGGTCTTACTCAAAACAGGTACTTGCGAAGTGTAGAACCATGTCTGAAAATTGTCCTGATGCTATATGGACCACAGATACTTTGTATTTTATCCGATAACCCATTCACATAGGGTAGAACAAATAACTTAGAGAGTCGGGTTAAAGGGAGAGAACTCATGACTACCAGAATCGGCTTTGTACAAGGAATGAGAATGATATACCCCAGTGATCTTAATAAAGTAATAAAAGTTTTGGTTCGAAATTCCTAACATTTGAAGAAAGCTGGAGCGTACAGCGGCCGAAACGTCGTAAAAATGTCAACGAAAATAAGGACAATATTCCGAATAATATATATATATATATATATATATATATATATGATTACTTTTTATATATACTGTAGGTGATGCCTAGTCGTTATAGTCGACTTTGGACAAAATATTCATTTTTTTCGAGTCCGCCATTATTTTTCTTTCCGAAAACCGATTGTACGTTTTCCTTTAGCTCAAATTTTGCTTTAGCTCGAATTTTTCTTTCAATTTATAACACCT
Organism: Ascarosepion bandense; assembly: GCA_037127315.1. NCBI lineage: Eukaryota > Metazoa > Mollusca > Cephalopoda > Sepiida > Sepiidae > Ascarosepion > Ascarosepion bandense. The sequence continues at coordinate 3,339,084 of JBBBDQ010000808.1, read as the reverse complement.
GCCGAGAGCACCAGAAAATACCTCTGGGAATTTAGTTTGCAGTTATTTCTTTAAAGTTTCTATTTTGTTGGTAGAATTGTTAACTCTCTGGCGAAACGAACTGATTGGGATGTTTCATAATTTAAACTGCCCCATCCAATCCGTCCCAAAAAGGCTGTTTGCATTTTTCATTACAAGCAGTCTTAACTTCAAAGTTTTTTTTGTTAAAAGTCATATTTGTAATAAATTCACCTTCGAATTTCATTTTTTGTCTTGTAACCCTATTTTATTAGTAACAATTAACCATTTTATTGATGACCATTAACATTAGTTTACTAATTTTCCTCTATGTATATTCATTTGCTATACATAAGTTGGATCCGCTATCTAATTGCAATTTGATATTTTAGTTTAGGGTTTTTACTTGTACAATTTTTCCTATATTCCGACCGGAAGATTCATTTGTGTTAGTTACTTTAACGCAATTACTAAATCGTTTTTTTTATTTATATCTTTCAGTGAGTTTTTTTATGTCCTTTTATTTTGCAACGAAAACATTCCTTATTTTTGAATGGACAGATATTATAAAACAAGTTTGATTTTTTGTGGTCGGATCAATTTGCTCAGTCCATTTTGTAAAGATCTTCGTATCTACGGAATTACAATGCAAATGTTACGTCTTCCTCTGAAATATGATTAAATTTCTCTATCACTTTTATGATAGTATCATGAGAAAAAGCACTTCAATTGTCGTTCCTGCTACTCGCTATTTTCTGTTGTTGTTCTAACAACAATTTAAGGAATTTTTCGAGTCTTAGTGCGAAACGTTTTCGCTGTTCTTGCTGTTTATTTAGGAATTTCATTAAATATTTTTAAACTCCTCAATTTTTAATTTTGAATGTTCTAATTCGAACAACTAGTTGATATATACGTAATCCTTGTTAAATCCTATTTGTCAAAATACTTTTTCGCTTTGGTACATTTTTTCTTTTACCACTGTGTCCTTGGAGAATTTTACGTAAAAATCCTTGTTTGCCAAAATTATATTGGTAACTTTTTTTCTTGTGAGTTTTGTCGATATTTTGTTCGTGGACAATTGTATTCGCGAGCGTTTTAGTTGTGTTCGGCCAAAACCTTCCTCACGAAAATGTTGTATTAGTGATCTTTTTCTTGAGGTCGACTAAAATCTTCGATACCAAAAGTCTTCGTCATCAAAATGTTTGTCGGCGAAATCTTCGACGCCAAAAATGTTCGTCACCAAATTTCGTCACGAAAATCTGCTTCAGCCAAAATGTTGTATCTAGTCAATTCTTCACCGTCAAATCTCTGACAGCCAAATATTCGTCGTCAAAATGTTGTAACCTAAAATGTTTATTGCTTGAGTTATAAACCAAAGGGAGTTTGGAAATAAATACTAATATTTATAATACCATCAAATACAAAACTCTGACGCTGAGTGAAGTAAATAACCACTGTTAGTAGAGAACTTCAAAACAGTAAGAAAACACCACACCGTCTAAACAATGTTCAACGTATTATATAATGATTGGAACATACCCTTTTATCCGTATATATATATATATATATATATATATATATATATATATATATATATATACACCAGTTTCATTAAAAATGACAGACAAGGTATTATAAAACAAGGTTTTCCCTAAATACTGCAGTATTGCTTTTCTTGTTGGCTGCCGGGTCGTGTAATTTAAAAATTGTGTATTTGTGCAACAATCTCTCTTTTATACAAGTTTCATGAAAAATGGCAGAAAAGGTATATTGAAACAAGGTTTTTGTTGGCTTCAGGGTCATGTAATACACAAGTTTTAGATTATATGACCCGGCAGCCAACAATGAAAGCATTACTACAGCATTTTGAAAAATCCTTGTTTTATAATCCTTGTTTTATAATCCTTGTTTAATAATTTATGTGCCATTTTTAATGAAGCCTGTATGAAAGAATTTCGGAAAAAGCTTGTTTTATAATTCCTTGTTTGTTATTTTTAATGAAACGTGTATAAAAGAGTGATTGTTTCCCAAATCCACAATTTTTAAATTACATGACCCGGCAGCCAACAAGGAAAGCGATACTATAGCATTTCGGAAAAACCTTGTTTTTTTAATACCTTGTCTGCCATTTTTAACGAAACCTGTATAAAAATAGGATTGTTACCCAAATACCCGACATATATATATATATATATATATATATATATATATATATATGAAATCCTTTTCTCGCATAGCTGCTGATGGCGGTGTGCAGCTTATATTATGATTGTACATGCTCACATGAGAGTGACAATCTCGATTTTAATATATTCCCATTAAAGAGCTATTCTTTATAGTTGCTTTCTTTCCCTCGAGCACGCTTTTCCCCGGCGGCAAGCGCCCAATTCTCTTGCTCTCGTTCGAGTCTTCGGTATAAACCGTTGGCAACGTTTTCCTACCTCCCGATTTCTATGTCCATCGCCGTCATCACCCTTTTAAATACGTTCTTGAAGTTTCCTGTGCGGATACATTTTGTATTACGTATGCATAATGCTGTTCTAATTGAGACCAGCCTGGTGTCTCACTTGAGCGAATTTTCACGCGGTATAAACAACAGGTATATAACACATTGGTTACACTTTATGAGTCGTCAATGTGTTACATTTACCAGTGTTCATGTACCTACACTTGTCTCAGCTTCTTAGATGATTTTTTCTATTAAGAATAGAAATAACTTGGGTAAACTGTAAAAATTAAAAGGAACAGATATATAACAATTTGGATTTATTTATTTTTTCTATGTTTTGTCACATACTGCATTGGATAAATTTTAAATTATGCTTGTGTCAGTTAAGATTTCAGTTAGCCCTTTTAAGCGTCCGAACTGCAAGTACTGATTTTAATTTTTCTTTGAAGCTGTATGAACTTAAATTCTTGTTAACATTGGTTTTCGATTTTCTGACACCCATCCTCTATCTCCCTCTCACTCTTTCACCAGTCAATGAAGCTAAAGGTCAATTGAATTAACAACTGAATAAAAGTGAAATGGAATTCACCATAATGAGTTTTTAGGTTGATAATTTTAAATAGTAGTGCGGTCGTAATCTTTGTGGAATGTGTGTGGATGGTGGCGAAGTCTCTTCATTCTGAGGGTACTGGGTTGGCAGTTGCTGCTTCCGACTGTAAGTTGGGAGGCCGAACTCATGCGTAGCGCCTTGAGAGGTTATTCTGATCAACAATTCAATAATATCTGGGTATCTTGTCGTGCCATGTCGTGCATGGATGGGTGTTCTTGCAAGTGCTTCTGGCTGGCAACATTGAGACCACATTATGCTGCAGTTTGCGCCGGTTTCCTAGTTACACATGTTGCATTTGACGACAGACTGATACTACTACTTTAGGCCCCACCTTATCAAAAAATCACTAATTATGACATCACGCAAAGTAAGAACTAAAACTAAACCAGCTAAACATAAATCACCTAAACCTATTAACATCTATTTCTCGAACGTCTGTTTTGCAGCGTTGAATCCTTCATCAAAGTAAACTCACCTGACTTCTTAGCTCTCTGTGAAACTAACCTTAACCCCTCTATTCCTTCCTCTGATTTCTATATCTCTGGTTACCTTCCCCTTTTTAGGAAGGACTCTCATGTCCATATCCATGAAATAAACGTCAGCAAACATCTCCCTATAGCTCGGCTGATTTCTTTTGAATTTCCTAATCATACTACATGTGTTTCCGTCTTTTTCTACTAAGCTCGGCCAGGTATCTTTTCTTTCTCTACCGCTCCACTTCACCTCCTGACTATTTCTTACTTGACAGTTTCTCTAAAAATATAGATAAGGCCATTTCCTCTCATCCATTTGCCCATATATTTGTGTTTGGAGACTTCAATGCCCATCACGCCAAGTGGCTGGAAAACTCTGTCACAGATCTTGCTGGTGTCCATATCATGAATTTTTCAATCTCTCAGTTCCTTGCGCAAGTAGTTGATTTCCCTACTTGTTTCTCTAATAACATTAATGGAACTAACTCACTACTATGTCTCTGTTTCAGTTCTATCCTTGACTCTTGTCATGTTATGCAGCTTTGCCCTCTTGGAAATCCGATCATGCAGTCGTTTCCGTAAATATCTTTTTTCACGTTCCCTCCTTCCAGGAACCCCAGACCAACAGAATATTTTACTACTACCAAAGAGAAGAGTGGGATTCGTTTCACGATTTTCTGTGTGACGTTCCTTTGGAACAAAATTCTTAGTCTTCTCGTTGAAAACTGTGAATCCGAGGTCTCTTCATGGGTTAAAGCTGGCATCAATGCTTTCATCCAAGCCAGGAAGTTACGAATTAAACTTCATTCGTCTCCCTGATTCTCCCCTGCTTGCTCGGCTAATATTGCTTGCAGGTATCACTTCTTCCGGCTTTATCGGAGACACGTGTCTGACCATAATAGGCGCCTTTTTGCTTCTGCTCGTAATCAGTGTAAGAGAATCCTAAATGATGCTAAGCTGTTATCTGCTGAAAGAATAAAACAGCGTATAGCATCTCGCAAGTTCGGCTCCAAAGACTACTGGTAGTTATGTAAAAATGTGTTAAATAATAGAAAGCCCTCTATCCCCACTTTAATCAAGGAATTTGAGGTCCTCACATCTTCAGTGGACAAGGCAGATTCTCCATTAACTCAACATTTGATTCATATGGAGTATACGCACCCGACTTATACCATAGAACGGAGGCTCAATTGAGTGACGTTCCCATTACTCCCTCGCTGGTCTCTAACATAATTTCAAAGTTTGACTCACATAAGGGGAGCGAAGGTGACGAATTCCCAATCATTGTCCTGAAGAAATGTGCTCCTGAACTCTTTTCTGTCATCTCCAGACTCTACAACTCATGCCTCTCTGCTTCTTGCTTCCCTGCCTGCTGGAAGTCCTCTTCTGTGGTCTCTGTATTTAAGAACGCTGGAGAACACTCAGGCCATTCTAATTATCGCCCTATCAACCTCCTACCTATTTCTGTCAAAGTGATCGAGGATATTATTAATGCTGAAGTGGTTCAACATCTCATAGCCCACGGCATCTTCGATAAGCAGTATGGATTCCGTTTTACCAGGTCTATTGCTGATATGCTAACGACCATCACAGATTATATATACCAGGCTTTTGATAAGAACAATGAAGCTCTAGCTATTGCATTAGATATCTCCAAAGCATTTGATAGAGTCTGGTGTGGTTGCCATCTACACAAGCTACATGGTTATGGCATAACTGGACGATTGTTTGACCTAATCCAGGCTTTTCTCCCAAATAATGAAGGTAGTATTGAATGAGCATGCTTCCAGATACGATCATACGAACGTGTATGTCCCTGAAGGCTCTATTCTAGACCCTATGCTTTTTTTCTGATCTTCATCAACGATCTTCCTGATGTAATCAGATCCTAAAAAGGCGTTTATACTGACGACACAACCATTTACTCCCATCGATAAGAAATCTGCCGAGGTTGACAAAGCAAATTTCCCTGCTGATATTGAAAAGGACCTCTAATCTGTTGTGGACTTGGGTAAGAAATGGCTCGTAAATTTTAATGCTTCCAAAACGAAGCTGCTATCCTTTAAACACCATAGACAATCTCTCCTGCCCCTCTATTAGAATGGATAGGATAGTCTTCTTGAAAGTCTCCTCGGTCTAAATCTATCAGCCGACCTAAGGTGGAATGACTACATTGAATCCATAGCAAAATCAGCTTACCGGAAAGTTGGTTCCCTTTGTAGGACCAGGAAGTTTTTCTCGTCTAAATCTACCTTACACATATATAAATCTACATATATAAATCTACCACCCGCCGACATTGAATGTTGCTGTCACATCTGGTCGGGTGTCCCTGCTATTCATCTGGGGCTTCTTGATAAAATCCAGCGAAGAATCTGTAATGTAATTGATCCTGACCTGGTAGCTCATTTCCAGTCACTTTCTCACCGACGTAATGTGGTATCCCTTTGTCTCTTTTACAAATATTTTCACGGCTTCTGCTTTGATGAACTTAGCTCCCTGGTGACCCCTCTGCATGAATTCGGTCGAGCTACCAGACTAGCGGCTAGGTCCCACTTTTTAATAATGAAACCAATAAAATGTAACCACAACTTCTACTCTGGTAACTTCTTTGCTCGCACTTTCCGCTTGTGGAATTCCCTTCCGTGCACTTGCTTCAATGACAGCTTCAATCTACAAGAATTTAAATGCAAAGTGAATTGCCATCTCTTATCTCCTTTCTCTGACAACCCTTGTATCATGTTCTTCTTCCTTTCCCCTCTACTTTCATGCAGCCTTTTTCTTTTCTTAAGCTTCAATAAATGGTGCTTGACTTCGTTGCATTATGCAAATCTGATATGTAGAATGTCTGATTCTTGAACTTTACACAAAGTTTTGGCTTCACATTTCAAGTACACAATTACAAAACAAATTTGGAAGTACACAAAGTCCAATCAATAGCGCTTGACTACGTTGTAATCTGTAAATGTGATTTGAAGGAGGTCTGCTTTTTGAATTGAGTACAGAATTTAAGATTTATATTGCTAGTACACAATTCCAAAACAAAGATGGCCATATAACAATTTAGAAGTACATAGTTTCCAGTCAATGGCGATTTACTTCGTTATAGTTTGCAAATGTTACATATTAAAAATTTGCTTCTTGAACTGTACACAGAATTTCGACTTCAACGTTGCAAGTAAAATATTCTAAAACAAAGTTGATCGTATAAGTATTTTTATGTACATAAGTTCCAGTCAATGGCGCTTGAATTTGTTATAGTCTGCAAATGTAACATGTAGGATGTACGCTTCCCCGATTTTTATTCTATAATCGTTTCAGACCAAGCAAGACAGTACTGTCTCTGGCGCGCAGGGGGGGTACATTGAGAGGAGAGCGAACAAAAAAGAGAACAATGTACAGATGGTGTCAGAGAAAAGAATAACACAAAGATGGGAATAAAGGAGATAAAAGATGGCAATTGATGTTGCATTTAGACTCTTGGAGATTGTAGCTATCAAGAAAGCAAGTATGCGGAAGGGAGTTACATAGGTGAAAAGTGCGAGAAAAGGAACTGAGAAGTAGAATTGGAGGTTGTATTGGACCGTTTTAGCTGTAAAAGAGTGGGATCTCGCTGCCAATCTTGTAGCAAGAGTAAATTCGTGTGGATGGGACACCAGAGAGATAATCTCGTTGGAGCAGAAGCCGTGAAAATACTTGTAGAAAAGACAGAGGGAAGTCACATCCCGTCGGTTAGGAAGTAGCTGAAGTCGAGCTGCCAAATCGGGTTCGATTACAGATCTTTCTTTTATTTTGTTATTGAGAATAAATAACAGGAGCACCTGAGGTAGGAACATATTCAGTGCACGGACGAATCATAGATTTGTATGTGTGCAAAAGGCACAGAGTGTCAGTTTCATATAACGTGTAAAAATAGAGGTTTTATACTATAACAATATAAACAGAACCCAAATCGTTAGCCCTAGCCATAATGTGATGCAGCTGTAGTTCTCCGTAACCAGTACTACAACGTCTATTAAAGGAAACGGTGTAGTACAACCATTGTTGCTTCAGAAATGTCTGAAATCATTGTAAGAGAGTTCTAAAAAATCTAAAATTCTGCTTGGATCTTGTGGGTTCTGGAAAATCTCTAAACTAATGTTTAATAGAAGCAAAGTTTCAAATATCGTAAATGGTTATCTCATCATCGTTAGATAAGGTAAAATCTCATTGCAGTAAACTTTGCTTATAATATGGCAAAGGTCATACCTTTCCCGAATTTACCCTTTCACAGAGTCCAAACATATACACTGCTATCAAAACTTGAAAAGGTTCTAGACATTTAAAAGTCTTTGCCCTACGAAGGATACCGGATCAGTATCCTTAGCGCCATCAGCAAAGACTTTGAGGTAATCATATGAATTTTGTTGATCCCTTCAGCAGACACAAACTCATGGGTGACGGATTTCGATCTAATTGGTCTACTGATATTCAAACTATAATTATCACAGAATCAGTGAGAAATTAGACAATAAATACATCACGATATATTTATCGAAGATATGCTGAAGATCCCTGAAACAGTTTAATGGTGCAGTCTTACGAGGCCCATAAGTTCAATGCATTCATCCTCCTAGGATCACTTCTCGGTTCTAGCCTATTTTCTCAATTATCAAGTTTTTCCTAACGATTAGGCCCCTGAGGATATTTAATGGCCAGTGTTATGAACATCAATGTATGCGTCCTTTAAGAATCGCTTCTTGGTCTTACTATATTTCTACTTCATATGAACATTCATTTTTATTTTTCATCATTTCACTCCAAGCAAGCCTGGACCGCCATTGGATGTAGGAGGTACTGAAGTAAGGATGAAAGATAAACCGAATTTGAGATGATAGAAGATGGAAATTGTTGTAGCATTAAATTTTTTGAAAATTGTAGCTATCAGGGAAGCAAGTAAACGGAATGGATTTCCACGGGTGGGAAGTGCTAAAACAAATGTTTGTGTGGAAGTGGAGGTTACATTTAACTATTTTAACGGTAAAAAGTGAGACCTCAATGTCAATCTAGTACCTCGCTTAAATTCATGTGGTTCGGGCACTAGGGAAACATGCACGTCAGAGCAGTTGCTATGGAAATATTTGTAAAAAAAGACAGAGGGAATCCATGTCACGTGAGAGGAAAAGTGACTAAAGTCGAGATGCCACATCAGGATCGATTACATCGCAGATCATTGTGTAAATTTTGTTGAGAATCCCGAAATAAATAGCAGGAGCACCCGACTTACCATCCATTTTTTTTTTCTTTTTTTGTATAAAGGTGCAAGATGGATTCTGACGAGAAAAACTGGCTTTTCTACTCTAGGTCGGTTGGAAATGTGAGGACAGTGTTACGCAGTGTGTTGCCCTCAGGGGAGACTAGCATCATCCTTGCTGATGGAGAACAAGAAAGTTTCTCTATAGTAGGTAGAGGAGAGCAGTATTTTTTAGAGGTACTAAAATTTATAAGTCATTTTTTATTCCAGTTAACCACTGATTAGAGGTCCGTTTCAAGAGCAGCAGCCGGGTTTACCATGTCGGCTTTAGCAGATATCCTGTCGAGAATAGACTAAATGCTAGTGTAATCTGCATAGATGCCAAGTTGGAAACTGATAACACTAGTTACATCATTGATAAAGAGCAAAAATGGCAAGACCTTATATCGCACCATCATTACTTGTGGCTAGGTACAAACTGAAGCCAAAGTCATATAGTCATATAACTTAGCGGCGATATAAAAATAATGCATTATTGACAGTTAAATACTAGTACGTGTGAAGAAAGTAAATGATGCTTTTGCATCTCTAAAAGAAAGGATGTAAAAAGATGACAGTCTACAATGCATATGTGCTGGCGTGCCTGCTATACAAATGTTAGATATTTAAACGCTCTGGAAAGATTCCAGTAATGTTGTTTTAGATTAATTCTTGGTGTCCACTGGATATCCTATATTTTCGTGGTCCTCGAAAAGGCTAATGCAGTCAGCATCGAAACGCACATCCATTGATGCGGGCTGCGTAATTCGCCTTGATAATATAAGAATACACAAATAAATGCTCTACGACACTCGACCCCAGAATAAGCCAAAGAAGCGCTTCAAAAACTGCTGAAAAGGGTCTCTTGGATCAACCCATATAAAAATTTCCGAGTAGGAAAATGTAGCGTGTTATTGAAAGGGGAGGCGTACACTTCATAAGGGTATTAAAATCATCATGAAACAAGTTTTAAAAATGTCAAGCCTGAAGCTAGAGAATGAGAAATTATTGATCAAGCAGTCCCATTAATTAGCAGGTATGTTTTTCCAATACATATATTGTTAGCCACAAGAAGAGTCATGTTGGTTGCACTTTGCTAAATTGCGATCAGCAAATAATTTATATATAATAGAAATTATTTAACATACGGAATGAGTAAACCTACACCGATGACAGGAAAACCAACGAGCAAGCATAATAAATTAATGTGCCACATCTGCCATAAGCATTACAAGTTACTTACTGGCTTCAAGAGCTATTATTGTCAGCGATGATTATACTCGTTGATCGAGTCGACATACTTCATGTACACACCTGTCCAAAAACAAATAAAGTTTTCCTAGGATTTTTCACACTTTCCCTAGTCACATATATGTTGCTCTTGGTATTGTTTTACTCTTTCGGCCGTATTTTCCTTTATATTTTGGACTGATGCATCCAGTTTGTTTCTTCACCTTGATGACACAATTAACAGTTGAAAGAATTACACCAACAATATCCACGATCACTCTGTAAGAATTGCTAGTGTGCTGCGTTACAATTTTCGTACGCTTCCTTGGAGTAACGTCCTTCGCAGATAATGGCCGTAGGACAACTAATCGACAGTTAAGACAATAGTGTCTAGACGTCATGAAAATCTCATGCAATCTCGGATGACGCAATATTTTTCAAGGCGAAACAAATTTCATCATACATCCCAAAAAGAAATTCATATTAATGCACACTACTGAAAATGGACTAGTCTGAGGAGAACATAGAAATCAATTAGACCCTTTAACTCCAGTGGGTCTAAACTAAAGCAGTTAATTTGCGCAAGGGTGTATTTAGTGCTTATATATTACATTGAGTACAAATATAATGCTCAATGTAAAGAAGAGTGCTAAAATATATATTAAAACTATTATATACTTATTCCTTACATTACAATTATATTTGAAGTTTAATGCACTTTAGCCCTGAAAGTGCTTAAAATTTCAAGTGGTATCACACACACACACACACACACACACACACACACACATTCTTAATTTGTAAACAAGTTATTACGCGACCTAGATTTCTAACATATGGTGTCTTCAAGCGATTTGCAATAACTATGATTGCAAATATTGTTATAGCAAATCGCCTGAAGGCACCACATGGTAGAAACCTAGGTCGCGTAATAACCCGTTTACAAATTAAGAATATTCAAAGTTTTACAACATTTAAACACTTTTTAATACAAATGTGCACTGGTCTAATTTTATTATGACCAAAAACTAAGTAATTAAACAATATATATATATATATATATATATATATATATATATATATATATATATATATATATATATATAACTGGAAGAAAAAGAAAAATGAAGTCATTCTTAAAAGTGTTGCAAATAGTGAACAGTTAAAAGAAATTAAAAATCGAATTTTGTAAGCGTTAGCAGCCTCAAAGGGAAACATTCTCGAGGATGAACGTTCCATTAAGATACTGTCTTCATTCAAGATTCTGATGGATGAATTTTCTGCGAAGCAACAAATTGCTGCTATAACTGAAAAGTAAATTGATGAGACAACAAACTGTGTACTCGTCTAGCCTACGAATCAATATTTCTTCACATGGTTTATATGTTTATATTTAACTTCAATCACTCGGTTTGAAATCTCAATTCTTATTTCTACCGAAATGTTTGCAGTTCACTTCTTGAAAAGTATAAACTTCTCTTATCTTATTCTTTGTGTTGGTATAATGTAATCTCTACACCAATCTCGCACCTGATTAGTTGACAGAGAAATCATGGTACGAGCTACAAATTTACTTGGTTTAAAAGATTTCATGAGTTATGTTCAAGCAGACTCTTGTCCGTGGAAGAAGTTGCATAAGGATTTGGCATCAAAAATGTTTCAATTACCTTCACCATGTAGTAAGCTCAGCGGTAAGGATAAGATTATCATTTTGTGATATACGCGACTAAACAAGAAGGTACTCGAAATTCAGAATTTTTTAAACAATCTCGGAGCTCATTACATCATTTGATATGGAGGCTTCGTTTGTTGAGTTTCATTTCTGTACTTAATTTTCGCTTCATCTCAAGAAACTGGCAGCAATAGCAGCACTATTACAATTTGGGGAGGACAAAGGTTTAAAAAATATTTTTGTTCAAGTCCAATTTCAGAATGATAGCATAAGCGATCATTAATGGATCATGAGTTTTCTTGCAACACACACACACACACACACACACATTGATAATAATAATAATAATAATAATAATAATAATAATAATAATAATAAATATATATATATATATATATATATATATATATATTATAAGTTATATTTTGGAACATGTACAAATTATAATTTACTACAAAAGTGTACATTTTGTTTCGACATCGAAAAAACAATGTCTCATCCCGTAGTTAATAATGATGGTAATGAAGGTAATGATTACCATCATTATTAACTAACTGATCAGACATTATAATTTGTACATGTTCTAAACTATAACTTAGAATAAATATTCATAGCTCTATTTCTATATTGAGCACTGTTATAAATTAATGTTTTGAACGTTGTTAATACTTCCTTCGTTCTTTATTAACACATATATATATATATGGAAGGAGGTAAATAAGTATATATATGTCTATACACGTAGAGACAAATCAATATATAAATATTAATCAGGTGTGAATAAAGCAGTGCTCAATGCAAAATAACAGAGCAAAAAATATATATCAATAAATATACATATTATCCTAGGTTTTAGGCACGACTCGGAGTTTCATGCTTTTTAGCAATCGTCAGGTGCATATCATGCTATATACAGAATATCATCTACACCTGACGAGTGCATGAAATTCCGAGTCATACCTAAATCATTTTGTGTCTTGGATACATAATCTAGTGAATTTGCATTATTAATTTTTTGGTTTTCACACTGCCAGGAATGGTGAAAAGTTGTAAAAGCCTAGGCGCAAATTTACTGTAGATAATTTAGCGATCAAAACACTCTCTAAATATTTTCGCTTTAGTGAATTTTTTTCGTCATTGATAAGAGTAGCATTTTTTATATCAAATTTAGGGTCAGTCCGAGTTCGAATTCCAGTTGTATTCGTTGAATTTCATTACGTGCAAAGACCCTTGGGATATGTAGTAATCCGTCTCTTCTCTCCAGTTATGGGATAAATAACAGGACAGATTGGGTTCTATAGCCTTGGCTCGCAACCAGTTTACTGCAGAAAGCTATGGCAACCTACTGCGGAAATCTTCTGCCCAGTCAGTCATGTCTCGAAAGAGACATAATCGCCCAAGTGTATTTCACGTATGACACCTAACTGACTGATTGTCACATACACATTATTTTTATAATATTTCCACTGTTTTCATGCAAAGGAACAAATAATGTCTTCAAAAGTGTCGATAGCTATTTTTCTATTGTTATTTATTGCGCTTTCAACTATATTTTAGACATCATCAGGAATAAGGCATATAGGCACTGTTTGTCAGAAGAAGGTTAAATGATACTTCCCGGAAAGCAAGAAAACATATATATAAAGCGAGAAAACATATATATATATAAATTATGTGAGTGCAGTCATCCTGTTGCTCATATTCTTTCTTATTTTATTGATGTCATCAGAAGATAAACTATGATAATTATCCATTCATACTAAAATCCATTGAGGAAAACACAATGAGGCCAAATACCCAGAAAGTGTCAAGCGATATCTCGAAATGTCAACAAAAGGTCAATGCAATCATAGAAAATAACTCTTTTCCTTCCTCGGCTGAATATTATATATATATATATATATATATATATATGTGTGTGTGTGTGTGTGTGTGTGTGTGTGTGTCTATTTTTAATCATCTTCTTAACATTAATTATACCATACCAAAATAATAACAATAAGATTGGCTTATATATATATATATATATATATATATATATATATATATATATTTGCAACTACGCGTTTCACCTTCGTTAGGTAGTTAAGTAGGTATGTTCAGGTCAGAATGAAAATCAAATATGTGTGAATGCGTTTTCTTATATTTAAACCATTAATATTTGTTTGCTAGGTTTGCATCTTACGATCAGAATTAAAGAACGAAAGTGCTTATATATATATATATATATATATATATATATATATATTCGACGATTATTTTATATTATAGAATTAAAAGTTATTTATTAATTACTTTCTGTTATTTCTTTTTAAAAATATTTCATTATAATAGTAACAATTGGTATATGCGACGACGATCCAATTGCTCTGATGCCTAGAGCAAAATAATTATGTATTGTATCAGTGGAGGGATATTCCTTTTGACTAAGACATAGTCGTACTCCTTTGGGACTCGTTTATCCAGATTAGTTTCCACTTGGTACTCTACTGTCACCTTTGTCTCCCCAATAAGTTTCCATTTAACAGCGACCACACCCTAGTAAACTGCATCGAAAAGCAAGTTGCGAGTGCAAACCCATGATAATTTCGGGTTTGTAAACCATATTTCTTGTGGAGACTGAATCCCGGCGGAATGGGATGATGAGATCACCTACAGATCCAAAAGCCATCAAGGCAAACGCCTTAGTGTAAACGAGGCACGTAGAAGTCGTGATGATCTTCTATAGCCGGTTGTAATTGTTCCTTGTGCCACCAGGCGTATCTCGGGGTCCTGCATACATTCTTCCCTTTGGAACGTGAGTATTAATTTCATATTTTTGTTCTGCCCTCTTTGGGTAGAGGTGTGGAATTGAAATATCTTTAAATACGATGATTGTCGCAGCTTTCATTCATGTTCTCTTCACTGTAATTCCGACACCGATTTGAGTTGGCAATTCAAAAAAGAGAAGATTATTTCAATATTTATGTACATGTACGTTGTGTTCCAATGGATATCGACTCGGAACGAGAAATCGGAGAGCCTAGTTCGAATTCCAGTTGAATTATTTGCAATCATATACGCGCAAATACCCTTGGAAAAGTTATTAATCCGTTTTTTCCTTCCAGCTATGGGTCAAATAACAGGACAGATTGGGTTCTATAGCCTTGGCTGGCAACCAGTCTACCGCAGAAAGCAATGGCAACCTACTGCGGGATAATCTTCTGCCCAGTCAGTCATATCTCTTTCGAGACATGATCGCCCAAGCGTGTATCATGTATGGCATTTAACTGACTGACTAATATTCGAATTACATTAAAATTACGTTTACTGGCAATGTTCGAAATTGTGGTGTATGTACGCACCTATTTACTTGCGTTGGTCTAGTTTCCTTCCAAGTATATAAAACATTGTGATTTAATTTTCGCCCATGTGTGTCTCTTTTTTAAAATCTTCTTTTAATGGACCTGCCTTCTACCTTACACGGACTATTTCAATCCCTGACCTGTACACGGTGTGCGTTTTCGTCTTTGAGGGGTTATTCGGATTTATACTACGTAATAACATAATATATACATTCTCCCGCTCCCACAACCTTATTAATCTGATAGGAGAGTTTAGATTAAACTTTTATTCGACTCACTTCGTTTTTGTTAAAAAAAGGTTATTTTTTCTTTGGAACTAAATATCTTTACTTGACTGGTAATATCTTATTCGTGAGCTGCGTTTTTTCGCCTCTTTTCTGAAATAAGACATTAACATTTTGTCAGAGACCTGTCTAAATTGGTGTTAGAACATGCAAGTAAGTTCCAAGTATTTCTCTCTCTTCTTTCTTCCCTTCCCCTGTCTCTTTGATATTTAGTTTTCCCCAAGTACTCTAATTTTTGTTTTATTATTATTTTTGTTAAAAAGGACTACTGTCCACACGTGGATGTAAATCTTGATTCTTACCTTGTGTTTGCCGACAAACTGTTCCCAAGTTAGCCAGTTTGATATATATAGGGTAGTTTAGGTAAACAAATATTTGGCTCGATTCGTTTTTGCCGATTGGAATTGTCAAACAAAAAAAAAAGAGTGAATTTCCCCGTAGAATGTAATAATTTCACTTTTCTGGTGACTCACTAATATTGATCAGCTGCTTTGTTTGTTTTCTTTGTTTCCTCAGAGGTACTTCTCTGTCAGTTTGTATCCTTTTATAAATCAATAACGTATCTGCTGACTTAATCTTAGCAATTTAAAAAAAAATTGTAGTAAAGAGATCCTCCTATCGCCTGGTTTATACTTCTTTTCCTCTTGAACAGGGGTTGAGGCATATTTCTTGTTTCCTATTTAGGAGGGGGTTCCTGGTTCTTTTCCTCTCCTCTAACCTTTTTAGTGGTACTCTCGCGAATTTTCTGTAATGTGTGTGGAAAGTAGCAATATCCCTCCATACTGAGGGCACAGGGTTGGCAGTTTTTTTTCTTCTGACTGGTAGTAAGAAGCCCTAATGATCTGATCAACAGTTGTATAATATCCGGGTTCTTTCTTTGCCATGACGCGCAAGTATTTCCGGTAGGCAACCCTAAGGCCCTACTATGCTAGGGTTTGCGCCAATTCCCTTCCTACACATGTCGCAGACGATGACCGACTGCTAAAATTACTCGATACCTCTCCTTACTAAAATAACCCAAGAAGGTATATTTACAACCAAAGATACCAGACATACAAAAACCTCTCAACATTTCTTTCTGTAACATCCGTACCAATATTTGCAGTGAGGAATCTTTTCTCCATGAAAGGTCCCCAAACTTTCTAGCTCTCTGCAAAAGCAACTTAGAATCTTTTTAAGTTTTCGATTACTGGTTATCTTTCTCTCCATAGGAAGGACTCCAATTTCCACATGCATGGCCTGCGTGTTTATGTCAGCAAACCTGTCCTTCTGGCTAGGGTGTTTTCTCTTGAATCTCCTGACCATTCTTATATGTGTTTTTCTGTCTCTCTCTACTAAACTTAGTTATATTTTCTTCCTCTACTGCTCACATGACTCTCCATGACTTTGCTAAACAGTAGTTCAGGTAATATAGACAAGGCCATTTTCTATCACCCAGTCGCCAATATATTTGTGTTTGGTGATTTCAATGTCAACCAGACCAAGTGGCAGAATAAATTCCGTCATTGAGCTTGCTAGTGTTCATACCCTAAACTTCTCAGTTACTCAGTCTCTCACGCAAGGGGTGAATTTCCACACGCATTTCCCCAATATCACGGGAGGACACGCTTCACATCTATCCCTGACTCTTGTCATGAAGCTCTGCCCTCTTGGTAACTCTGATTAAGCTGTGGTTTGAATTAATATCTCTTTCCACTCTCTCTCCCTTTATGAACCTCCTACAAGTAGAATATCTTACTGCTATCAAAGAGCGAACTAGGATTCGTTCTTTGATTTCCTTTGTGAAATCCCTTGGAACAAAGTGTTCAAAGCGACGCATCTGACTACAAAAGGCGTCTTTTTGTCTCTGCTCATAATGAATTCCAGTAGGTCTAAATGATGCTAAACTGTTAGCTGACAGAATGAAGCAACGATTAGCATCCCACAAGTTTGGCTACAAAGACTACTAGCAGTAGGCCTCCGTCGGTCAGGGTTGACCATGAGTAGCATCCTAGTTGTCTGTTTGGCTGCAGCGTTTGTAGCTGCAGCGTTTGTGACTGTAGAAGCCGATGTTAATTCGGTCGGGTTTCAATCCTAGCTTGAAGCAATCGGATGTCTAACCGTACTGATGATCTGTGATACAGCGAAACAAATCTGTCTGTAGATGACTATGTCAGCGACTAAACCGAATACTCTACTTTATGTTCTTACGAGTGAGGCGGATTGTTAGCAACACAGTAGGATGTAAAATAAGACTCTCGATGAGTCAACAGTCAGCTAATTGGAGGCTGTGTCGCAATAAGTCACCGTGGTGAAGGCAATAAGAAATCACTCCACTATTAATTCCAAGAAATGTTATGGCAATAATAAATAAAAAAATATGAAACCTAAAGACGTAAAGGAGCTTAAGTTTATGAGAAAGAGCAACATGCACAGCAAGTCTCATCTGACCATCAATCAGCGACTGTTAGCAAAAACAGCGCAAAGCGGATAAACTTCCTCGAAATTGATAGCTCGCTCGGAAAGAGGCGATATGAGCGACAGATGTCACCGGAGCGTTATCCAGCAACTGTTTGCATAAAAAACTCTCGGAACATGGAAAGTTAGAATGTTAAACAATTGAGGCCAACTAGAAAATGTAAAGCAGGAGATGAGTAGGTTAAAAGTAAACATTTTAGGTGTATGCAAAACTAGGTTGCAAATCAACGGAGATTTTGTTAGTGTTACCACAGGATTATATATGCAGTCGGAGATAAAAATATAAAAGGGGTTAGATTGATACTAGATCAAGACATGAAGAAATGTGTTCTGGGATACTGTCAGATATCTGAAATAATTATTGTAGTTAAACTGAAACGAAAGTCTTTCGGTATATTAATTATAATCGTGTATGCAATGAAAACAGAAAGTACGAAAAAATAAATTGAATACCAGACGAGACTACACCAAAGCTCAGTATAAATCAGAAGTACATTATAATTATCATTGGAGACCTGAATGTCAGCGTAGGCAAGGAAATAGAGTGGGGAAATAGCTGTCAAATTCGGACGAGGAACCCACAAAGAACGTGGAGAATGATGCACGGCAAATGACCAGGTAATAGCCAACACCTGATTTCAAGAACATCTCAGACGATTATGGACATGGAGAAGCCTAAGAGAAGAAACTCAGGATCAAATCGATTACATAACTATCAACAAGAGATTCAGGAATTCAGTTTGTTCACTACAATACCTATTCAAGTGCTGACTGTGGAAACGGTCTCACATCCCTGTTATATGTAAACTAAGAATGATACCAAGGAAAAAATCTAACGCACCACCCAAATTACAATACATCAGCATTTTGGATGACCCAAACCTAAATAAAATATATATGGACAGTGTGATAAGAAAATACGAGGGACAACGTGGAAACACAAACTCGAAGTGGGACACACTGAAATGAGCATTGCTGACAACAGCAAAATGGCAAAAATGGATATAGAAGGAAAAACGAATGAATCACACATGAAATTCTTGACATGATTCAAAATATCCAGAAAACAATTTCAAGATATAGAGCGGAATACAGAAAAATATACAAGGAAATAAGAAACAAATGCAGACAGGTTAAGGAAGAATGGCCAACGAAAAATGTACAGGAATAGAGAGATCACAGATATAATGAGGTATATGCATAAACAAGTAAGAGAACTTAACAGAACAAAAGACATGCTCATGACCAGGATGCATAAATCCCAAGAGTTCAGCATATATACAAAAATAGAAAGGGTGTAAGACAATATGTCTTCTAATCGGGTTTATTCAAACTATACAGCGAAATAATGTTGAGAGAACTAGAAATCCTGCCACAATTTCAACAATATATGCTGATAGTAGACACGGAAAGGAAAATACAAAACCTCCTACAGAATTTAGCAAAGTGAGAAGAAAGGGCTAAACAAAAACTGCAAGAAGACAAAATGCATGGTCATCAGCACAAAAATGAGCCTAAAATACAAATTACGGATCGGGGAATCAAGTAGGTAGAGTGTTCTAACAAATGACAAAAGTACCATACTGAGACTCGGAGATGTATTCGGATGGTCAAAGACATTTTCAAATCTAAAAAGAGTATTAACAAACAGGAAAATTTCGTTCGAAACAAAGAAAAGAGTACTAAACTGTTACGTGATATCTGCCCCCGCCTACGAATGCTGGACAATCTTCTCAAAGATGATAAAGAGCCTCGAAGAAACAGAATGTGGGTCTACAGAAGGATACTAAGGATTATTATGGGCCGAATATTTGAGCAACAAATTTTTCGGGAGAATGAAAATAAAAATAAAACTTATGCATCACATTAGGAAAAAGTAGTTGAAATTCTGGGACGCAGAATGAAGAAATAAACTTTTAGAATTTGACACTCTCACAGCGAATAGAAGGAAAGTTGGATAGGGGGAAAGCAGCGTGTGACATACTTGATGGGCTTGAGCAAATAGATGGCAAAACAAGGTTTTGGGGAAATAACAGAAAGTCTAAACTTGTTAAGAGCTACAAGGGGAAGGAAGATGCGGAGGGCGATGATCACCTACGTCCTGCAGGGATCTTTTTTCAGTTGTGCCATACGTGATACACGCTTGGGCGATTATGCGTCGACAGAGACATGACTGACTAGGTAGATGATTATCCAGCAGTAGGTTGCCATTACTTTCTGCGGTAGACTGGTTGCCAGCCAAGGCTATAGAATTCAATCTGTCCTGTTATTTAACTCATAACTGGAGGGAAGTGACGGATTAATACCTTTCCCAAGGGTATTTGTGCGTAAGTGAATGCAAGGAATTCAAGTGGAATTCGAACTCGGCTCCTCGATTTCTCGTTCCGAACTGATATCCACTGAATCACAAGGGATACAGTACATAAAAGAAAGAAAGAAAGAAAGAAGCAACTTGGGCCATTGCTTGAGAAGTAAAAACGGTACATGTTTTTATGTTTATTAGCCGTGATGCTGATGTTGATTTGTTAATAGCGAAAGAAGTAAAGAGATTTTGTCATTTTCTATCTATAATCAGATCATCTGCTTTAAGTATCAGTTCGGGATATAGAGAGGCGTTCTTTATCAGAAGAATTGACAATATGAGATATCTAAACAATGGGATTCCTAAAGTCAGCTCGAAACTTGATGTTATCATTTAATATCCAATGAACACGACCAGCTAATACTGGCACGGAAACTTAATAATAAATGTAATAAATCTATTTTAGTGATGATATTTCACATGATGTTAATTGTGTTAATTAAAAGGGTAACGAAGAACAAATTGGAAAAGGACGCTCGAAATGGGACTCGCTAAAGGAAGCAATAATGACTTCAGCAAACAACATTGCCCCAAAGGAAATTAGGCGCAGAAAAAAAGAAAAAAAAAAAGAAAAGAAAAAAAAACAAAAAAAAACGAGTGGATGACTGAAGAGATTCTCGACATGATACAAAGAAGGCAGAAAATGATATTAAGACATGGAATGGAGTACAGAGAACTACACAAGGAAATAACAAGAAAATGCAGACAGGCTAAAGAGGAATGGCTCAATGACAAATGTGCAGAAGTAGAGAGATTGAGCAGGAATAATAAAGCAGGCATGCATAAAGAAATAAAAGAACTGACTGCTCTTCAACAGAATGTATAAAAGCCAAGGATGGAACAATCATATTGGAGAAAGAGGAAATGCTCCAATGATGGCAAGAATATATAAAAGATCTTTTCCACGACAAGAGAGAGCAACTGATAATACGCAAAGATGAGGACCGACCGGAAATATTAAAGTGTGAAGTGGAATCTGCAATAACCAAACTGAATAGAAACAAAGCAGCTGGACCAGACTGCATAGTCATAGAGCTGCTGATAGCCCTGGAAGAATTTGGCATAGAGAAAATTACAGAAATAATAAATGAAATTTATAATAGTGGTGTAATACCAGATGACCTCACAAAGTCTATCTTCATCGCACTACCTAAGACGCCGGGAGCAAACGAGTGCGAACTCCACGAAACCATCAGTTTAATAAGCCATATAACAAAACTGATCGCCAGAATCCTGACGAATAGAGCGAGAAGCAGAATCAGGCCAGAGATAGGACAAGAACAGTGTGGTTTTGTCAAAGACACTGGAACAAGGAATACCGTATTTATGATTAGGATGCTCTTCGAAAGGGCAATACAAATGAAGGACTTATATCTGTGCTTTATTGATTATGCGAAAGCGTTTGACAAAATACGCCACAAAGAATTGATGGAGATGCTCGGCAGCCTTTACATATTTGGAAAAGACTTAAGAGTAATCAAGAATCTGGCAACAAACCGCTTGTATACGGACAGGTAATGGATTCAGCAGATATACAAAGAGAGAAAGGGGCGTAAGACAAGGATATGTTTTTCACCGAAGCTGTTCAACTCGTACAGTGAGAATATTTTGAGGACCCTAGAAGTTATGCCTGGATTTGTCATTGGAGGCCACAGTTTAAACAACCTAAGGTACGCAGATGATACAATGCTGATAGCAGACACAGAAAGGAAACTACAAGACCTTCTACAGAAGGTAGCTGAAGAGAGTGACAAGAAAGGACTACAAATAAACTACAAGAAAACCGAATGCATAGTCATCAGCAAAAAGAGCAGTACAAAATGAAAAATGCAGGCGGGGATAATAAAATCAAGCAGTTACAAAAATCTAAATACACGTTGTAAGTGCTCTAACAGAAAATGAAAAGTGCGACACAGAGATCCGAAGGCAATTTACATGGCAAATGACGCATTCCAGAAGCTGAGTAGAGTATTAAGAGACAGAAAAATTTCGCTAGAAACAAAGAAAAGAATACTGGATTGCTATTGATGTCAGTTCTTCAATATGGCAGTGAATGCTGGACAATATCATTAAATATGAAGGAAAAAAGTGAAGCAACTGAAATGTGGTTCTACAGAAGGATACTGTGAACATCATGGATCGAGCATGTGAGCAATGATGAGGCCCTAGAAATGATGGAAACAAAAAGGGAATTAATACTGAGCATCAGGGAGAGACAGCTGAAATTCCTGGGACATGCAATGAGGAAGGAGGGATGGAGAACCTGATACTAACAGGCCAGATAGAGGGGAAAAAAGAGACAGGGGAAAGTAACGAATAAAATATTTGAAGGACCTAATCAGGTGGAAGATGGAATGATGTAACATGGTGTGACAGGAGAAAGCGTGCTAAGAGCCACCAGAGATAGGGAGACGTGGAAAGCCATAATCGCCTACGTCCTAAAGGGACGGGACACATAGAAAAGAAATAGTTATAACGAAAGATTACCGAAAAAGCAAGATGAAAAATTAAACAAAAATTATCTAATTAAATGCAAAACCACACTTTCAAAGTTACTGAAAATATATTTTCTTAACGAATAAGAGGAAAAAAAAAAAAAAAAAAAAAAAAAAGAAAAAAGAAGAGACAAAAAGTGAAAGCAGACGTTAATGACGCGAATCATTCGGCAATATCTATCGCCCGGTTCACACTCCACCCACGTCTATTGAACAGGTGAAGAGGCTTATCCCTTGTTTCCTGTTTAGGATGCGGTTTCCGGTTCTCTCTTTTCCATTCTTTTTACCCTTACGTAGCCCCCTGCGCATCAGTGGCGTTATCGCCTTGTTTGGGGTGATATGATTAAAAAAAAAAAATTATTAATGGAAAACAATGGATTAAGTTTACAACGCAGGAGATTATTTTAAAAAATAAACATCTTCTGCGCAAAATTTTTCTTTATCTCTTTTCTAATCTTCTCACTCTTATGTAGCCCCCTGCACATCAGTGGCGTTACCGCCTTGCTTGGGGTGATATGATTAAAAAAAAAAAAAAAAAATATACATGTCTTCTGCGATTATTTTTATCCTACAGATGCATATATAATATATACCGTTCAGTGAATTAACTATACAATTTTTTAACTAAAAGTCAAATATAGACAAAATTGTAAAACTGAATTTTAATCAATACTAATGTAGTTTACCCAACATAAATGGGTCTTCCTAATTAAAAAACAGTTTTCTTCTGATATCTGAACAAATCTAAATGTTTTCATATGAAGTGATTATATTAAAACCAAATATTATAAATATTAGCAATTTACAAAAAAAAAAAAAACCACTACATCTAAATTTTAAAGATTAATTTTGTTTTTTTTATTGTTTTAAGACTGCAAAGGATGTGAGTTCATCAAAGCCCTATTTTTTTTTTTGACACTTCAGATAGAAAGAAACCCAGATGAGGCACTACAGAAGATCAGAGTCTCGTCTGGGGTAAACAGCCCTACCCCGCGTATGAGTAGTCTACACGGAATTTTTGCCCGAGCATACGTGCTCAGAATTCCCCATGATAAGATTCAGCCTTGTGTCACATCCCGTTTTTTCTAGAGAGGCTCGGGTAAATACCGAGTTCTTCAACACAGGCAAAAAAATGTCCGCCCTGCTGAGTACATAGATGACATAAAATCATTTGCTAAGAATAAGAACCTAAAACACAACTCAGTAAATCTAAAAGCTTCAGCGACAACATCGGAATGGAATTTGGGATAAACAAATCTACAACGCTAGTAATGCGGAGGAAATTATATGTAACAAGTGGAATCGACATACCAGATAACAAAACAAAAATGAAAAAAGAAGAGCCTTCACAGAATAAGATAGCTATAAATACTTCTGAATACGCACATGAGGCACAATGAAGCAATGAGAAATTAAAAAAAAAAAAGAAGAAATTAAAAAGAAATTAAAAGAAAACGTATGGAAAACATTACAAATTAAGTTAAATAGCAAAAACAAAAAAGGAAAGAAGGCGTGAAAAGTATTGATAGTAGAAGTACATAGGATCATTCCTCAGATATGTCAAAGACGATATCAAATGAGTAAATCATCACAAACCCATGAACGATGTTTTACAAACAATGCGACATATAATAATAATAATAAAAAGCAAAGTGCGGAGCGAAAAGCGGTGCAAGGAAAGAACAATGGGAAAAGAAAACACTGCGCAGAGTGAAGAGGCAGACAAGAAATAGATCAGATAATACATAAGCCATAGCTACAGAGACGTTACCTTAAGAGAAAAATATAATTTTGCAACATCACAATCCATAACAAGTACATCAGAAAAAAAATATTTAAAGTGAAAAATAACAAAAAATTCATAGAAACAATGTCTGCTTCTGTGATGAAAACCACATAATCAGGAAATATAGGAAACTGATCACAAAAGAAAATAAAAAAATGCACAATAATCTTTCCCGCTACCCTTGGAACTGTACGAAAGACTTGAATTCAGTTGTACAGAAAAATGTTATCATAGAAAAATTTATGCCTGTTCGGTCGTCATCAGATCAAGGAAAGCGAGAAATAAATATATAATCGAAAAGTGAGCTCCTGCTTTAAACGTTCTCAATAATTTTGAGCCAGAGATATAACAAAACAGGAAAATCATTCTGGTGATCATCCGTGGCCAAAATAAATAAATACTACTAAAATAAAAGGAGAGAAATAATAAAAACAAGAAATAGATTCTGGGGGCCTACTATATCGCCATACAACAGAATTTTCACATTGTGAGCAAACATATAAAATTTGATGGAAAAGAATTCAGACATAAGATCACTACTACTACTACTACTACTACTAATAATAATAATAATAATAATAATGATAATAAACGGAAAACAAGAACAGTATACAAGAAGCCAAGGAAGAAATCAACAACCATATAAGTCAAATACAAAATATTGCAATGGAGGAACGAGAACAGCTCCCAAAACTACAACCAAAAAAGCATAACCTCGAAACTATTAAGCTCTACAATGCAGCACACAAATTAATTCTGGATGAAAAAGACACTCATATAAATCTCAATAAAGCAATATATGCATCAGCAATAGCAGCAACAAAAAAATTGAACATCAAATTAAAAACAAGGCAGTCTCGCAGACATAAAGATCCACCTTGGAAAAGAAAAATAGAAAAAGAAACCGAACAACTTAGAAGTGAACTATCAGTACTGGATGAACTGACAAGAGGAATAAATGTAAGAACTAGAAAAGGCAGAAGAGTCGAAAGAAAATACAACATTAGAAATGAAAGTCAAGTCCTATCAACAAAGGAAAAATAAAGCAAACAATACAACTGAAGGCTCAAAGAATAAGACACTATGAGAAAAGATTAAGATTCTATAGACAAAAGATTTTTCAAACCGATGCAAAGAAATTTTTACAGGGAAATAGGTAAAAAAAAGGAACTGAAGTGACAGTCCCCCTCCCCAAATGGAAGAAGTTATACAATTCTGGGAAAATACGGGATTGCCCTAAAGAATATACCAAAGAAGTAGATTGGTTTGCACCAGAGATAGAACGAATCAAAAATAAACCAGAACAGACATGGGATGGAATCACAGAAGAGGATGTTAAATGTGCACTGAAAAAAACACACAATTAGAAATTTCCAGGTATAGATAAAGTTCCTAACTTTTGGCTATATTATTTAAATATACAGGACATAAAAACTAGTCAAAGAACTTCATGAAATGGTCAACAATCTCAGTAAAACTCCTGCATGGATGACAAAGGAATTACATTTCTTCTGCCCAAGAATAGTGACACAAACAACCCGAAAAACTACAGACCAATTACATGCCTTCCGACAACATATAAACTATTAACATCTGTTTTAACAAAACAGATATATTTTTTCTTGGAAAGAAATGACATGTTACCGCTTGAACAAAAAGGGTCCAAACGTGGCTGTTACAGATGAAAAGACCAATTGCTTATTAACAGAATGATCCTGGAAAACTGCTACAATACAAAGAAAAATCTTAGTACTTCTTGTAAGGGATTCGATAGTGTACCACATTTCTGGATTTTAAAGACTTTAAATATATACAAGATATCACCCGTCATCATCAATTTCATCAAACAATGCATGTCGGTATGGAAAATAACCCTTTACCTCAATCATATAAATGGAATCTATAAGTCTGGTAAAATAAACATCAAACGAAGTATATTTCAAGGTGATTCCTTGTCTCCCTTACCGTTCTGCATATCATTAATAGTACTAACTAGTCAACTTAATAAGACACAATGTGGTTATAAAATAGGCCAAAAGAAAGTAAGCCATCTATTTTAAATGGATGACTTAAAGTTGTATGCTAAGAATGATAATGAGCTGTAAGGTCTTCTGCAAACTGTAAAATGCTTCAGCAAAGACACTGGAATGGAATTCAATTTGAATAAATGTGCTAAAGCTACAGTTTTACGTGGATTACTACAAGAAACATCCTCAATTACCTTAGACCGTGCTGTAACAATAAAAGAATTGAAACCAGAAGAAGCTTATAAAAATAAAAGAAATAGTGCGTAAAGAGTACTATAGAATGCTACGATTTATATTAAAAACTAACTTGAATTCTCAGAACAGTATTATGTAGATTCTGTAGAAAAACAATGCAGAAGCCATGAACCAACTATTGCGGAAAAAATATGAAAATGAAATCCAAAGATAAAGCTCTTGAACAGATGAAACAACGCTGGCAAGACACACCTCTGCATGGCCAATATCCAGAACGTGCCAGTAAATCGAATGTTGATAAACTTAATACTTATCGATGGTTAGGTGCATCTGGATTAAAGTTTGAGACTGAAGGCTTTATTCTTGCAGTGCAAGACCAAAGTCTTTTCACTAGAAACTTTCAGGCAAATATTATACATAATAATATGAATCCAAAATGCATGTTCTGTGATAAACACCAAGAAACAATAGACCATCTAATCTCAGGTTGTTCTGTGCTTGCTCCAAATGAATATAAAAATCGTCAAGATAGAGTGTGGCAATATTTACATTGGACAATGTGCAAATATTATGGAAAATCTGTAAACAAACACTGGTGTGAACATCACCCAGCACTGTTTACAGAAATAGAAGATGTCACCATTCTATGGGATTACACCATCTACACAGATAGAAAAATTGAAGCAAATAGGCCGAACATTATTGTTAAAAACTAGAAAGAAAAAAATTGCCTATTAATTGATATGGCTTGTCCAGCGAATTGTAACATAGCAACCAAGGAATTCGAAAAACTGTCAAAATATAAAGACCTGGAAACTGAAATAGAAAAAATGTAGAAATTTGAAACAAGAGTTGTGCCAGTGATATTAGGTTCACTTGGAATGATAAAAAATGCAACAAAACAATACATTGAAAGAATCCATGGAAACCCCAGCTTAAGAGATATACAAAAGATTGTCTTGTTAAGTACAGCCCACACACTAAGGAGAACTTTGCCTATGTAACGCTAGGGATGTTAGGGGAGATAGAAAAAACAAGAAATGGAGACATAACAACACACCACGACTTGCCTTATGTCTTCCTGCAGACTTGATTGGTAGTGCGACCATAGCAGAAATAAAAGTATGATAAAAAATGACAGCATAATAATAAATTAAAAACCTGCATAAATTTGGAACATTTGCAACTCGCACATGCCAGACCCAACTAGGCGCCAAACTTTACTGCCTCTTGACATCTCTGGCTGGGAGTTCGGGGTAGTTTGTAGGATGTATATAATTATAACAATGTATGTTTAATCCATTCCTATTAACAACTTGTCCATGATATCTCCCAGTATATGAACGAAAACGGTAACGGTGTCGTAGAAATATTTTCTATTATTTTAAACTTGACATTTAAAAACAAATAATAATTTAATTTTAAGTTATCCAGAACGTAGTGAAAATGCAAAAAGCAAAGTTTTTTTTTTATATTCTATAATTACCTTGCAACTACACAATTGCTTTTTTGATGGCACGGGTAAACAAGTGATAAAGAGCAGAAGAACCAATAACACCTCGTGCACTATTTGCGTCAAAGTAATGATTTATAGAACTAATTACGTCATGACAATGATTGACAAAACAGAAAAGTAGAGTAAATATCATCTGTGTGGAAAAAGCAACAACACCCAAATATATATCACAACGGAATGCAGTGAAGTGGTCGAAAAAAAAAAAATAGTCACTGTCAATATGAAGAGAATGATGATCTTAGGAGTAGATATACTAAACTATCACCCGGTTCACACTCCAACCACGTCTATCGAACAGGTGAAGAGGCTCATCCCTTGTTTCCTGTTTAGGATGCGGTTTCCGGTTTTCTCTTTTCCAATCTTTTCACACTTTTATTTTTTTCAATTGGAGTAGATAGACTAAACTATCGTCCGGTTCACACTCCACCCACGTCTATTGAACAGGTGAAGAGGCTCATCCCTTGTTTCCTGGTTAGGATGTGGTTTCCGGCTTTCTCTTTTCCAATCTTTTTACTCTTACGTAGCCCCATGCGCATCAGTGGCGTTATCGCCTTGCTTGGGGTGATATGATTAAAAAAAAAGAAAAGAAGTAGTACAAACAACCTGGGCTTCGATAAGGAACTAATGAGCACAAATCTGACCTTGAAATATAAACGAATGAAATATTTAGGTATTTTGAAATACAGATAATTTAATCAAAAGATTCAATCCGAACCTAATTGTTGTTAGTGGGGGAAAGAGTTTCTGTCAAATTCAGTATAGCAGCAAAGGTCAACATCGCATCAGAATTTATCCGGGTATAGTTTAGACTCATTCAGAAAACCAACGGAGCTTAGCCAAATTTATACATCGGACTATGAAATAGTTTCGTTTAAACAGTATTCCCATAGACCATTTTATAATTTTCTTTTATTGTTCATACCAATAACAGTTGTTCATAACTGTGACTTATGTAATGAATCCAGTCAAGAAAGTTGTATTACTAATTGATAAGAACTTATCCAAAAGAAACCAGGCATTTGCTGACCAAAATCAATAAGCATTCAGTAGTAATTTAATGTGGGAAAAAAGTATATTAAACTTAACGAACAACACAAAAAATCAGAATAAAATGAGCGGGTGTTATTGTGCCAGTAAATGGTTTTACCCTTGAAACCAAAGCAACTGTAAAACATAAAGGTGGAGATTCTGCTTGTAATGGGAAAATTTAGAAGAATTGGATGTCAAGAGTGTCCAAATCACAGCAGTGTTAAAGTTCTTTGGATGTAGGGGCTGGGAAAAGTTTTACCCTTGGCCGGAGTGTCCGGGCTAAGGTTCCCCACATAAATTCGGAACTTATGTTACATTCAATCTCAGTGGGGGGATTCAGAGTAAATATCTAGAGTTCAATTCGAACTCTAAGCTATCAGTCATGCTCTCTGTTTTCGCCAGAGAACGACTCAATCGAGGCACCGTCTAAAGACAGTAACTTGGCTGAAAAGAAAAGACAGGCTTAATTCCCGATCCCGCGTATGCGGAAGCTGAGCAAATTTTCCGAGCTCGGGTTCCACACGTTGTCCGACATTGTACCACATCCTGCCTCAGTCGAGGGACTCAGGGTAAATATCCAGATTTCCACCCAAACTCTAAGCTGTCAGACAAGCTCTCTTTTGCGAGCAGAAAACGACAGTCAGGGATCGGTCTACGGACTGAGACTCTGCTGAGAAAGACATACAAGTTATCTGCCTTCGAGCAGAGTTCGGCTCAGTCGTGGTTCCATCTACAGGCAGAGACTCGTCTGAGAAGAGAAGATAGGTTTAATGCCCGATACCACCTATACTGGGAATGGGAAAATTTTGATATTTGGTCCAAATGTTTGAGCTCGGGTTCCCCACGTAAAGCCCGAACTTGTGCAACATCCCGTCTCAATGAAGGAACTCAGGGTAGATAACCAAAGTTACATACGAACTCTAAGCTGTCAACACACCCCTTTCCTTTGGGCAGAGAGCAACTTAGTCAGAGCTTAGTCTACAGCCTGGGACACAGCAGAGAAAGGCAGATTAACTTTCTGTTTTCAGGTAGTTCGATTCAGTCGATGCTCTGTTTACGTACAGAGACACGCCTGTGAAAAATAGAAAATGCTGAGTGCCTGGTTCCACCGTTGCGAGGCTTGGTATATTTTGACCCTTAGCCTGTGTGTATGCGCTTATGTACCAACGTTAAACCTGACCTTGTGTCACATCCCGTCTCAGTAGGGAAACTTTGGTTTAATATCCAAAGTTTCCAGCGAGCTCGCAATTGTCAAAATCTCTGTCTTTGTGAAGGAAAGAAGACTCGGTTGAGTAAATTAGAGAATGCAAACTGCCCCATCTTGCTCTTGCGGGGGCTTGGTACATTTTGAATCTTTTTTCGAGTATAAGCGCTCGGGTTTCCCATGTTAAACCGACT
Organism: Ascarosepion bandense; assembly: GCA_037127315.1. Lineage (NCBI taxonomy): Eukaryota > Metazoa > Mollusca > Cephalopoda > Sepiida > Sepiidae > Ascarosepion > Ascarosepion bandense. Next base: position 3,308,488 of record JBBBDQ010000808.1, on the reverse strand, counting down.
TTGTGTCACATCATGTGAGTGGGGAAACTAGGTAAATATTTAGTGTTCCGAGCGAGCTAGGAATTGTCAAGCACTTTTCTTCTGGCATAGCTCGACCCTGTCGGGGCTGTGTCTACGGAGACTCGGTTGAGTAAAATAGACAGCCGTGCATGTGCGGGTGGGTAAATTTTGACCTTTGTTCTGAGCGTACGCTCTCGATTACCTTACGTTAAAGCTGTTGTTATATCATATCGTGGGAATACTTAAGGTTCATATCGATTGTTCCAAGCGAGGTCGTACTTGACAAGCTCTTTGTGTTCAGGCAGAATACGACACTGTCGAGGGTCTCTCTACTGACGGATACTCAGCTGAGAAAATAGACAATGTTGAGTGTATAATGTATTATATTTTATTTACTTCAGTTTCGAGTACAGAATCTGGTCAATCTTCTTCTTTTTCTTCTATGTGCCCTGTCCCTTCAGGATATAGGCGACCATGGCCCTCCACGTCTCCCTATCCCTTGTGGCCCTTAGTATGTTTGTTCCTGTTACTCCTGGTAACCCCCGTTCCGTCATCCACCCGACCAGGCCCTGCAAATATGTTATCCGCTGCTTTCCTTTGTCTCTCTTTCCCTCTACCTGGCCAGTCAGTATCAAGTTCTCCAAGCTTTCCTTTCTCATTGCGTGTCCCAGGAACTTCAGTTGTCTCTTCCTAATGCTCGGTATTAATTTCCTTTTGGTTGCCATTCTTTCTAACACCTCATCGTTGCTTGCATGCTCAGTCCACGATATCCACAGCATCCTTCTGTAGAACTACATTTCTGCTGCTTCCAGTTTTGTCCTCATTTTCGATGATATTGTCCAGCACTCACTGCCGTATTGAAGAACTGACATCACATAGCAATTCATCACTCTTTTCTTTGTTTCTAGTCAAATTTTCCTGTGTGTTAGTACTTTACTCAGCTTCTGGAACGCGTCTTTTGCCATGCCAATTCGCGTTTTGATCTCTGTGTCGCACTTTCCATCTCCTGTTAGAACACTTTCTAGATATTTAAATCTTTGCACCTGCTTTATTCTGGTATCCCCCACCTCTATTTGGCATTTTGGGTTGCACCTTTGCTGATGACCATGCATTCAGTTTTCTTAAAGTTTATTTGTAGTTCTTTTTTGTCACTCTCCACCGCTATCTTCTGTAGGAGGTCCTGCAGTTTCCTTTCTGTGTCTGCAATCAGCACTGTATCTTCTGCATACCTTATGTTGTTCAAGTTGTGGCCTCCAATAGAAAATCCTGGCGTGTCGTCTAGGGTCCTCAAAATATTCTCGCTGTACAGGTTGAACAAATCTGGTGAAAAGATCCTTGTCTTACGCCTCTTTCTATCTTTGTAAATCTACTGAGGTCGTTACCTGTCGGTATGCAGGCCGTTTGCTGCCAGTAGAGATTCTTGATTACTCTTATGTCTTTCCCGAAAATGTCTAGGCTGCCGAGCATCCCCATCAATTCTTTGTGTCGTATTTTGTCGAATGCCTTCGCATAGTCAATGAAACATAGGTATAAGTCTTTCTTCATTTGCATTGCCCTTTCGGAGAGCATCCTAATCATGAATTTGGCGTTCCTTGTTCCAGTGCCTTTAACGAACCTGCACTGTTCCTGCCCTATCTCTGGCCTGATTCTGCTTCTCGCTCGGATTCTGACCGTCAGTTTTGTGATGTGACTCATTAAGCTGATAGTTCTGTGTAGTTCACACTCGTTTGCACCTGGTTTCTTCGGCAGTGCTATAAATATCGACTTGCATAAGTTGTTTGGTATTATTCCGCTGCTATAAATTTCGTTTATTATGTCGGTAATCTTTTCTATGCCATATTCTTCTAAGGCTGTCAGCAGCTCTATCACTATGCCATCTGGTCCAGGTGCTTTATTTCTGTTCATTTTGGCCATTGCAGCTTCCACTTCGGATTTTAGTATTTTCGGCCCATCCATCTTCTTGTGTATTCTCGGTTGTTCTCTCCTGTCGTAAAAAAGATCCTTTATATACTCTTCCCATCGCTGGAGTATTTCCTCTTTCTCTAATATGATTGTTCCATCCTTGGATTTTATGCATCCTGTTGAGGAGCAGGTTTTTTGTCCTGTCAGTTCTCTTATCTCTTTATGCATCTCTGCTTTATTGGTCCTGCTCATTCTCTCTACTTCTGTGCATTTGTTGTTGAGCCATTCCTCTTTAGCTTGTCTGCATTTGTTCCTTATCTCCCTGTGAAGTTTATTGTACTCTGCTCCATGTCTTGGCATTATTTTTGTCTCCTTTGCATCATGTCGAGAATTTCTTCGGTCATCCACTCATTTTTACTTCTGCGTCTGATTTCCTTTGGGGCTATGTTGTTCGCTGAGGTCACCATCGCTTCCTTTAGTGAATGCCATTTTGAGTGCCCTTTTCCAATTTGTTCTTCATATTTCTTTCTCACGTTGTCATTGTAGTCTTTCTGCAGGGTGAGGTCATTCACGAGCGTGTCGTATTGCAGCCTTGGTGATGTGCTGGGTTGCTTTAGTCTTCGGAGTTTCACCCTTAGTTTGCAAATGACTGGGACGTGGTCGCTTCCGCAGTCGGCACCTGGATATGTTTTGCATTGGACCACTGCGTTCCTGAATCTCTTGTTCATAGTTATGTAGTCTATTTGGTTTTTCGTGTCTCCTCCTGGGCTTCTCCATGTCCATAGTTGTCGTGGGTGCTCTTGAAACCAAGTGTTAGTAATTACCTGGTCATTGGCTGAGCACCATTGAACCCATTTTTCTCCTCGTTCGTTGCGGTCCACTAGTCCAAAGGGGCCGGTCGTGTTTCCTTCCCTATCTTTACCTACCTTGGCATTCAAGTACCCCATTATACTCCTAATTTCTTGGCTTTTGCATTGGACCTTGGCACTGTCCAGTATTGAATAGAATGTTTCTATTTCGTCCTCCGAACTTTGAGTTGTCAGCGCGTACACTACTATAATAGCTATATTGAAGGGCCTTCCTCGCAGTTTAACCAAGAGGACTCTCTCTGAAAGCTGACAGTATCCAAGAACGCATTCCTTTACTTCTTTGTTTAGAATTAAACCGACCCCTTTTTCATTGCTTTTGCCTCCTGCATAAATTATCCTGTGGGTGTCGCTGCTGATATCTCCATTATTAGGCCATCTGGTTTCGCATATGCCTAGGATGTTGATCTTCAGTCTGTCCATCTCCTGCATAACATTCTCTAGTTGTCCACAGTTGAGTGTCCTGACGTTCCATGTCCCGAAAGTAGTTTTGTCTTTGATGCGCACATTCGCAGGGTAACGGTCCAGAGACACCTGTTGCTCATGTCGCTCTTTCCCGGGCGAGGTCTGGTCAATACATTTTCCAATTGTCTATGTGATCAAATTACAGTCGGTTACACACTTCTCGGTAGATTACTTCTCCTATCCAATCATGTCTCTTTTTGTATTCTTCTAGGCTAATTTGTTTAAAATCCCACATCTGCAGAGCATTTGCTGTTGTCTGTTTTGTTTTCGTTGGTTTTATGTAGTTTGTTTTCATAATATTATTTCGTGTCACTTTTAAAAGCAACCCAGTTTATCTCTAGCCATGTCGATGTTGATTTATCCGCTAATATCATGGGATTTCTGTTCTCTTATAATTGCATGTATTTAGTGAATCTATTTTCTATCCATGTGCAGACGGCTTGCTTCCTGTATTATGACATCTTTTCAAAATAAATTAAGTTTTCCTAACATTTACATAGGTCCTTGTGCCGTATCGTATCAATTTCTTTTGCGTATGGATGAAACATCACTCAGCATTTGTAGCACTCTCTATGACATCATTCTGGTCATTAATATAGTATTTCTTGTTACACGGTCCCTGAAAATATAATACTGTTCTTTTCCTATTCCCGGTCTTTTTTTGCTTTACACTCTGTTTATAAGAATTCTGATAAGCGTGGTTATGTCACATATTAAGCTGATTGTCCGATGGAGCCTGCTTACATTTACACTCAGCTATTTAGACAGCACTACGATAATGAATATCCTTTGGTCTTTCTGTTATGAATGGCTATTTTAAAGCTAGATACATTGATATAACGTTTTTTTATTCTACATTCCTGTCACCATTATTTTTTTTTCTTTTGCTGACCCAAGGTTGAACTCACAAACGCAAGTGACAATATCCAATTATACAACTCTTTTATGAAAAAAGTAATATATCACATTTTAATTCTACTTTGCATTCTGATTATAAGTTTAGTTACTTGCTTCATTAAGTTGATTGTCAGCTGGAGCTTGCTTTCATCTATACCCGGTTTATTTGCCTTACGAAAACAGATCTACAAAGGTGTTTCATTATCTTGCCAATGTCGCATATTTCATTTATTGTTTCTGTTATCGTGTCGTTTAAAGCTAAGATTATTTCTAATACAGAGCTATCTGGTTCCGCTGCTTTGTCTTGTTTATCTAGTGCGGATCTCATTTCAGACTTTATCATTGTGTGTCCTTCCAATTTTGCGCTTTGCAGGTTTCTCTCTCTTCCACAGGGAAATAGTTCCATAATGTATTCGTTCTATCTTTGGGCAATTTAAGAGCTAGGAAGACAACAATTAATAATTACAAAAACGAACAGATGAATAAATAGAAACCAAAGAAGTGCAACAAGAAATTAAAAATGCAAAACAAGCTCTAATGAAATCCTAAATAGCCAAGTGTAAAAGAAAGTGGGTCTCATCGGACAATCAGCTTAATATATAACATAACCAAGCTTATCAGAATTCTTATAAACAGAGTGTAAAGCAAAATTAGACCGGGAATAGGAAAAGAACAGTATTATATTTTCAGGGACCGTGTAACAAGAAATACTATATTAATGATCAGAATGATGTCATAGAGAGTGCTACAAATGCTGAGTGATGTTTCATCCATACGCAAAAGAAATTGATACGATACGGCACAAGGACCTATGTAAATGTTAAGAAAACTTAATTTATTTTGAAAAGATGTCATAATACTGGAAGCAAACCGTCTGTACACGGATAGAAAATAGATTCACTAAATACATGCTATTATAAGAGATTAGCAGTCCTACTAGGATTTATAAGCAGTAATAAGATATGAAAATGAGACTACTAATGGCAAAAACTAAAATAAAATAGAGTATCTCCTAAATAAGATAGTAAAAGAAAAGCAAGACTAATCATCAGTTGTAAGAAGATATAACCGATGGTTGTGATAAAAAAAAAAATGCCCAAGATACGAGCCACGAACTGAAGAGATTAAAATCCAATAGGTATAGAAGTTTAAATGTTTTGGAAATGTTTTAACAAATGCAAGAAACTCAAAACTCGAATTCCATTGGAATAGTAAAAAAATTCTTAGAAAAAAATTAAACAAGTGGAAAAAATAGGAAAATTTTGTCAGAAAGAATGAAAATGTAATATCAGTCCTTCTATAAGCCAGTGAATTCTGGACAATATTATCATAGATGATAAGCAATTTGAAGCAAGTGAAACATAGTTCTACAGAAGGATGCTGAGAATACAGAGCGTGTAAACAACTGGAGAGTTATAGGTAAAATAAAAAATAAAAAAGATATTTATGCTTACAATTAGAAAGAGACAGTTGACATTTTTGGGAGTTATAATGAGTAAAAAACTATGGAGAATTTGATACAGGACATATCAAAAACAAAATGAATAGATAGAAACATTGTAACCTACCAAACGAATGACAAAACGTAGTGCAATGTATACTAAAAAGACTAATGTTATTAAGAGTTACAAATCATAGAAAGATGCGTAGAATCATGATCGTCAATGTCATGAAGGATCATGTCACAAAAAATTGAAGAGGTTAGCAAAATCAGAAGAAATCATAAAAATTAAGTAGGAAAATTTAATTGCTACGAGATTTAATTGCTACGAGATTTAATTGCTATGAGATTTTATAAACAGGGAAATGAGAAGATTAGTAGTAGACTGAAAATATAGATCTTTTTGACATTTCCGTACGATTACAAGGGACAGATGAAATTCAATTAATGAATCACATTGCCGATAATTTGAGAATATAGCAGCTAAGTTGAAGACACTCGTCCGAGTAAATCCGATTATAATAGTTAACTAGCATTAATCAGTAACTGATGAACAGAAATGTTAATGCTAATGAAACATTGATTAATTACATAGATATTTTAACATTTTTTCATATTTTGAATAGACAGGTGTACATGATAGATTAATTGTTTCTCTCTAAAGGTTTCCTTCTTTCACTATGGAGACAATGTTGTGAAAATGATGATAGCTGACATGGCAAAATAAAAAAAAAACTTCATTTTTCATTAATGAACTATAGATGTACTATCAGAATATTCAGTTACTTACACTCTTACTCTATGTAGAAAATATTGAGATGATAATACATATGGTATTAGTAAAAAAAATCAAGCTACCTTGATTGTTAAATCAAAGACCCGTAAGCTTCAAGGTTGGATTCTAAAGAAGCTTTCGTCTTAAAACCTCCTCTTTTGGTAACCAAGTAATGGATGGAAGGATGTTTATGTCAGTATATTTTATTCTGTATCTCTGTAACTTTGCCAGTAAGATAGCATTCAACATAAATCTATCAACAACGGCAAAAAATATTAATCAAATATTGATTAGCTACATGGATATTTTCAGATTTGCTTTTATCGTTTCTATATATAAATATGAGGAAGATGATATTAAACATTAAAATATTAATAAAATTAAGAATTCGTTGGTCTATTTTTGCTTTTTTTATTGCATGTATAGTGTCCAATGTGTAAATTATCGCCATTTTTAATTTCATGCTCGAGCGTTGTTTTTTATTTTGTCGACTGTACTCTATAATAATGATTCAAATAGTTTGAGATATAATCATAAAGTGGGAATAAATCGTGAGATTAAAACAAATTGTCGTATCTATAAATTGGTAAATTCATACGAAATGAGAATTATGCATTTTATAAGTAATAGTTGGTTATTCTTTTACCGGGGTATGCCCGTCTGCTATGGTGTCTAGCTAATCTTTGTTGCAGACGCCTGTTCACTTAATGTATTTCTTTAACATTTACAGAGCAAATTTGTGATTAATATAGCATATAATATAGCATATAATGGTTAGTTGAAAGACTAAAAGACTAGGTTACACTATTTTTGCATTAGTGGCTTCCGAAAAGATTTGTCTATTCTATTTATTTCACAAAGATTGGGTTAAGAATTGTACGGTTGGTAGGCACTTCCCGACCGTGCAGCATGCTAAAACATTCTCTCGATGCCGTTATTATGATTTTGATCAATCAAGCATAATAATTCGAACCTGAGTCTCATAGAATGTTACCATTTTATCCATTAAGTCACATGATAATAACTTGACATATTGACTATGTAAGAACTACAATGAAATAAAGAAAAAGTATATTAGGCATAAAATTGAATATTATCTGGTAAATATTTGGCCGAAAAACGCGTTTGTAATGATAATGATAATATTACCCGCTTCCTTATAAGGGAACATCCGCTGTTCATTGTCTTCGCCAAGAGCTTCAGGCCTTACCAGATCAAAGCCATTTTAAATATTGATTTGAGAAAATGTTTGTATACAACTGACAGTTCAGATATTTCTGTACGTGTTTGCCGCCATTGATAACATCCATATGAAATTATTAAACTGACCTGGCTATTTAAGAATATAAGCGGTGATAAATATGAATAGACTAAGATAAGTATATGTGTGTGTGTGTGTGTGTGTGTGTGTGTGTGTGTGTGTGTGTGTGTGTCAGATTAAATAAATTGCAAACATTGTGTCTGCTTATTTTTTAATAAAATCCGTTCGTACTCACGGATAATCTTTTGTGTATTACAATTGAAAGATGTCAGAAATGAGCTAAAACATTAATGAATGATAATAACATCCGTCAACGTTACAGCAGATTATCGGTGAGTATGAACGGATTTTATTAAAAATAAGCGTAATATTTGTAATGCAATTAATTTATATATATATATATATATATATATATATATATATATATATATATATATAAAACAAATTCCAATGTTCAGATTCGTTGAATGGCCATTTCTACGAGAAATTTCTCGTGTCATCAGCAACGAATTTTATTTCAAAAAGCCCAATGGCAAAATGAACAAAGATATCTTACCGGCAGAAGTTCAACAAAATTTTCATCACGGAAAATTAAAGGTGTGGGATTAATAAAAAAGCAGATAGATATCTATGCCTATTTTTATTTTTAGATTTTTTGAAAACCCCTACCCCTTAACTGAGTAGAGAGTTAAAAGTTGAAATTTAGCCTTGTCTAGTCGAAAGAAATGGTAGGGGGAAGAATAAAAGTGAAAAAGGAAGGAAGTAAAAGAAGGAAAGGGGTGGTTGACAGAGAAGCATGCTAAGAATATATATATATATATATATATATATATATATAAGGTAGGTAGTAAAATTCCGTATCCAAGAAAACATTATTCTTAAAAAGTGCTCAATACGAAAAATATTTATTTAGAAATTATAACATAAATATGTTATAACACTACAAAAGTAACCATTTTGTTTCGACATTATTTGTGTCTTATCACGTGATGAGGTTTATTTCAAGTTGGGGGTTTTAAAAGGTTCAAAACTAGCCAAACCCCCTTAATCAAGGAGGCATTGTTACATAGAGTGAACCAATCAAAACAAAGTAATTTTTAATTTGAAAAATATAAGAACAGACACTAAAAAGAATTTATTGGGGCCTTAACATTAATATTTGATGAAAATAGTGATCAGCATTATTAATCGACTATTAGATTCACTTTACTTTATTTTTATTACGATTTTAAAATTCTAACTTTAACAAAAAGATTAGATTTAGGTAATAAATGTATTTAGATATTAAACGAGTAAAAGACGCTAGTGTACGCATATTCAAATCTAAGGACATCTATATATAAACAAATAGACGTGTATAAATACACACGAACACACACTGACACTCATACACATGTACAGACGTATATATGCACACTCATATACAAACATACATTTTAAAATTTCGTTTTTCTCAACATCTCAATATATTCGTTAAATTTCAATTTTCAAATTTGCAAAAAATATTCCGAAATTAATTTTTATCATAATATAAAATAGAGTAAGACGTGGGTGGAGTGTGAACCGGGCGATAGTTTAGTCTATCTACTCCAATTGAAAAAAAAAGAAAAGAGTGAAAAGATTGGAAAAGAGAAAGCCGGAAGCCACATCCTAAACAAGGAACAAGGGATGAGCCTATTCACCTGTTCAGTAGACGTGGGTGGAGTGTGAACCGGGCATATTAAAAGTAGTATATAATATATATATATATTATATTAAAAGTAGTACAAACTAATGGGTTAACAGTCCACTGCTTGTAGTGATTTACGTTATTAAGAGTTATGTGATACTTATTAGAGCATTGTAAATGTTAATAATTTTATTATAAGTTTATAACAAAAACAGTTTACTGCAACACAAAAACTGTTGTATTTTGGTACTATCTTATTAACACCTCGTCAGGTAGTGAAATATTTTTTCTGTTAGGAATCATTATATATAGAAACTTAAAACAACAATTTTTACCACATCCAAACAATTAATGAGGAGGGATTTTCAGAGGGTTTGTCTCAATGAACAAATAGAAAACTAGGTCATGATGGATAGGAGGAATTTGATTGTAAGGTTAAGGGAGTGTAGAGAATTGAAATGACTTCAAACACAGACGTTTTCAATGTCAGTGACGAAATAAATTGAATGTAGCATTTGGCAGGTTTGAAAAGTTATTGTGTGTCCTTTCAAAATAGTTACAGTATTTTCTTTAAGTTATTTTTCACTAAAAGTAGTAAAAAAGTGACAAAGACGGGAAAGTTTTTAAAAAAAATACAATGCACGTCAAACACAAGTAGTTGACTTATTGAGTGATCTATCTGTTAACTGAAACAAATTAATTATCAGAAGATGGGAGAATCAATAAATTTAGGGGACAGATTATAGATTATCTTGTATTATATTAGAAAAAATTAACTATACTTTAGGGTATATTTTAATTGATGATGACAGATGGAAATTACTTCACTATGTTTATTCAGATGGTTTAATTTTGGAAATTTAATAATTTGCAATTTTTCTGTAAACATAGAAAATATGGCTTATATAAAGATTTACAAACTCTTCTTTTTTTATATTTTTCCATTTTACAGTAGGGGTTTTATTGGTTTCTTCTAATTGCCAATAATAAATACAAAGTGAAGTGCTATTGGAGTAAGTATTATAATTAAAAGATGAGATGTGCAAATAATGGTGCATTTTAAAAGGGTTTTTGGTACATCCAATATAAAATCTTTTGCTGTAGGATTTTTGATGAAGCACAGGTAAACAATAGAGTCAGTTAAAGATTTCTTTGTAATGGACACTAAATAAACATCCATCCTAAATCTAACTATATATATATATATATATATATATATATATATATATATATATATATAGTCATCTGCGGACAGATCTGTTTCACTGTATTACAACTTACCAGTACGGTTAGAATCCGATTGCTTTTTAACCCAGGATTGAAACCCGAGTGAATTGGTGTTAGTCGGTGATTTTACCTCTGAGCTATGGGCGCTCGGTAGAAGGAGGCAGTTTTTTGAGCGTGTATATTATCATTATACACGCCCAATAGCTGAGAGTGTTTTAATTCATTGCTGAATGAATGATGTGTATATGCTGAAGTAGCTACTGTTTTTCAGTCTACCATTCTTCCAGAGTGCTCAGTCAGGGCGTGAGAGCGTAAATAGTCATCTGCAGACAGATCTGTTTCGCTGTATCACAGCTCATCAGTACGGTTATATATATATATATATATATATATATATATATATATATATATATATATATATTGTGATTGCACAGTGAAGTAATAGATAGAGCCTCAGAATGAGAAATTTGAGACTAAAGTCCAAATTCCAATCAAGTTTCATACTTTTATTTATGTTCTAATACCTATGTGATAGGTGTGATTATATCACTTTTCCCCCACCCCCAGCTATGAGTAAATAGCAGGACAGACTGGGTCCTACAGCCTTGGATGGTAACCAGCCTGGGAGTAAATTTATGGGATGTAAATTATTTTCAGATTGAGATAAATATATATGTAAAAAAGACAATGTGAATAAAGATAGATATTTTTTGCACTAGTGAAATTGTATTATATATATATATATATATGTATCAATAAACAAAATAGACGTCATTACACCTGACACTTTAGGAAGCTTTTGGCCAGCACTTTATCAAAGGCATCAGTCAGTTAAGTGCTATACATGATACATGCTTTGGGCAATCATGTCTCGAAAGAGACATGACTGACTGGGCAGAAGATTATCCCGCAGTAGGTTGCCATTGCTTTCTGTGGTAGACTGGTTGCCAACCAAGGCTATAGAACCCAATCTGTCCTGTTAGTTAACCCATAACCGGAAGGAAGAGACGGATTAATACCTTTCCCAAGGGTATTTGTGTGTAAGTGAATACAATGGATTCAACTGGAATTCGAACTCGGCTCCTCAGTTTCTCGTTCCGGGCTGATATCCACTGTACCACAAGGTCACATTGATATAATGTTTAAGAAGGGAGAGTTGGAACTCAATTAAAACCAAATTTTAATAAAAAATAATTAAAATTTAAGGGGTGTAAACATAAAGTTTCAAAAGCATATTAAAAAGGAAAAAAGGGATACTCACAAACTTTCCAACAAACGCAAGAAGTGAATAAAGTGGTCTTTTTGTCTGCACAGACTGGGCTTGTGGATCTTTAGATATACAGCCTCAAGAACACAAAGATGGTAATACGAATGAGTGCTGTGCAGAATCATAAACTATGTGTCTTCATACCAGGAGGCACAATCATGTCTGTAGAGCAAATATTGTCCAACTGCTGAATCATAGACAGCTTCAGTAGCTCCTCCAGAATGGCTCTGCCTACCCGAACGTACATTGGCAGAGATATGCTGCACAACCAGCGTTTCCAACATATACGTCCTTTGTATACCACATTGCATTGGCATTTACAGCCCCCACCTTACATTTCAACCACTTTTCATCAAAATTTGTCTTCAATCAAGCTCCAACCCTTCCTTCTCAAATGTTATATCAATGTGTCCTTGAATATTATTTGAATTTTGCCAACGTAGGCCTTTGATAAAGTGTTGGCTGAAAGGTTCCTAAGGTGTATGACGTCTTTTTCTGAGGGTATGAATCTCTTTTTGTATATATATACATATATATATATATTACAAGATTATATGGAAATTTCCGGACATGTTTATTTCAATTTATAAATTTTCTAATATTATTTTTATGGATACTTGTATTTGCAAGGATAGTCTGTTTTTTTCTATAATTAACCAGAACATTTTTAATTATCCACTGGCTAGATGTTTGAGAAATTTTGTTTGGAAAATATCTATCTGGCAGATGAACACATATCCAACTGAGAAAATTATAAAAAATAAAAATCCATGAATCAGATTGAAATATGTGTGTATGTGTGTGTATTTCAGTCTGTTTATTTATTAAATTTAATTTTTAGAATTTTTCATTTGTATGTGTTCATAGTATACACACACACATACACAAACACACACACAAACAAACACACACACACACACACACACACACACACACACACACACATATATAAATTAGAGAAAATTTTCAAAATTCAAAGGTGTCGGATGTACATTTCGACATAGGATCTCTACTAGAGATTCTACGTCACGTCAGCGACATTGTTTTTTCCAAATGGCGAAGGCCCTGGGGTAGAGTGTGGAGGGGTTTTAGGTTAACAACGGTCACAAAGTAGAACAGGACAGAGCTGGTAGTCGCGGGGTTACAGGGTGTTGAAACGGTATATTTAGGAAGGGGGGGGATAGGAGTTCATATTTTATAAAGATAGACAACTAAATGAGTTAAATTACTTTTTAAAGTTAAGATTTTGGCTGTTTGAAGAGGTGTATTTATTTGAAGAAGGAATGGGTTTCAATATAAGATTTAAAATTTTTTTATTTAAGTTTATTTGATTAAACCTTTTAGGTAGAAGCGAGCTAAATGCCAATTACAGGAAGTTATCAGTTTAAAAATTATTAGAGAAATAATATTAGAGAAAAAATATGAGAGAGAAAAAAAAATATATATACATACATATATGTGTTAACCAATGTGTTATGAAAAATACATACATATATGTGTTAACCATGTGTTATGAAAAATTTCTCTATTTCATATTGGCTCTGTATTCTTAATACATTGAGCTCTCTGCCTGCATCATTTTTTAATGTTAAAATTTTTTAATATTGATTAGGATCAGGTTCTTGGAATTTACCTTCCTACTCTTCCACTTCGGATTAAAGAAAAACAATATATATATATATATATATATATATATATATATATATATTGACGTAAATTAATAAATATACATATGAGGGATTACATATTATCATTATTATTCAGGTGTTAATGAAACAGTGCTCAATGTATGAACAGAGTTGTATTGTAGTCATATTAATAAATATACATATTATTCTACGTCAATGGCACGACTTGGAATTTCATGCGTTTGATGATTGCATAGCGCATGAAATTCTAAGTTGCGCCATAGACGTACGTGTGTCTTTGTTTGTGTGTGTGTGTGTGGATACGAACCAATAGCCTGTGATAGATAACTGAAGGGGAAGTAATCAAATTGATTTCATGATTATAAAATTCAAGTGAAAAATTTTCTTTATGAACTAAGGACGTTTTGGTTTGGAAGGCTTGAACTTTTAACTAGTATATATGAAGTTTTACATATTTCATAATTAGATAAATTATTATAATTTATATATCAAGAAAAAAAATATATATATATGATAAGAAGATTAAGAATATGGCTTAGTTTTCACACGAAATAAAATTTGGAAAACATTTTTAAATCGTTTGTTGCAGGTCAAGTAATTCTTTTAGGCCTATAGTATACTGATAGTGATACAGAAGACAGAAAAATTTTTTTTCCACAACAACTGTAAGAGAGGTTTCCGAACTTTTCCAGCTGCCTCTCATGACTTATTTAATTTATTTTATTCGGTTTGCTTCCGAGATCCTATCTCTAAGTCACCCTCTTCTCTTTTTCCCACGGAAGTGGGTTGAATCCACTGGAGAAACGGAGCTTTTCAATCGAAACTTTGTGTTACTTCAGTTTCAATAACATTGATCTTCAAGTTATATAGTTCTGAGGTATTTAATCTAATATTGTTTATAATGTCAATATTCGATAGATTTTATTCTAGCATACACCATCTGGTAAATATTTAACACGTTTTTATTATAGCACCAATTGTTAAATTATTATTAAATAATTATGATTTTCAAAGAATCAATTTCATATTGGTTCTGATTTATTTTTATTAGTGCCTGTTTTTAAATGTTTGTACTTATGGGTCCTGTTTGGTATTTTTATATTTTTTTTAAATATTTATATATATATATATATATATATATATATATATATATATATATATATATATATAGGTGTGTGTGTGTGTGTATATATGTACGTGTGTGTACGTGTGTATGTGTATATATGTAACTATCCCCACCTTTTTTCACTCTCTTTATATTAGAATATATACTTGGGTGCATAGGTTTTCCTACGTAGTAGTGTATGCTTGTATATGAGTGTACATATGATTTCAAGTACAAATAGACTTGTTGTCATTTTGTTTTACTTGCTAATGTGTATGTCTATGTTAAGTTATATTTATATGTATGTGTATATGGATATATATGGGTGTGCCTATATTATATATGTATATTCTCATATTTATGTGTGTGTATATATTTGTGTGTATATATGTTCGGATATGTTTGTATGTATGTCTACAAATATTTGTATGCTTATGTTTATGTATGTTTGTGTATATATATATATATATATATATATATATATATATTAGTCATCCACATACAAGTCTGTTTCACTGTATCACAGCTCATCAGTGTGGATAGACACATCCATTTGCTTCTGGCCTGGATCGAAACTCGACAGATTTGGTGTCAGTCGGATATATATATATATATATATATATATATATATATATATATATATATATATATAAAGGTGGGGGTAGTATGTATGTATATACATATTTCTCGCCTATGCACATTTATATGCGCGTATGCTTCTGTGTGAATATTCCTGCGGTTATATGCGTATATTTATGCAAGAAGTTGTGTATAAGTAGTCTCATGTATGTGGTTATGATGATCTGTGGAGTTTTTTGTTGTGTACGTTTTAGTTTTTAGCTTGTGTATTTGCGTGAGTATATATGTAATCACGTTTATTTGTCCTTACACTGAAATATGACTGCGTCAGAAATGACCTCGTTGATTCTCTAGGCTTATGTCATCTTGCGAGTTCATTCTTACATTTATCAAATATTGTAGCCTTTACAGACGATTTCCAAACCTGGCTTTGAAATTTAACGGATTGACACGTCATGAAAACAAGATTTTAAATTGATGTATGTATATGAGTGTGCATATATACGTCTGTATATGTGTATGTGTGCCAGTGTGTGTTCGTGTGTATTTATACACGTTTATTTGTTTATATGTAGATGTCCTTAGATTTGAATATGTGTACACAAACGTCTAAATTTATTACCTAAATCTAATCTTTTTGTTAAACTTATAATTTAAAAATCGTAACAAAAATAAAGTGAATCTAATGGTCGATTAATAATGCTGATCTCAATTTTAATCAAATGTTAATGTTAATGCCCGAATAAATAATGTTTTAGTGTCTGTTATATTCTTCAAATTAGAAATTACTTTGTTTTGATTGGTTCACT
The DNA here is from genome assembly GCA_037127315.1 of Ascarosepion bandense. Taxonomy (NCBI): domain Eukaryota; kingdom Metazoa; phylum Mollusca; class Cephalopoda; order Sepiida; family Sepiidae; genus Ascarosepion; species Ascarosepion bandense. The sequence goes on along the minus strand of JBBBDQ010000808.1, from coordinate 3,292,576 downwards.
TTATGTAACAATGCCTCTTTGATTAAGGGGTTTGGCTATTTTTGAACCTTTTAAAACCCTCCAACTTGAAATAAACCTCATCACTTGATAAGACACAGATAGTGTCAAAACAAATGACTACTTTTGTAGTGAGAATATAACATATTTATGTTATATATATATATCATATCACCCCGAGCAAGGCTGTAACGCCACTGATGTGCAGGGGGCTACGCAAGAGTGAAAAGATTTGGAAAAGAGAAAGCCGAAAACAACATCCTAAGCAGGGAACAAGGGATGAGCTTCTACATCTGTACAATAGACGTGGGTGGTCTGTGAACCGGGCGATAGTTTAGACTATCTACTGCAATTGAAAAAATAAAAATAAAAATAAAAAATAAAAAAAAGAGTGAAAAGATTGGAGAAGAGAAAAACCGGAAACCACAACCTGAACAGGAAACAAGGGATGAGCCTCTTCACCTGTTCAATAGACGTGGCTGGAGTGTGAACCGGGCGATAGTTTAGTTTATCTACTCCAATTGAAAAAAATAAAAAATAAAAAATAAAAAAATAGTGAAAACATTTGATGGGAAGACAAAAAGTGATGTGTGTGTTCAATTTAACTAATCGTAGTAAAGATTCACTTCAGATTTGAAAAAAAGTTTATATTTTTGGGGAATATATGATTTGTTCTTTCAAGCTTAACGGCCAAAGTGTCAACTTAATTTTTAAAACCCCTGTGTAGACACTATTTCTGTTGTTGTATCCATTATTATTGGTAAAATCTGTTTCTTTCTGCTTTCTCTATATCACAACATTTTCTAAAACAAAAAAAAGAAAGAAAAAGAAAACATTTTGTATTTTTGATTTTTTAATATTTATTTATTGAACGATTTTTTTAAAATTTCAATTTATTCTTTTTATATAAAATCTATTTTATTATTATTATATTCTAATACAATTCTTAATATCATAATACAATCTTTTAAATATCTATTTAATTATTAAAAAAGTACATATCAATTTAATTATTTTAATATCTATTTGATTTTGATTTTTCTAAAACAAATTATTAGATATATGTGTTGTAGGATCGCCACTTTTGTATACAAGAATAGACTTGCCTGGTGTGTATATATAATCCTGCCTATACAGAGATCGGTAGTAGTAAAGCGAGGAACAAATGCAGACAAGCCAAAGAGGAATGGCTCAACAACAAATGTGCAGAAGTAGAGAGACTGAGCAGGAACAACAAAGCAGAGATGCATAAAGAGATAAGAGAACTGACAGGACAAAAAACCTGCTCCTCAACAGGATGCATAAAATCAAAGGAAGGGACAATCATATTAGAGAAAGAGGAAATACTCCAGCGATGGGAAGAATATATAAAGGATCTCTTTTGCGACAAGAGAGAACAACCGAGAATACACAAGGAGATGGATGGATCGGAAATACTAAAATCCGAAGTGGAAGCTGCAATGGCCAAAATGAACAGAAACAAAGCACCTGGACCAGATGGCATAGTGATAGAGCTGCTGACAGCCTTAGAAGAATATGGCATAGAAAAGATTGCCGACATAAACGAAATTTATAGCAGCGGAATAATACCAAACGACTTATGCAAGTCGATATTTATAGCGCTGCCGAAGAAACCTGGTGCAAACGAGTGGGAACTACACAGAACTATCAGCTTAATGAGTCACATTACAAAACTGATTGTCAGAATCCTGATGAATAAAGCGAGAAGCAGAATCAGGCCAGAGATAGGGCAGGAACAGTGCGGGTTCGTCAAAGACACTGGAACAAGGAACGCCATATTCATGATTAGGATGCTCTCTGAAAGGGCATTACAAATGAAGAAAGACTTGTACCTATGCTTCATTGATTACGCGAAAGCATTCGACAAAATATGACACAAAGAATTGATGGAGATGCTAGGCAACCTCGACATTTTCGGCAAAGACATAAGAATAATCAAGAATCTCTACTGGCAGCCAACGGCCTGCATACGGACAGGTAACGACCTCAGTAGATACACAAAGATAGAAAAAGGCGTAAGACAAGGATGTGTCTTTTCACCGGATTTGTTTAACCTATACAGCGAGAATATTTTGAGGACCCTAGATGACACGCCAGGATTTGTTATTGGAGGCCACAACCTGAACAACATAAGATAAGCGGACGATACAGTGCTGATTGCGGACATGGAAAGGAAACTACAAGACCTCATACAGAAAGTAGCAGTGGAGAGTGAAAAGAAGGGACTACAAATAAACTTTAAGAAAACTGAGTGCATGGTCATCAGCAAAAGATACAACCCAAAATGCCAAATACAGGTGGGGGATAACAGAATCAAACAAGTACAAGAATTTAAGTACCTAGGAAGTGTTCTAACAGGAGATGGAAAGTGCGACACGGAGATCAAAACGCGAATTGGCATGGCAAAGGACGCGTTCCAGAAGATGAGCAAAATACTAACACACAGGAAAATCTCAATAGAAACGAAGAAAAGAGTGCTAGACTGCTACGTGATGTCAGTTCTTCAATACGGCTGTGAATTCTGGACAATATCATCGAAAATGAGGACAAAACTGGAAACGGCCGAAATGTGGTTCTACAGAAGGATGCTACGGATATCGTGGACTGAGCATACAAGCAACGACGAGGTGTTAGAAAGAATGGCAACAAAAAGGAAATTGATGCTGAGCATCAGGAAGAGACAACTGAAGTTCCTGGGACATGCAATGAGGAAGGAGAGCCTGGAGAACCTGATACTGACTGGACAGATAGAAGGAAGGAGAGACAGAGGAAAGCAGCGGATAACATATTTGCAGGGTCTGATCAGGTGGATGACGGAACGTGGGTTGCCAGGAGCAACAGGAGCAAACATACTAAGAGCCACAAGAGATAGGGAGACGTGGAGAGCCATGATCGCCTACGTTCTGAAGGGACATGGCACATAGAAGAAGAAGAAGTGGTAAAGCAGTTGATTAGTTGATCAGTAAGTTGGTGCAGAGTTAGTTGGAGTTGTTTCAATACGGACTCATTATCCGGACATAATATTTCACTGTATATATTGATTTCTACTGATAGTATTCCTGAATTGACTAACTCGTGTTCCAATTTGTATATTTTGTTCAATATTACTTACATTTTCTATCTTCATATCTGTTTTTGTTTATTATTTTGTGTGGTTTCTCACCCGGAATCCACAACAATATGCAAATCAAACATTTTTATCCATATTTTAAGGTGAACATTTTGCAATGTTTACATATGACATATATTTCATTACGTTTTTTTAGTAGATTTTTATTCTTAAGAAATTTTAATAATATATAGTTGTTCATATAGACACGAAAGGAATGGATTGTTTTAAGATTTACATATTCAATTTTTTTTAATTTTCCATTTTAATGTGGATGTTTTATTGGTTTCCTTTGGATACCAATAATATTTCGATAGGGATCTTTTATTTATGTACGTATTATTATTAAATGAAGACGTGTGTTGATAGAATTACTTACTCAGAGAGTTTTTTACTACTGCCCACATAAAACTTTACATTGCTAGGGTTTTCCACAGAATAAGTTTTACATTGATAGACAATTGATTCTGTAAGGCGGCACCTCATAGGTTTAAAAATTAATTTGTATCTTTATTTAAAAAACAAATTTAATTATATGATTATATTGTTTTACAATATTTATCATATTAGGTACTTTTATGAAAAAAAAAAAGAAAAAGAAAAAAGTAAATGCCGGAGAACTCGGAATTGTAAAATTATTGGTTCTCTTCACCCGGATTTATAGATAGATAGATAGATAGATAGATAGATAGATAGATAGATAGATAGATAGATAGATAGATAGATAGATAGATAGATAGATAGATAGATTTTTTTTCGTAAATTCATTTTTATCTATACTCAAGTTACATTTTATTATATTCCCGGAATGTACTTTTGCAGTCTTTACTTTTTTTTAGCCCCTTTGTCTTCTTTGTTACAGATTCTCATGACATGACCTCCATTTTTAATCGCTTTTCTTCTCGATTGACCCAGTTTTAATAATTGTGAGCCGCCAACCTAACATGGCAACACTAAAGCTATCGCACTATTTTCACTTTTCAGTATAACTTGTTATTCAATTTCGGTAATTCTGACCTGGAATAACAAAAGAATGTATTATATTAATATCATCTCTGCTTTTCATGTCTGTGTTAAAACTTTGTCTTGTTTATGTTCATTTTATTTTCGTGAATATATATATATATATATATATGGCTTTGAACGAGTAAAACCTGTGGATATTGACGAATATTATGCTTCTTTGAATCTTATAAGCTTGCGCTACAGAATCTTATAAATAACTGTTACAGATACAACATTACTCGAGGACTTTCAGTAGCAGCAACAGCTCAATAGATATCACTTGTGACTCGATGAGTAAATAATGACATTATCAATATGATGCTGTACCACACTACTTTAACTAAAAGGTTTGGGAGAAAACTCCCATCGATACTGGAAAGAGCGATAACAGCTACTGGAAATCAAAAGATTTCATGAATTTAAACCGACAGTAACACCGGCTGCTCGGTCAATGAATAGTAAATTTTCCTTGTAAGGAAAAAGATTATATTACTGTTACTATTTCTTTCTAAATTCGTATTTATTCCATATATCTACTAGAGAGCTTATGCATGAATCACATTTATAAAATAAAACTGTAAGATACTGAAGAAATATATAATATACAAAATTTAATGATTAAAATAACGACAGTGTGAGGATTTCATAAAATAGAGTTAACATATAAATGTTAAAAAAAGCGGTTACCATGAAAATGATACCAAAATTGGGCATGTTTTGGAAAACAGGCCAGGAGATGTAAAATCGCTGTTGGTTTGAGTAAATTAAAACAAAAGCAAAAACACTTGTGTCCACTAAAACCAGATACATTTATGACTTTTATAACATGTCCGAGTCAATTCAAGAATTCTAGTTTTCACCAAAGTTTTGGTACTTCCGCTCCATTTTCGATACCTAAGTTTTGAACTGAATTTTTAAAAATAAAAACTTTTTCTTGCAAGCAAAATAACCCAGTGTATTTCAAACAGAAATTATATCCATTGGAATCTAAGATTTTCAGATTAAAATTTTTTTTTCAATTGTTCGACCATTTTTTAAGCGATCGACACATATGTAAACAAAAGTTAATTCTCGGTTGTAAAAATCTTGCAAAAATAAAATATAAATCTTTCACTTGTTATTTTTGAAAAATTAACAAATATAAAGTTAAATTAATCTGATTTGAAACAAATATTCTTTGTCTATGGCATGAAATTTAGAATAAAAGTATTTCTTAATCACAAAGGTGTGACTCGTTGACCTTCCAAGTAGGCGATGACAGCACCTGATATTAATCAATCTGGAGGTATGGTGATTAAAAATCGACATAATCCGAGTTAACGTTTTGTAAGGGGAACAACCCTTGAAATACGTGACCTTCTAATGACAAGTCTCTTTTAAGTTTCCATCGTAAAAAAAAAGTGCAGTTTAACATTAATAAAAAAGTTTAGAAATTATTTTAGAAATCATAATTCTAAATGATTTGTATTAAGATTTTGAATTTTCGATTTGTAAATAATTTTTTTAATGAATTAATAACCGAAGACACTGAGTAAATGCAAGAAATTTAAAAGATGTTTGAAACTTTAATTAACAAAGAAAAAAATGAAAACAATTCTTATAAAAATTCACTATTCATCGAAATTTTTTCTTCTTCAGAATAAATTAAAATTATATTATTTATAAAATCAATTAAAAATTAAAAATAGCGTAGTTTTAATACATTTTTGATATTTGCTATTGAGAGCAGGTTTTCGGAAAAATGGTCTCATAATTTAAAAAAATACATCATTTACATTCAGTGAGCCCGGCATTTAACTAAAAAATAAAAAACGTATAGATAATGTATTTCTAGAAGTTTTACGCAATTAATTGATGTGTGGCGGTAAGACATGTAAAAAATATTTTTACCAAGATTTTCTAAAAATTATTATTGCGTAAATAGTTTCATTTATTTGTGAATAAGTCCTGAAAGTTTCATTAAAATCAGACAATTAGTTGATATTTGCAAGAATTTTCAAATTAGTGTCTTTCAATGTCCAAAACGACTTGCATAATATTACGTTTTCCTTAATAGTCATATTAGGTAAACATGGCGTGAATCTCTGACGGAAAAAAAAAAGAAATCTTAACAGAAATTTCGAACATGTAAGAAAGAATTAACACTTTAAAAAAAAATCATGTCAACCAAATTTGGTCTTTCCTCTTAATAATAGCATAAACGCTTTGATGATAAAACTTTGTTTTTAAGTTTGAGGCCTTTTAACATCATGCTTTGCTGCTTTCTCGGCAATTGAGTAAGATACCTACCAAAGTCTATATACCAACTGACTTACTTTAGCCCAAAAGATAAGAGAAGCGGATAAAGAAAATAGACTCCTGAAACTGAAACTACATGGAAACTTTTCTAAGTTAATATATTTATCTTCTTTTCTTCTGTAAACTGTGAATAATTACAATTACATTTACTAAAATGCAAGGTATTTCGCTACAACTGACAGATAGGCATTTCTACGAACATTTCAAACGATGAAATAGTTTTATTATTTAAATATATATTCACAAAAATTAACATACAAAACTTTATTGTAAACATGTAAATAAATTGCAATTTTAATTTTCCCGTAATGATTATAGGTTCATTAATTTTGACTATGACTAATTACAAATGTCACTATAAATATTATTTTACATTTTGTCGAAAACAACGATAAAAAGCCACAAGACTAGTTTCGCAACAGATGGTTATCTTATCGGAGACTAATTTACATGAATACAATTAAGACTTTCAGTCATCTTAAATCGCAGTTTTCTCTTTAGCCCATGTTATAACCAAATGGTTAAGTAACATCTGGCAAATATATCCTATTACGTTATTTATTAATAAGCAAACACAAAATGCTGGTGTAACATTATATTCCAACATTAGTTGGTTAATATCAATATTGTGAAATCATTGAACTGCACAATAAAATCTGAAAAGTAGATATTTATTAAGCTTTGATTACTCGAAACGCAAGTGCAAAGGAGGCATAAAGAATTGAACATCTTACATTTGTAAATTACTAATTAAGGAATGCTTGTTAACCATCACTATGTCCTAAGTTATTTATCCTTAATATATGTAGATATTTACGAAACTTTGCTTAATCTAGAATAAAGTTACAAGAACAGGGCACCATTTGAAGATCGATTCCAATCGATTCACAAATATAGACGTTGGTGAATTTTATTGACTAATTTATAAAGGTCGATAATCTGATAGAAAAACGAACCATTAAAGCATTATTGATTTTGCCTGTACATGTGTATGCACACATACACACAAATACATTATATCTATATCCATCTCTCTCTCTCTCTCTCTATATATATATATATGTATATAAAACGGTCATTATGAAGTTGTTTCGAAAATCACAGAAGCCATAATAATACGAATTTACTTTGAAAAACTTTTGTCAAATTTAAACAAATTAAACGTCAAAACAAAACCTGAGTTACATTTTAGGTAATTTCAAAATGTTTTATTGAAGTTATTGGAAAACTATCGTCTAAGATTATTTAATCTGGCAGAAAACCAAATAATAAGAGTGAAATAGTTGCAATTTATAATTTAAACTAGCAATTTATTCCTGAAGGAAGTAGAAGTTCTAGCAATTAGTTTTTTCCTGTAATTATTTTGATGGCATTTTTGCTATTGACTACGTATACTGGTACCTGGAACCTCACGAATTAAGTCTGATGGATAAACAGAAACTGCGAAGGTAATCCTGTTTTAACGAGGAATAATATTTTTTAACTTTTAAGAGAAAACTTTTCAAATTGAATTAAATATAATTCAGAGCATTTCCTAAAAACAGGGGATGCGTTTCAAATATGCTGAATAGCAACATTAAAACCAATGGCGGATAAATGGATGAAAAATTGTTGACTCAGTAAATAAATAAACTATTAATAGTAGCAGTAACAATAATACGTAAGCAGTGTAAGAAGGGATGTTAAAAATGCTGGCGAGAGAACAGCAGTAGCAGTCTTCTAATAACGCTTTTAGGTGCAAAATTTTGGTTGAAACTGGTTAACATCAAGGAAAATACTGGTACACATGACGGCCATATTGGAAATATCAGTATAAAACAAATAAATAAATGAATAAATAAATAAATAAAAACATGAAAAATATAAAACTTATTTTCGTTTTGAAATATATGTACAAATCCTGTAAAAGTCTGGCGAACAAAAATATCAGTCAGTCATTTGCTATACCGTTGAGCGATCATGTCACTTTTGAGACATGATTGGTTAAGACAGAAGATTTTCCCGTTATAGATTGCCATTACTTTCTACGTTAGACTGGTTGACAACCAATCTGTCTTTCTATTCAATTCATAGCTTGAGGGAGAAGAGATGGATTCATACCTTTCTCGAGGGTATTTGTGCGCAAGTGAATGAAACGAATTCGATTGGAATTCGACTCTCCGAATTTTTTATTCCGAGTCGATATCCATTACACCAGAATGCACATCAAATATATGTACATGAAAAAATATCAGTCAGTTATTTGCTATACGTTTGAGCGGTCATGTCACTTTTGAGACATGATTGGTTAAGACAGAAGATTTTCCCGTTAAAGATTGTCATTACTTTCTACGTTAGACTGGTCAGAATGCACATTAAATATATGTATCTGAATATCATCCTAACCCCGCCAAGAGAGGTACACATAATGAAGCAAATGATACACTTAATTAATTTAATATCAAAAAAAGTAAATGTGGCAAAAATTGTCGATGTCATTCACCAAGTATGCGTAAAGACCTAGCATTTCAAATAAATAAATAAGTAATATTGTAAGCAATGATGTCTATGATTAAAGAGATAACTATTGATGTAGTATAGTTTTTCCTTACATTGATATTTACTTAAGCTAACAGATTTGGGCGTCATGATCTAGCATTTTAACATTCATTGAAATAATATTTGTAAGCAATAACGTACAATACTAGACAAAAATCTATTGATCGTGTATATGTTTTCTCTATGTTATATACCACTTCTGCTATATTCCGCTTCGTCGAAAATAAAACTTCAACCAAAAATTTGATTATCTTGTCTGCTAAAATGACGATCTTTTTCTCGCTTAATAAGATGACGGACAGTAAAACGTATATATAAATAAAAATATACATTTTTTATTTACTTCTTCGATAACTTGATTGTGGAGTAGGAGGGAGTCGGCTAGAGAGCCAACACACACGCATCGTGGGCAGCAGCCAGATGGCTGTCCGTCTTCTATGTTCTGATCTTAATTGCTGTCTGCAAAACTGCCTGTTAAATTGCCAACTGCGAACATCATGACATTTAGTACCCCAGGTGTGTTTTGTTATTTTTCGGGCGCTGACTTCTTTGACCTCTGTCGTCAAAGCAAAATCTAGCCCTCATCTGCAGTTTCACACTTACTGACATCCTAAAACAACATTTTTTAAAAAAATCTTGTGATGCAAATACACTTCTAGGCGAAATTCCACACTGACCAATTGGATATATAACGCTTACTTTGATATTTACTTTGGCTCACACACTTTGATGTAATGACCTAGCCTTTTAACATACACTGAAAGTAAAATTTTAAGTGATGAGATACAAAACTAGAGAGATAGCTATTGATCTAATATAGGTTACCTTACATTGATATTTATTTGGAATAATAAAGTTTGATGTAATATCATAGCATTTTATCGGAGCTTGCTTTGATCTTTTTTTAGTTAAACATAGTTTAGTGTAATATTCAAGTTGTGTCTAGATCTCAAGTCAGTAAAAAGAACACATAATATTCAGACTTAGTTAACGACGGTGCCACATTGCTACAAACAGAAACGGCCTCAAAGACAAAGAACTTTACGCGCATAGTGCAAACCATGAAATGTTCAACCAACTTTCACAATGAGACTACGACCTTGCAGTGGAATAAAGTGTGAGGTAGAGTCTCCACCACCGACTTACCGCAGCGTATGCAGTCGAGCGAACTACCCAAGCCCACCGAGGAAAGCTTATGTCGACCCATAGAGCCTTTCGCATCGCCAGCAATTAGTGAGGCATTTTAACCTAGGCGCCCAAGGCCATATAGAACGAGCCTTCTACTTCGTCAATCGAGCTCGTCAATCAGGTCATCTTGAGCGGCCCCATATTAGTACTTGATGTAATGCCTTACAGAGGAACTTGAGAGCAAATCTGAATTTATGACAGAAGGAGCACTCGCGTCGAGGTAAACAGTGGGCCTCCTCCTCGCACAAGTGCACACTTTTTAGAGACGGGAAGTTGTTGCTAGCATCTCCCCTCCAGAATTCGCCATTTCCATCCGCTTGCAAACACATTCGATCTAGGAATCCGACGAGAAACGTATGTTTACGAATCTCAACCAGACGGCCTTCAGAAGAGTAGCGGCAACGGATCGACCGACACACTTTAAAAGCCCTGCTTCCCCATAAGAAGAAGAACAAGGCCCTGACTAATTGCATTAGTATGGCATACAACAGTGGAATCACATATAGTTGGTAAAGGTGAATTGCGTAGATGTGCTAAACACCCCCCCACGCTTTTTCCTTTAAGAGAAGATTCCTCTGAGACCACAGACGAACTGCGCTCTCGGCTTTCTCCCTCACCTTCAACCAATTCATTTCCAATTGGAGATTAGGACCGAACCAGACGCCGAGTATCTTGACTGACGCGTCCATCCAGAAGAAAGCCTGGAAAGAGAAACTCCCTTCCACACGCTTGACCGCAAGACAATAGACCCATTGCGGTTAATCTTGGTCCCCATCAGTGTCTCGTATCCTCTGATGTCTTAGCAGACTTCGTCAATGCTCGACGAAAGAACTGAAACGTCGTCAGCATAGCTGGAATAACTGGCCCAGGTGATAGCAACCGGTAAGGAGATTTCGTGTAGGACCAGATTTGCCTTTAACTTGCGAAGTAAAAATTCCAGCGCAAGAACCTTAAGGTAGAGGTGAAAGCGAACAACTTTGACGAATGGAGAATAGGAAAGATCTGATAATATCACATTCATTCTACCAGCACACGAGGGACGCATACAGAAATCGAATTCAGGTGCGAAAGTTAGCTTATCTACCTTAAAGACGGACGCAATTCTTTTTTCAACCCTCTATAATTTCTGGGATTAACAAAAAGTCTATCATCTTTGATAAGATGTACGTAACTTTTAGCTCTCTCCAGGCACTCTATTATGTTGATTATATAGTGTCATTCATTTTGATGGTAAACAGAAATGGTTTTCTGTGGTGGTTAAAGGAAAAGGAAAGCAGCTTCTTTCTAAAAACATTAAAATTTACGAGCCATTTTCTACCCCTATTCAGTCACAGATTGGAGGTCTTTTTGAGGTGCAGTATCTAGGTTTACTTTGTCAGCTTTAGCAGATTTTTTATTGAGACGGCGGTGAATGATGGTGTCGTCTGCATAGATGCTAACTTTGGAACTGATTACATTCGATATCAGATGATAAATCGGTGTTGTCAACTGTTCAACCTCATAGTTCTTGCAGAAATTTTAAAACTCACGAGAAGAAAGTTTCATTATCGGATACCACACTGTCAGGTACTCCAGACCTTAAAAAAAATTCACGTAAGAATTTAAATATTATTGTAGTAGTCAGTCATTTACATTTCAATATCTCAGGCTAGTTTGTAAAATTGTCGACCACAATTAAATAATACGAACTATTTATTAATCTAGGAAAATTCATATGTAGTCTTGTCCATAGTTTATCAGTGTTTGGCCGTGCCTGATAATTTATAGACGGCACTTTTATTGATAAATTAGAAGTGTAAATAAACTATAGTACACCTGCTGCAGTGGTAAAAAAACCTGAAACAAGCAGCAAATGTAATTTACCAAATGCAGACATAGTGGCAAGATAAGTCTCTTTATGGTTAATACTCAGCATGTACCAAACAAGCTTATGTAGAGAAATCTTGTACCAATCAATATTGTACAAATCAATACAAATCAATAGTACAAATCAATAGTTATATAGTGCATGGTTAAAAACTGAATCCAAAAGTTTTATACTTGTTGCTGTTATGTTATAATGTATTCACCTTTAACCCACACAGCAGTAAAAGTACATAATGCCTATAAACTATCACTCTTTCTTTTTCTCTCCAACTGTGACAGCTAGACTTTCTGTTTCCCTCTTTCTGATAATCTTACAAAATCAACAGTTGAGCTAATATGTATAAAGTTAAACAACAACCCATGAAAACAGAATCAGCTGAATGCTAAAAATAATACATCACACATGTAGTGTTATTTGACTCCTTCTGAAAAATTGCATGGGAGAAATACATTCAGTCAGTTGGACTGTGGATCTCAAGAGATAAAGACTCTTTTTCAAGTTATCATCAAATTAAGACATTGCTTAATGAAGAGACCGAATCGTATGTCGAAATCACGTATATTAAGGGTTAAGTTGGACAGCGGATCTTGAGGAATGAAAACTCATTTTCCATGTCACTGACAGATTTGGGGATCACAAAATAAATAGGCCTTGACTAAATAGTCACAAACTAAGAAACAACAGTGAAAAATCAATTGTGTTAATCACTGAACATACAGGCATGTATGATATATATAGTTAATAAAAACTGAAATACTTCAGTCAACTCAATGTTGAATTTTTACAACAGAAAGACAATTTTTATGCTGTCGAAAACTGCAAAGAGGAAATAAACTCTACTTGGCAATGGAAGATTGCAATTTTAAGAACTCAAAGTTCCATATCTAAATGACACTTCCATGCACATGACTAAGAATAAATAACCAAATTGCAGGAAAAGAAGGGAAAAAAGAAATGTAGAATATAAAAAGTGAGTGAGTTAGAGAGAGAGAGAGAAAAGAGGAAAAATGAGTATATTTGTGATTTCAGACAACAGACCAAATTTAAAATTTTTCAGTTCTTATATTGCATACATAGCACACACCTTTCTGCACAGACATGTTTCCTTGTCTTATTTTTAACCTCTATTAAATCTTGTTAAATTTTAATACCAGTATTTGTTGTTCGTTTTTATTGGTAATTTTTTTTCTTATCTATGTATCTGATTCTGAGAAAGATACCATCCACTGCTTGAGTGGAAAACCTTAGCAATACTTTTTGGCAACAAGCTAAACAATCTTTTTGTTGCTTTTCTTTTTAAATTTTATGTTGTGGCAATTTGGTCATAACACTGAACAGGACCAATACTTGCTAACAAGAAATTACCAAGCAGACATACTGAAAAATTTTGAAAACCTGAAATGCAGATTTTGTGATAAACATCTAGATACAATTAACCGTCTTATATCAGGTTTCAGTGTGTTAGTGTCATAGTAAATGATCTCTACATCCAGTGCCTCTACCTCCATTGTAATGGAAAATCCCATATAATATCATATAAGTTAGACAAGAATTATCCTTTTGTTCTTGCATGTTCAATTAAAGCAGAATAAAGCTTTTTGAAGTTGAATCTGGGCCTCTGTTCTCATTACAGTGAGCAAATACTGAATGTAAAACTTGACATGATAGAGTGGGCCAATATTTGCAATGGAAAATATTCAACTTTTATGGGAAGGAAATGGCAAGAAACTGGTATGAACACCCCTCACACCTGGTTACAGAGATAGGACCTGTAACAATTTTAAAAGACTTTACAGTACCCCTAGGCAAGACAATCAAAACTAATTACCCAGGCATCTTGATCAAAGACCACAAAAACAAAATTTGCCTTCTTGTTCACAAGGCAGTCCCTGTGGAATTTAATGTATCTTTGAATCAAAACTATCAAAATACAAAGATAATGAATTAGAAATCTCAAAAAGGAGGCAAATGAGGACATCAATAATTCCAGTTGTTGCATGCTTTGGATTGATTAAAAAAAGATTCTGATAGAAAGAAATTTTTGGTAGCCCATGCCTTAAAGAAATAAGAAAAAAAACATCTACTCACAAGTACAACTCATGCATTACAAAGAATTTTATTTATGTAAAATGTATGTGATTTTAGCTGTTTTTGAAATCAAAAACAGCTAAAATCACATGGTAAGTGTAAAGTGACATGAAGCCATTACTGACCTTAGGTCTCTGGTTGGAACTTGGAAAGAAATGTATACGTCAGAAATCAAAGGAACTAAAATAATAATAATAATAATGATATTAAGAAAAAGAGAAACCAGTAATATACAACATACAAATAATTGTCATATATTTATACATTAATATTAATATTATTACATACTAAAGATGATACTTAAACATTTTGGAAATGTAATGTTGAAATATTATTGCTTACCCTAACATCTATTTTTACTATCTCTTTCAAAGTAATTCTGTGTAGGCCATGGATTCAGGTGGAATAATATTCATCAATAACATTAAGAGAAATATAAATGAGAAACTAAAAGTAGTAGTATCTATCTGTAGATATAAATGTCACATATAATTTTCTACTTAAAACAAATTTCAAATCAAACACAATGACACCAGAGTACTGGCTGTTATCAACATGACTCTTGCTTGTCACAGGTGTTTACAACTACATCTGTGCGTTTTCCTTATATAAGCTATGAGAGAGAGAGAGAGAGAGACAGAGAGAGAGAGAGAGATTTGATGCACACACATTAACCACAGAAGCTATGAGAGAACATGGCTGACTGTCTGTTCAGACATTAGGCTGTGAAAACGACCTCCTGTAAGCACAAAAATATGAATGCTAAAAAAATATGAATGCTAAAGGTCAAACAGATAGCCAACAAGCACTTGCCTGTATTATCACTCAAATTTTACCCATTGTATACACTACACTCAAACACTACACTCAAACACTACACTATTTGACTTACCAGAGGCATTTTCATATTTTGCAAATGAAAATAAATCTTTGGCCATTTCTCTAAACTAGTGTCCAAAATTGTTTCTTTTTTCTAACCAACCTTCACCTCGATATCAGCTGGTGAGCATGCAAACTAGCATGACTGTGAAAATGAAAGATGTCTTATTGTCATTTTCAGAAATATCTACAGGACAGCACAAAGCAAAACTAAACATCATTCATTTACCATCTCTTAACAGAAGAAACCAAATGTAAGCTTTGTTTCACATCTGAAGGATCACAGCAAATGAAGTTCATTTATATAGTGGAAGATCTACCAGAGGATATGGCTAAGAAGATTAACAAGATCATTGAGCACATACCAGGCACAAAACTGTACAACATACTAAAAACAACCATTTTAAAAAGAATGGTAAAATCAGATTGGATCTAAATACGGGAACATTTTAGGGGCATAGAGACTGATAACAAATCACAATCACAGCGACTAGGATATATGATGAACCTCTTAGGTAGTAACTGTATGGATAGAAATTTACGACAATGATTGTGGCATAATAAGTTACCTATAGACATGATCAAAGTTCTCACACTACTGACCAAAAAATCAAAGCTCAACATGTTAGCCAAAATGTTGGATAACATACATACCACACCACACCACACCCATCATTGACACTTCAACAAAGTCCAATAAATCAAAGATAGACAGGTTGGAGGAAACTATTAAAAAGATGACTTGTTCAAGAGAGACATGGATCATCGCATCAACATAAGTGAGACAACAACGGTACAATAGCAGACAGGAGTTTAAGCCATGATCAAAAATATTGTTTGCATTACTGACATCATGGAATTAGCACCACCAAGAAATGTGCACCTCCATGTAGATTTTACACTTCTACATCAAGGACAGCAACAGATTGACTAGTATCATCAAATAAATGTACCAGATCTTTCAAATGTAATCCTTTCTACATCACAGACAAAATCTTTGGTTATAGTGCCAAAGAAAATCAACCCTGACTGGATATCATGTGCAGATTACCAAGTTCTGAATAAAATAAGAATACCAGATAGATATCATATCCCATATTTACAGGACTTTACTTCCACATTACTATAAAAAACAGTATTTTCTAAAATAGATCTGATCCAAGCATACAACCAAATTCCTGTTGAAGGTATTGAAAAGACAGCCATAACAATACCATTTGGACTTTTTGAATTTTAAAAAATGCCTTTATGTCTCAAAAATGCAACACAAACATTTCAATGTTTCAGAGGCAAAGTTTTTAACAGACTAGATTTTGTGTATATATATATATAGAGAGAGAGATGAGTAGCTAGTACCTACAAGATAGAACATGTGTCTCACATCTGACAAGTTTTACAGCATTTGTAATAGTATGGATTAAAAATCAATCCCAATAAATGTGTTTTTCTGCCTCATTTTTATCTCTTTTAAGTCACAGGATAAACAACACAAGTAAAACACTTTTGCCTAAGAAAGCTGACACAATACATTCTTTTCTTGTGCAAAACTCCATAAGACAACTACAGAAATTTATTGAAATGGTGAACTACTACTGAGGCTTCATACTGCACTGTTCATGTTTACTCATACCACTGACGACATTGTTGTAAAACAAAGCAAAGAAAAATGTGCAGTGGTCTAATGAGGCAAAACTAGCATTCGACAAAGCCAAACAAAAATTACAAAATTGCACCAAATTGCAGTTCTTCAATCCAGAGGCAAAATTGTCAGTTGCAACAGATGCATCAAAAATTGCAACTGGTGCTGCGTTACAACAGATGCTGTGTTACAGTTAACCTTAAATAG
This sequence comes from Ascarosepion bandense, assembly GCA_037127315.1. Classification (NCBI taxonomy): domain Eukaryota; kingdom Metazoa; phylum Mollusca; class Cephalopoda; order Sepiida; family Sepiidae; genus Ascarosepion; species Ascarosepion bandense. Next base: position 3,275,740 of record JBBBDQ010000808.1, on the reverse strand, counting down.
AGAAACAACACCTCTATCATTTTTTTTTTCAATGAAATTGTCTCCTGCACAACAAAGATACAGCACTTTTGGCAAGGAATTACACTACTGTCAACATTGCAAAGACATCTTAGAAGGAAGACATTTCAAAATCTTCATAGACCACAAATCACTCATATATTCCCTCCAAGCATCAGCAGACAAATATTCACCTACAAAAATCAGACATTTGGATTTTGTTGCTCATTTTTTCAACCAATAGAAGACACAACCCTGGAAAAGATAACATTATCTCAGATGATTTTTCAAGAATGACAGTCAATGCTTTTAAAATGGACAAGTCATCACAAATAAATTATAAAGAATGAACCCAAGAACAAGAGCAAGATCCATATTTTAACCACCTATGAAAAGAAACTTCTCTACAGTTGACAAAAGTGCTTGTTCCTTTTAGCACTTCCAACATTATGATGTGATACTTCTATGACAAAGTTCAGGCCTTTTATCCCCAAGACAATGTATGCATATATTTTTGAAAAATTCCACAAGAATTCCACTCTGGAAAAAGGGTTACTCAGAAAATGACCAGAGACTGTTTTATCTGGCCTCATAAATACAGATATCCATTTCTGGACTGAAAATTGTGTGCCATGCCAAAGAAATAAAATCCATAGACATACAAAATCAGCATCAGGAAAGTTCAATGAAGCTGATCAATGATTTGCACATATTCACATTGATTTAGGTGGACCACACCCACCATCAGATAAATTTACATACATATTAACGATCACTGACCAGGTCACAAGATGGCCCGTAACAATACCTCTCATCATCTCTACAAGTGAAACAGTTGCACAAAAACTTATCTGTTCATGGATAGCAACTTTGGCATACCTGAAAGAATCACAACTAATTGAGGTTCCCATATTCATTCCACTCTATTTAAGGAGTAAACACAAGTGCTAGGATTGAAATACATAAAAATACCTGCACATCACCCATGTGCAAAACAGACTAAAGAGCATTTCCAAAAACAGCTTAAAGCCTCCCTTGCTACACACCACAGCCCAACACAGTGGAGTAAGAATTTACCTTTTACCATTAAGATCCACCATCAAAGAGGATCTGCCATGCATCACAGCTGAATTGGTATACGGAACTCAACTGGTCTGGCCAGGAGAGTTTTTTTGCCAGAAATTACAACAGAAATTCAGCTGATAAGCATTTTTATGAAAAATTTAAAAGCAGCAACTAGTGACCTATCTTTCACAGCACCCAGAAAGACCATGAAAAATACACATATGCATAAAGATATTTTCTCAAAGAATTTTGTTTTTAGAGAAGATAGCATAATAAAACTACTTCAACTTCAATATGATGGCTCATTCTGAGTAATCAATAAAGCAAAGAAATATTTCACCACTGAAGAAAATGAACGTAATATATCGATTGAGAGTATCTAATCAGCCCGTATCAATTCACCAAAAACCAACAAAACCACAAACTCTCACCATAGATTGACCCAAGGGTGATGTTACAGATCATACCAAACACAAGATCAGGCTGATATATCCATTGGCCTAACAGATTCAAGTCATATGAGATATATATATATATATATATATATATATATATATACAGTGACCAACCTTTCGCATTTCTTAATGCTTTCCAAAGCACTATATCACTTCCAAATAACAAGCTACCTACAAACTACATCAGTTTCACACATAACTTCTTTCCAAATGACTTTAAAGGCATGGCTTTGGGCAGTAAATGTTCTAGCATTAAATCATTTAGTTAACTCTATATCCAACACCATTTTCAATATTAAGTAACCAAATCAATTCAGTTGTTTTTTTTTGTACAATTTCTTGGTAACCTAATTTCAAGTAAATTCTCAGTACAATATTTACTCTTTTGTAGCAGAAAATACATTTTGCCACACAAAAATGTGTTAAAACATAGTTTACACATAGTTAAAGACAACAAATTAAAGCCAAATTTCTACAATTATTACAGAACATATCTTTAACTCCACACCAACTTTTATTTAGCTAAGTCACACACACACATTGTATTCTATTTACAACAAATTTTAAATCAAACATACTAGAGTGCTGGCCATTATTGACATGACCCTTTCTTATTACAGGTGTCTGCAATTACGCCCGTGCATTTCATTTATATAGGTTATAAGAGAAGCCAAACATAAAGAAAATCAAAACTCTGACCTTGTTAGTCTCTCTGTCTTTAAACAGAGAAGAGCCAAGATGAGGCTATGCCAAAAGCCTAGAAAGTATTTGCTAGAATGTATGCACTCAGAATGTCCCACAGTAAAATCAACCTTGTGTCACATACTGCTTTTGTTGAAAGGCTCAGATAAATACTGAGAAAGACACTTGACACACATGTGATAATCACAGAGGTTAAAAGAGAACATGACTCACTGCCCATCCAAACCATTAGGCTGTGAAAACCAACCTCCTGTAAGAACAGAAATAGAATGGACCCCACTATTCATGCAACAAGCCTAAACAGATAGCCAACAAGTAGTCAATCATATTAAGTATACTCTCTTTCACTTTCTCATTTTTCCTATTGTATACAGTACACTTGAATGCTACACTATATGACTCAATATAAACATTTTCATAATTTGAAAATGAAAATAAATTTTAGATCTTTTCTCCAAATCAGTGTCCAAATTGTTTCTTTACTCCAACCAACTTCCACCCAGATCATCTGTTTCAGTGAAAATAGAAAAATTGATAGTTTCAGATTTTTTGTGCTCACTTCTTAAAATAATGACCAACATATTTATGACTGTTATTGCAATATTTTGCCAAGCTCAAATATTTTACAATGTGACATGGGAATTTTCACAATTATTTTATTGCTTTAGAAGTTGTCATGACCTTACACAATTATTAATTTAAGAATCAAGATTGATTAGAAAATTAAAATAAGAAAACCATGAACTCTTTGCAGATTAAAGATAGTTATCTCTAACATAAAGATAGTTATCTCTAACATAAAGATAGTTATCTCTAACATAAATTCATAGCTGATCAGAAGAAAAGCATCAGTAGTAATATAAATCTAAAAGTAGACAGATTGAAAAAATATTAAGAATAGTTATAATAATCTAATAGTTATAATAGTTATAATAATCTAATAGTTATAATAGTTATAATAATCTAATAGTTATAATAGTTATAATAATATAATAGTTATAATAATCTAATAGTTATAATAGTTATAATAATCTAATAGTTATAATAGTTATAATAATCTAAAAGAAAACATTAGAAACCTATTGCCATAATGAATAGAGAAAAATGATTAGCAGGGATAATAACAAAATTTATTTTTAAGAAAATATATTAAAACCAAGATATGCTGATCATAGTAGAAGCGTCAATGCCAACTTTGCAGATATAGTAAACAATCCTGTAAGAAAGAGAAATATAATGGTCAGAATATACATAGTATAACAAAAATATCAATATCAGTTATGTACTGATAGAAATGGATGATGGATGTGTGTTGTGGTGCAGTGGATATAAGCTTGGAATGAGAAATTTGAGAGCCAAGTTTAAATTCCAGTTGAACTCGTTACATACATTTATACACAAATACCCTTGAGAAAGGTATGAATCTATCTCTTCCCCCTCCAGCTTGAATATCAGGACAGATTGGATTCTATAGACCTGGTTGGCAACCAGTCTACCACAGAAAGTAATCTACTGCAGGGAAATCTTCTATCTTGTCATATTTCTTTCAAGACATAATCGCACAAGTGTGTTTCACATATGACAATAAACTGACTGATAGAAATAATTTCTATAAGAGCAAACTCTATTAAAGTCAAGATAGACTGAACACATAAAAAAAAAATTAATCACTTATGTAGGAGTTAAATAACAGTTTTATACGAACCAACTCTATTGAAGCCAGAATAGCCAAAACAGTAGAAATAAGGAACATATCAGATGACTTGATTTAAAATATTCAAAGAAAATGAACAATTTTATTAGTATGACTAATAATAATAATAATAATAATAATAATAATAGTAATAAAATAATAGCCAAGTCAGTAGAGATAAGGAACATATCTGATGACTTAATTTAAAATATTCAGAGAAAGTGAACAATTTTATTAGGGCAAGGAATAATAATAATAATAATAAAAAAATAATAGCCAAGTTAGTAGAGATAAGGAACATATCTAATGACACAATTTAAGAAATTAATTGATATAGCTTGTCCAGTGGATTGTAACATAGCAAGCAAGGAATTCGAAAAACTGTCAAAATACAAAGACCTGGAAATTGAAAACAAGAATTGTGCCAGTGATAGTAGGTGCACTTGGAATGATAAAAATGGAACAAGACAGCACATTGAAAGAATCCCTGGAAACCCCAGCTTAAGAGATATACAAAAAATTGTCTTGTTATGTACAGCCCACACACTATGGAGAACTTTGCTTATGTAATGCTAGGGATGATAGGGGAGATAGAAAAAACATGAAATAGAGCCATAACAACATGCCACGACCTGCCTTAGATCTTCCTGCAGTCTTGGTTGGTAGTGCAACCATAGCAGAAATTGAAATATGATGAAAAATGACATAATAATAATAATAATAATAATAATAATAATAATAATAATAATAATAATAATAAAATAATAGCCAAGTTAGTAGAGATAAGGAACATATCTAATGACTCAATTTAATAAATTAAGAGAAAACAAACAATTTTATTAGGACAAGTAATATTAAAGGCAAAATATACAAGAAACAACAGGAGGTTATTAGGCATATTTACAAAACAATTCTACAAAATTTAATTATGTTAAGGCGTATACAGAGAGAAAAGTCAATACAGAATAATTCTATATAAACCAATAAAAAGCAACCTGGGAATAGAAAAATATTCAATGCTTATTATTACAATATATAGAACAATTCTATAAAAACAGATTATATTAAGCCTAAGATAGACATGACAGAGTAGAAGAGTTAGTGTTTATTATAAACAAATGAATTACAATTATTTAAGAATAACTTAGACTAAAGTCAAGATCAAGATAGGAAAACTGATCAGAATCAATCCTATTTATGAGGGCATTATGAACAATCCAATCAGAATTTACTATATTAAAGCCAATATATACTGTGTATTGCCTGAAGAGTAAATTTGAATTATGTAGAGATTTAAGAACAAATTATATCAAAATCTAAACAGAAAAACAGGAAAGAATCAATAATGTTAATTATGCATATATAATAAAAGAATAATACAAAATGGAACAATATTATGAGAAAAATCACAGCAGAAGTGTCATTATTCATTATATAGAAATAAAAAACAATACTATAGCAATGTTATGAAGATAGTAGGATATAAAAGAAAAATTAGTTGACCATACAGAGAAAAATAACAACTCAGAAACACTTCTATTAAAGTGAATAATGCATTTATCAAAAACATTAACTCAATTAACTCTTGTATTTTATGCTAGATATAAAGAGCCTTTCTCTAAATACCAACAATATTAAAGCCACTTTGAATATAAAGAGCCATTCTATAAATACCAACAATATTAAAGCCACTTTGAATATAAAGAGCCATTCTATAAATACCAACAATATTAAAGCCACTTTGAATATAAAGAGCCATTCTATAAATACCAACAATATTAAAGCCACTTTGAACAAATTAAAGAAGTGTAAATGTTAATAAAGAACA
>JBBBDQ010000808.1:2305000-2665000 GCA_037127315.1 Ascarosepion bandense | reverse complement strand
GTTCTCTCTTGTCGCAAAAGAGATCCTTTATATATTCTTCCCATCGCTGGAGTATTTCCTCTTTCTCTAATATGATTGTCCCTTCCTTGGATTTTATGCTTCCTGTTGAGGAGCAGGTTTTTGTCCTGTCAGTTCTCTTATCTCTTTATGCATCTCTGCTTTGTTGTTCCTGCTCAGCCTCTCTACTTCTGCGCATTTGTTGTTGAGCCATTCCTCTTTGGCTTGTCTGCATTTGTTCCTTATCTCCCTGTGAAGTTTTTTGTACTCTGCTCCGTGTCTTGGCGTTATTTTTTGTCTCCTTTGCATTATGTGGAGGATCTCTTCGGTCATCCACTCGTTTTTTCTTCTGCGTCTGATTTCCTTTGGGGCGATGTTGTTCGCTGAGGTCACCATCGCTTCTTTTAGTGAATCCCATTTTGAGTATCCTTTTCCAATTTGTTCTTCATATTTCTTTCCCACGCTGTTATTGTATTCTTTCTGCAGGGTGAGATCGTCCTCTAGTGTGTCGTATTGCAGCCTTGGTGATATGCTGGGCTTCTTCAGTCTTCGGAGTTTCACTTTTAGTTTGCATATGACTGGGTCGTGGTCACTTCCGCAGTCGGCACCTGGGTATGTTTTGCATTGGACTACTGCGTTCCTGAATCTCTTATTAAAGTTTTTATATTTTATATATATATATATATATATATATATATATATATATATCAGCATGCAGTGTGGGTATAGAAGAATCCAAAGGAGTATCCTGTACATACAGTGGTAGGATAACTCTCTTAGAGAGCTCTAAACATATATGCATATAAATACATATAGAGCAAATATAAGAAAAATTAGGACAGACACGTTATTTCATGGTGAATCGGAAGTATAGGCCGAATCATTTGTGTATAATCCTTTGTAAAATAAAGACGGAAGCTGACGATGGTTCGCCTGAAATTGGCCCACACTTCCGATTCACCATGAAATAACGTGTCTGTCTTAATTTTTCTTATATATATATATATATATATATATATATATATATATATATATATATATAATTATTTAAAAGTTTAAAATTCTAGGGTCCTCTTCTCTTTATGCGCATTTGTAATCACATCAATGTAAAGATCAGTTTTGTCTACTGCAGTTCTAAAGAACGAAATGCGTCACACGAAAAAATAAAAATTCTCTTGTGTCATTAATTTTCCTAATATCGTTCTGGTATATAAATATTTATATACATTTGCCATTATTTACAATCATATATATTTCTTTTGCTTATAACGGGATAATTTAGATTCTAAGGCTTTTTCTCTTACTTAATATACTACCAAAAAAAAACAAAAAAAAAAAACTTTGGCAGTGAATCCTGGACAATCTTCTTACAGATGAAGCAATAAAATGCTGTTTTACAGGCGGTTGCTGAAAATAGTATTAGCTGAACATGTGACCAATGGCGAGGTTTTAGATATAATGGCATGAAAAAGGATACTTATGTGTGTTGTGATGTAGTGGATACCGGCTCGGAACAAGAAATCCAGGAACCGAGTTCGAATTTCAGTTGATATTTCTTGCATTCTCTTACGCGCAAATACCCTTAGGAAAGGTATTAATCCGTCTCTTCCCTCCAGTCATGGGTTAAATAACAGGACAGATTGGGTTCTGTAGCCTTGGCCAGCAACCAGTCTACCGCAGAAAGCAATGGCCACCTACTGCGGGATAATCATCTGCCCAGTCAGTCATGTCTCTTTCGAGACATGATCGCCCAAGCGGGTATGCCATATGGCACTTAACTGACTGATACTTAATATCAGAAATAGACAGTTGAAATTTCTAATGAAAGATGGCTTGAAAATTTTGATACTCACATGACAGATTGTAGGCAAGAGGGCCAGAGGAAAACCATGCGTAAACTACCTACCAAGCTTGAGAAAATAGATGGCAGAACAAGGTTTAAGAGAGAACAAAAAGACAACATTTATTAAGAGCTACAAAAAGACAGGAAAGAGTGGAGAGCCCTACTCGGCTATATCCACAAGGAACTCTGTATAAAGAAAAATAAAAAGAAACTCATATTTATTCGCCAGTCACACCGAACGAAAGACACTTTGTTACATTACACTTCATAATATGTTAATTAAATCTGCTAAACCATGATAACCCTTCTGTCCATTACAGATATTTACTAAGCTTAGATTCCTTTGAAACTGTATTTTTCTCTTTTTACCATTCATGATATATTTCATTTTGGAGTCGAGACGAACAAGGATGTTATCTCACACCGTAACCTGCTGGCTTACTTTAAACTGTGATCTCTTATAAGGCGGATAGTAATTTATAAAGTAAAATATTTGGAAAAGATGTTTGCATTTTATAGTGAGGCATATGATATCTAAAACAAATTTCGTACGAATCATTTGTATGAAGGGATAACGTAAGTTAATTATGTATAATGACAAATATCTGTAATGTTACGCTTTTGCAGTTAAAAAAAAAAAAATTAAACGCAGAAAGATAATTCCGTACTTTTTTTTAATCGTATCACCCCGAGCAAGGCGGTAACGCTACTGATGTACAGGGGGCTACGTAATAGTGAAAAGATTGGAAAAGAGAAAGCCGGAAATCACATCCTAAACAGGGAACAAGGGATGAGCCTCTTCACCTGTTCAATAGACGTGGGTGGAGGTGAACCGGGCGATAGATAGATCTATCTACTCCAATTGAAAAAAAAAAAAAGTGAGAAGATTGAAAAGAGAAAGCGGAAACCACATCCTAAACAGGGAACAAGGGATGAGACTCTTAACCTGTTCAATAGACGTGGGTGGAGGTGAACCGGGCGATAGATAGATCTATCTACTCCAATTGAAAAAAAAAAAGTGAGAAGATTGGAAAAGAGAAAGACGGAAACCACATCCTAAACAGGGAACAAGGGATGAGACTCTTAACCTGTTCAATAGACGTGGGTGGAGTGTGAACCGGGCGATAGATAGATCTATCTACTCCAATTGAAAAAAACAAAAAAAGTGAGAAGATTGGAAAAGAGAAAGCCGGAAACCACATCCTAAACAGGGAACAAGGGATGAGACTCTTAACCTGTTCAATAGACGTGGGTGGAGTGTGAACCGGGCGATAGATAGATCTATCTACTCCAATTGAAAAAAACAAAAAAAGTGAGAAGATTGGAAAAGAGAAAGCCGGAAACCACATCCTAAACAGGGAACAAGGGATGAGACTCTTAACCTGTTCAATAGACGTGGGTGGAGTGTGAACCGGGCGATAGATAGATCTATCTACTCCAATTGAAAAAAAAAAAAAGTGAGAAGATTGGAAAAGAGAAAGCCGGAAACCACATCCTAAACAGGGAACAAGGGATGAGCCTCTTAACCTGTTCAATAGAGATTTAAAATGATTTTGTGCAAATCCGATTTTAATTCTTATATTTCTTTATTTACTTATTAAAATTAGGCTCAAATCACTCTAAAATTATTATCCTTACATAATATTTATTTGTATACATAAAAATAATACGAAAACTTTTTAAAACACTTTAAGTAAACAAGAAAACGATAAATCAACATAAAACCAAGCGACTTAACCGCAACAGAATAAATAAATGGCGCGAAACTCAACGATATGAGGAAAGCCAGTGTTAGTCGTAGAAATTGCAAAATCGATTTTTATTAACTGTTAATTTCCTAGTAAATTTCTATACTCTTAATTTCATGTTTTCATTGCTACCGTAGTGCTCATTACCAACAGATGTGGGCTATCCAATTGTTGTAACAATATATTAGGTTGTTCTGAAAATAATGTCATTTTAAAATCAACTTTATTTCTCGATTAATGTATTAAACAGTTCATATCAGTCAAACTAGAAATCCTGAACATTTATACATTTCCACCATCGAGAAACAAGTTGATTTATGTTTTCACGATCAAATTTTAAAGGTTTTGACACCAAGAAATGTTTGATGGCGTTAAAACTTTTAGAATTTTATCATAAAAGGTATAAATTAACTTTTTTTATTTTTGATTGGAAGTTTTTCTTTTTGGTTCTAAAATTGACAATTGTTTCGTAAAGTTCTAGTCAGTAGTCGAGAGATCAAAATAATATTGTGGGTGTGGAAATGTTATACATTCCAAGTAGGTGAGCTTCTACATAGTTATAATAATACTAATAATACTATAATAACCACATATACATAGTTATAATAATACTAATAATACTATAATAACCACATATACATAGTTATAATAATACTAATAATACTATAATAACCACATATACATAGTTATAATAATACTAATAATACTATAATAACCACATATACATAGTTATAATAATACTAATAATACTATAATAACCACATATACATAGTTATAATAATACTAATAATACTATAATAGCAACACGGGGCCAAAAATTATCATAAAAGAAAATTGGGTTTAATCAATTAACCTTTGCTAATCGCATTTTGTTTAACTGCATGTGCATTTCTTCTAGTTACTAAACTTCAGTAGTAATGCTCTGGTTAGATTTCAGAAAGCTTCAGTGGATAGGGTCAGTGGTGGACTAACAGACAGTCACCATAATCTGTTGTTCCAATTTGATCTTTTACGATTGTCATAAAAGATCTATTTATTTCGGCAAGTCACTATTCGATCAAGAAATCGATTATTTGAATTGCGTAGATATAGCATTGAACACATTTCAAAATTTTGAACTCTGTCTTTTCGCTGAATTATGTGGAATCCATTTATCGATTTTTTACCATACCAGTTTTCGTGAGATCATCTGGTATATTTTTGAAAAACCCATTAGCTGAGATATTTTTCTGATACTTTGTCGTGATTTTTGTTCGACTAGTCTTTTCAGATGTTGGCTATCAATTATAGATAAACATCCTGTATTACCTAGCTCTTCAAGACTCGTATCCCCACTGTGAAACTTCAGAAATCAGATCCGTACAGTCCGTTCTTAAATGAACCATCACCCCACGTTTTGCTAATGTTTGCGACAGTTTGAGAAGCATTCTGATTCTGTTTGAGCTCATGCAAAAATAAGTAAATGTCTATCTCTACTTTCTTTTTTCATGTTTAAGATGAGGAGTATAAAATAATTAAAGTTAAATTCGTAAATAAATTAATATAAAATTAACAAAAAGAAAACTTTAATCTTTAGAAATAAGTCATGTATTTTTGTGTAACTATTATAATATGTAAGAATACAAATAAAAGGTTTATCTAAAAATCGGGCATTATTTTCCGGAAAACAATATTTCGTGAGAATGAAAAGATAATCTAGTATTAACAGTTTATAGTGAATGCATTGAAGTTTCTTCAAACAAGAAAATATAAGAATAAATACTTAAGCAATCCCATACAATTGGCACTAACATACTCTATTGCCTGAGCAAACTAAATAGAAAGAATACAAATATAGGCCAATGAAGGTGTATGTATAATATCCTTTTTCGTATAGATGTGGGTCTAAATTTAATGTGAAAGATAACAAGATACATTTTTAGAATCGTCTTTTGTTGGTTTTATAAAATTATTATATATGTTTATGTACTGCCGTGTAAAGTCTACGCCAATGCTGTGTAATTTCTTTATTGTGTTCACTGCGGCACGAAGTTAACTGGTGGAAAATAGAGAAATACTATCGCTAAAACAACTTATGAGTAAAATAGAAAAGAATAAAATGAGATTTTGCATTTTTTTATATACTGCTTTTGAAACGCCATCTAACGGTCGTTAGCAAATGTTTATCGACAAAAGGATGTGGTTCCCGGCTTTCTCTTTTCCAATCTTTTCACTCTTTTCTTTTTTTTTTTTCCAATTGGAGTAGATAGACTAAACTATCGCCCGGTTCACACTCCACCCACGTCTATTGAACAGGTTAAGAGGCTCATCCCTTGTTCCCTGTTTAGGATGTGGTCTCCGGTTTTCTCTTTTCTAATCTTTTCATTCTTACGTAGCCCCCTGCACATCAGTGGCGTTATCGCCTTGCTCGGGGTGATATAAAAAAATAGGTTCACCTCTACAACAGCCTATATCATCTATATACAGATATTAGTAAAAAAAAAAAAATAGTAAAATTATGTTGATATTATATCAGATTAAACCTTGTTAACCATTATTAATTTGGAGCAATATTGATTTAATTTTAATTTCAGTGGATTTTCATTATAACTATTCATTCCGTTAACCTCGTAGTATCAGCTGTAATATGGTCCTGACAAAGTAACGACGGACAGAACTATTTTAAAATTTACATACAAAGAATTCTGGTAAAATGGTTGGCACTGCGTTATCTTTGTTGACTATCGACAAAGTTGATTTCTGATTGAGCTACAGATAAATAACGCAGATAATGATATTTCCTTCCAAAATTATGAAATATTAATTCATTTATCATTTTGCTTCTAAACATTTTTATTATTCGAGTAGAAAACTACTACTTAGATAGATAGATAGATAGATAGATAGATAGATAGATAGATAGATAGATAGATAGATAGATGAACAGACTGGGATAGATAGATAGATAGATAGATAGATAGATAGATAGATAGATAGATAGATATGAACAGACTGAAATAGATAGATAGATAGATAGATAGATAGATAGATAGATAGATAGATAGATAGATAGATAGATAGATATGAACAGACTGAAATAGATAGATAGATAGATAGATAGATAGATAGATAGATAGATAGAACAGACTGAAATAGATAGATAGATAGATAGATAGATAGATAGATAGATAGATAGATATGAACAGACTGAAATAGATAGATAGATAGATAGATAGATAGATAGATAGATAGATAGATAGATAGATAGATATTCCGCGGTGCCCAGAATTTAGTACCAGGTCAGGCGAATAAAGTGGATGAGGGAGAACTTTCCGGTTCCTGGGATTTTTCACCGGTGAACCTTCCAACACGGGATTGGGCATTATCATTAAAGAACATGACATCTGTCAATTCTGGACTTCTTTTTTTTTTTTTGCAATTGCGTTAGCTACACATTGCAGTTGTTGATGCATTGCAGTTGAGTATTGATGGACTAATTGTGTTCCAACATTTCCAAATGAATAACGACCTTCACATCTTTATCAGACAGAAAACATGAGCTTCATTTAATGCAGGTCGAACTTTGTGTAGCTTCACCCTTGTTTGTCTAGCTTGATTTACGTATCACGTTCGAGTACAGATAGTATTTCTCAAATGCTGTAACCACTTTGTTAAGACAATCAAAATGGCGCTTCTTCGACAGTAGCATCCTGCAGGCGTCCACGTAGCGTCGATAATCAAAGTCGTTCAGATTATGTGGGTCACATACATCCAATTTGCTGACTTTATCCATTTCCTCCGAGTGATGCAAAATGGCTGTATGACTGACGCCAAACTTATCAGCCAGTTCATGTGTTGTCAGGTGTTGTTCTGCTTGAACACAAGCACACAAATGCCCACTGTCAATGTGTGAGAGTCGGCCACTTTTTGGCTGGTATTAGAGATTCAGTTGGGCACGATGGTACTACTTGAACCAAACATGAGCCGTGCGATGACAAATTGTCTTCTTTAAATGCTTAGTTGATATAACAATACGATTAGCCAACGTTTAGGCCGGATTAGTAATCATACAGCAGCTATGTTTGTTGCTGTTCATGAGAGGGGGCCATTAGCAGAAACTTATAAAAAGCTCTGAAATAATGAAAATAAACAATAATAAATCAAGATATATTGGATATATTGCATTTACTTTATATATATATATATATATATATATATGTGTGTGTGTGTGTGTGTGTGTGTGTGTGTGTGTGTGTGTGTGTGTGTGTGTGTGCGTGCGTGCGTGTGTGTGTGTGATTTAAATATATGGTCTAAGTAGAGCATAAATATATGTCTATATATTTAGTAATATTATTTAGTAATTATTATTATTATCATTAATAAATGTACATATCAACCTGCGTCGCTAGTACGAGACACAAAGTGAACTTAAAATGGGTGCCGACACACACATATATATATATATATATATATATATATATATATATATGCTTCTGTGGCAGGAAATGCAAAAATATACGCGGCCTGAAGATACATCAGACGAAAATGAAATGCATGGCACATATTGACAATCTACAACACACAGGATACTCTCCTGGTGAGACGCAGGAAGAGCAGGGCCAGGATGCACACCACAGTACCCAGTCCTTCCAAGTAGGGGTCAATATGTCCAGCAACATAACATCAAGTAATTTTCGGAAAAAGATCAAATGGCCTGCATCCGCTGATACAAACTCTTGGCAAGCTTTTGATTTGGACGTCAGTGAGATCCTGACAATGATTTTGAAAGGCTCTGTTAATAAACGACTGGAAATTATGAGCAAAATAATCGTGAGCTTTGAAGCAGAATGATTTGAAAACAGTGAAGAAAAGAAATGGCGAACAGAACCGTGAATCGAAGAGAAAATCGAATTAAAAAATACAGAGCAGAATTAAAATCACTTAGAAAACAATACAAGAATGCTAAGCCCGAAGAAAAAGAAGCCGTAAGAGAACTGAGAGACTCGATCCGATCGGATTTAAAAGCATTACGAAGAGTCTAATGGCCCCACCGGAGGAGGAGAGAGAGGGCACGGAAAAGAGCAGCCTTCATATCCAATCCATTCGGATTTACCAAACAATTACTGGGTGAAACTCACAGTGGAACAAAGTAGCACAGTGGAAATAAACGCTTTTCTCAAAGACTCATTAAGCGAATCCTACCAGAAGCAACAACTTGGCGAAAACCATTTACTTCTTACCCCAGATCCTCCTTCAATAGATCTCGACATAGGACTACCTAACTTGACTGAGTTTCAATTAATGCTTAAAAAAGCTCGGTCAAGCTCCGCTCCGGGCCTGAATGGAGTCCCGTACTTAGTTTACAAAAGATGCCCGAAATTACAACGTATCCTATGGAAGTTACTGAAGGTCATTTGGAAGAGAGGGAAGATAGCAGACCAGTGGAAGTATTCCGAGGGGATATAGATCCCAAAGTAGAAAACGCCAAGTAAATCAACCAATTCAGATGTATTTCGCTGCTGAATGTTGAAGGAAAATTTTCTTCAGCTTACTAAATATTAGGTTGTCAAAATATTTAATAATAAATAACTACATTGACACCTTTGTTAAAAAAGGGGAGTTCCAGGCAAACGCACTGAAACTCCTGTTTAAAAGCCTACACGAAGAATTTAAAGTAGCTAAAGTGAGAGCCACAATCCAGTACGAGTGCTCGAAAGATCCCAAAATAGCCGGTGCGGGGATATCAGTATATGCAGGTAAAAATTGGAACGCCTCGAAAGAACTGAATACAGCAAAAGAAAGAATCCGAGAAAAGGCAATACTAGGGAACGTAGCTACTGGACGCGCGGGCCTCGGGTTTTTCCCCTCAGAAAAATATGACAAACTGCAAGGAAGAAAGAAAAGTAATCTTTTGCAGGAAGAAATCAGAAATGGCGAAGAAGAAAAGACCAATAGCAATCAAAGTCGGGATGAGACAGCAAGGGGCATGGACCAAATGGAGCTCTATGTTGAGTCGCCAAATCAAATGGTCCGAAATCTGGCACGGTGACTCCAGATTACAATTTCTGGCTCGGGCAGTATACGACACCCTGCCAAACCCCGCAAACTTACAATTATGGTATAAAACCGTTTCGCCAAATTGTCATTTTTGTGGGCGCAAAGGTACCTAAAACATATCCTGAGTGGCTGTAATTTTGCACTTGTTGATGGGCGTTACAGATGGCGCCACGACGAAATTCTAAAAGAGATCGTGAAAAAATAGTTCAAAATGCCATCAAAGATAATGTTTACAACCCAGACGCAAGGCAAATAAAATTCATTAAAGCGGGCGCGAAAATCCCACAAAATAGAAAGGTAAATCCAAACCTGTTATCTCCTACAACAGACTGGGAACTAAAGGCCGATATAGGTTCGCGATTGAAATTCCCAGAGCAAATTACCACCACAAAACTTTGACCAGATATAGTTTTCTTCTCACATAATTTGAAGAAGATAGTTTTGTGGGAACTGACAGTCCCCTGGGAAGAAAACGCAGAAGAAGCCCATGAAAGGAAAAGATTGAAATACGACGAACTGCTGGAGAGTTGCAGGGTTAATGGCTGGAGGGCTAGCTGCACTCCCATAGAAGTAGGGACTAGAGGATTTGTAGCAAGGTCCTTAAGCAAAGCCTTAACAGATATTGGGATAGTGGGAGTTAAAAAAAGAAAAGCACTCAAGTCCATAACTGAAACAGCGGAAAGAACTGCCAATTGGTTATGGATCAAAAGGGCGAGTTCCTGGACTTCAAAAACAAACTTTTAGCTAAAATTCCCGAAATTCTGCATATCTGAGTTCTCGTCATTTTTTTTTTATTATTAATAGCACTCGTAAATAAGATAAAATGCGTAAATAAGTTACATTGCTTAATATATTTTAGGACGAGTTCATGTTTGGTTCGCCACTTGATGTAAATTGGCTGTGTCTGCCGCCAATCGAAAGCGTTTGTAAGAATTCGTACAGGGCCTAAACATTATAAATTTTTCCAGTGTCTGAAAGCGTTTATTGAAGGTGGACCAGAAACTGATCATCTCTGGTCGGGTCGGCGTGGTGAGGCGGAGTATGATGTTGAGAGACCCGAAACCCCCTAGTGATTTACGCAAAGACATCACTGACGACACCCTCTAGCGCCCCCCACTACGGTGCGTATGTTTATATAGGAAGAAATACTGCAGCAATGGGAAGAATATATAAAAAATCTTTCCCACGATAAGAGAGAGTAACCGATAATACACAAAGATGAGGACGGACCGAAAACAGTAAAGTTCGAAGTGGAAGCTTCAATGGCCAAACTGAATAAAAACAAAGCAGTTGGACCAGACGGCATTGTAAC
Source organism: Ascarosepion bandense (assembly GCA_037127315.1). NCBI lineage: Eukaryota > Metazoa > Mollusca > Cephalopoda > Sepiida > Sepiidae > Ascarosepion > Ascarosepion bandense. Next base: position 2,654,064 of record JBBBDQ010000808.1, on the reverse strand, counting down.
AGAGCTGCTGATAGCCCTGGAAGAATTTGGCATAGAGAAAATTGCATAAATAATAAATGAAATTTACAATACCAGAAGACCTAAGCAAGTCGATTTTCATTGCCTAAGAAGCCAGGTGCAAACGAGTGTGAACTCCAGCGGACAATCAGTTTGATGAGCCACATAAGAGTAATCAAGAATCTCTACTGGCAGCAAACCACCTGCATATGGACAGGTAACAAATTCAGCAGATATACAAAGATAGAAAGGGGCGTAAGACAAGGATGTGTCTTTTCACCGGATCTATTCAATTTGTACAGCGAGACTATTCTGAGGACCCTAGATGTTATGCCAGGTTTCGTCATCGGAGGCCACAATTTGAACAACATAAGGTACGCAGATGATACAGTGCTGATAGCAGACATGGAAATGAAACTACAAGACCTCCTACAGAAGGTAGCTGAAGAGAGTTACAAGAAAGATATATAAATAAACTTCAAGAAGACCGAATGCATGGTCATCAGCAAAAAGAGCAGCCCAAAATGCCAAATACAGGTGGGTGATACTAAAATCAAACAGGTACAGAAGTTTAAATACCTGGGAAGTGCGACAAAGAGATCCAAATGAGAATTGACATGGCAAAGGACGCGTTGCAGAAGCTGAGTAAAGTATTAAGAGACAGGAAATTTTCGCTAGAAAAAAAGATTACTGGATTGCTATGTGATGTCAGTTCTTCAATATGGCAATGAATGCTAGACAATATCTTCAAAAATAAAGGGAAAACTTTAAGCAACTGAAATGTGGTTCTACAGAAGGATGCTGCGGATTTCCTGGATGAGCAATGATGAGGTTTTGGAAAGGTTGGAAACGAAAAGGAAATTAATACTGAGCATCAGAAAAAGACAGCTAAAGTTCCTGAGACAGGCAATGAGGAAGGAGGGCTTATTTAATCTGACATGTTTAAAAGAAAATTTACTGCCTAAGTACACAAATATATATATATATATATATCATCAGTAGCGGCAGCAGCAACAACAGCTATTTTAATTCAATGCTTGTCAAAACTTACAAATCTATCGGTACTAATTACGAATGTACTATTCTGTTAAAGTAAATCACTATATTTCCTCACTTTGTCTTCTATCTGGTCTTTTTTACTATCTTTTTTGTCCACTGTTCAGTAACCAAACAAGCTTTGGTTCCACCTGTTATCTTTTTTTTACATATATCTTTTCCCAACTATATTTTTGTCGTTTCATTACTTCTATAAACTTTCTTATTTTATTCTGTTCACTAAACTATGTTAACTTCTGTTATAATTACCATTAGTCTGCGTTACCAGAAGTGTATACTAACAAACAAAAAATGTTTATTTAACACGATACAAGGCTATAAATTAGTTCTTTCTCACGAATTATTTGCAACACTAATTAGTTTTGAATGACCAAGCAATTCGTTTTTTAGTTCAGAAACTTTGTTTATTTTCTGAACTAAAAACATGGATTTAACACAGCTATGAAAAATGCAACTCTTAGATAAATATACTCATCCTATTTCCTGTTTTTCTCTTTCTCGTTCTCTTTCTCTTTCTTACACTTACTTTTCCTTTTCTCTGTCTTCCCTTTGTGCCTTTCTTCGTCTCTTTTTTCCAACGATTTCTCTCTTTCTTTTTCTTTCTTTTACTCTCCCTCTCCCTCTTTCTCGCTAACTTTTTCTGTCTTCTCTTTGTTCGTTTCTTCATCTTTTTTCCCACTATTCTCTCTCTCTCTCTCTCTCTCTCTCTCTCTCTCTCTCTCTGAGTGTTAATAATTAATATATATAAAAGATTAATACATCTATGTAAAAAGCAATTTTATTTCCTGTTCATTTTTTTTCTCTTTCTCCTTCTTGTTTGTATTTTCCACTGTTTTTCTATTTCTTCTTTTTATCTTTCTTTTTCCCCTTTCTGTCTAAATAATGTTTTCTCCCCCTCTTTTTCTCTTTCTTTTTTATTTCTTTCTCTCTGTCTCCCTCTTCTCCTCCTTCTCTCTATCTCTCCCTTCCTCTATCTCTCTTTCTCTCTCACTATTCCTCTCTCTTTCTCCCTCTTTCCGCGTTTTATCCCCATCGTTGTTATTCGTTTTTTCCTTTTCGTGTACCGCATTAAAATGCAGTCATTTATCCAAAATGTTCCAGTAATAAAAAAAAAAGAATTAACGTAGCCAATTGTTTAATCAAATTAATTAGTACAATGTCAATAATCCTATTACTGTATTAATAAGAAATTAGTAACATACTGGTTGTTTATTATTCAAATGTTTAACAACTGCGTTTCTAATATTTTGTCTTAAAATGTTTTCCATTTATTTTAAGTATATAAATTTCTCTTTTTTTAAATTTTAGTAAAAATATATGACATTGCACAAACCCTTTTAATAAAACAAAGAAAAATTTTCACTACGCTACTAACTGAGATCAAGGTTTAAAAACTACCAACTATCTTTTATAACCAAAGTAAACATATTCAAAGATGAGTACATGTTTGTTCTTTTCAACTTTTAGTCTCAGAAGTAACAGTTGGTGCGTTTTGTATTTATTGTAGCCCAAGAGAACTTGTGTTAGTGCCTACTAGCATTAAATTTAGTAGCTGCAACGGTAGCAGTAACACCATTGGTACTCAACTAGTTGTTGGTTTTCCACTAGTTAGCGTTGTTCATACAAGCAGTTACAGCATTTCCTTCAATTATAGAAGGTTATTAGTACTTTTACATGATTTCCGTCACAAAAGAGTCTGAAAATTTGGGTAATGTATATTCTTATTTTTATTTTCTTCTAAAGCCGGCCGTCTGCAAGCTTGTTTCTAACCTTTTGTCTGTTACACTTTATTAAGTGGCCAAAACTGATAGGGTCCCGCATGGACGCACAACTAAGAAAAGGTGTGTATATATATATATATATATATATATACTCACGCACGCACAAATACACACATGTTTATTTATATAAAGGGTGCGATGAATTATTTGTCGTCTAAATTATGAAAAATGAAAATAACACCGACATCTCATTTTAATAGATATATTTACCAAAATTACACAAAAAATATTTTGAAATATTAAAAAGTTTAATAAGTAAAATAGCCATTGGTTTCAACCACGTCCTCTTAGCGACTTCAGAATCTCCCACAGCTCTTCTGGACAGTCCCCTTATTTAAGTTGCTGCCATAATCCTTGTCTACGGTTCATTTTGGGTGTTACAAGGAGCTTTTCTGGTCTCTCGCCCAACTGCTTCCCACACATAAAAATGAAGGGGATTTAGGTGGCCATATGCTATAGGGTGATGTGGTTGCAGAAATTGTCTGACAGCCATCATTGAGTTTTCCTGCTTGTGTCGCATGGTGCAGAGTCCTGTTGTCAGATATACATCCTACCAGCAAACACCGTCTTGATCCAGGGAAGTATTACCTCCTCAAGGCATTTAATGTATGCCTCTGTGTTGAGTGTGATGTTCTGTGGAAAGATGAATGGGGGTATAAAGTCATCATCAATAGTGATCACTCTAAACATCATGATACTGACTGCATATACCATCCAACTTTCTAAATTATCCGCACTGTTCTTAAATAGACACCCAGACACTATTAAATGTTTATATGGGAGCTTCTGGTGTGAATGCCAACCAGTAAAGCAAACCATTTCCAAATATCTTAATTGCGTCATAATTCTCCTTTTTTAACAGACGCTGCCCAAATAACCCTACTACACTGTGCAGTAGGCAAAATCAGAAACAATGTACATGCGTGAAATTAAAAATATAAAATGCCGACAATTTACCCATCGCATCCTGTGTATATATATATATATATATATATATATATATATGTGGGGGGGGGGGGGTTGTATATGTGTCTGTGTGTGCGCGTATGTGTGTTTGTGTGTGCTTAAGACAAAACGCTGAATTCATGCCTCTCATGAACATGACTGAAAAATTATATAATCAGTCACAACTGAAATTATAAATCCTTTAAAGAATCTAATATATACACGCTTATAAATACATATACAGTAAAACATATAAACTTATTTACACACACATACACACACACATGAATATTCTTTAAAACTGGTCATATTCAAGAACTATGTGCAGTATCATGGATAGTGTTTTAAAATATAAACATGGACAGATTATAGCTTAATACGTGAAACTACCAGTCACTATGCAGTGTTCATTGCTATGTCTACACACACACACACACACACACACACACACACACACATATATATATATATATATATATATATATATATATATATATTTGGTGATGAAAGTTATTGTTGTTTATTTAATATTATTTTTTGTAAGTTATTGTGGTTATTTTCCTTGTTATTGTCATTCATGCCAATGACTGAAATAAATATGTCCGGATAAGTACGTCTGTTTTTAGTTTTTTGTTTTTTTGTTTTTTTCTCAACCCTGAGATGCTATAACCTATAAATGCTACTAATGCATCACAAAATACGTAATTGTTGCGTACCACCTTGAGTAGACTTTTGAACATTTGCATAACTTTAAACCCAGTTTTTTTCATTCGACATTGACTTCTAATAACTACCAAATTTAACTACTATTTACCATCAGGTTAAATGCATAGTAGTTAGGTAGCTCTGTATAAAGTTTGTCTTCAAACAAGCGATACACTGCCTAATATCGGAAGCTTAGCAACAAGTGTGAGACACTATAACCTTGTATGTTTGTGTTGCACTAGTAGTCACTCATTCTGTCACTAAGCCAATAACGGATATCTGATGTGGACATTGACCTGGGTCACAGTAACTAATATCTTCCCTTTCCGATCAATTCTAAAATTCATGATTACAAGATTAACTAATATTATCTTTCCTTTGAAAATTATTAATTGCTTTAGTTTTCTGTTCTGACGTGAAAAATTTTACAAAGCAAATTTAAATGTTTTGGAGATATCCCAGACAAATTTAATTTAATGTTTATACAAGTTACATAGCTTTTCGAGAAAAATCGCTTTTATTTCATATAGCAATATTTAATTCAATCCAAAATAAATGTTGAGGATATTATATTGCAAAATTAATTAAAACCATGCGAGCAAGAAAATGCTACTTCCGACGGGAAACTACGTCATTGATAACAGTCGCTATGAGCGTGCTAACGATCAAAAGCAAATACTTTTAACAGTTTTGAAAACCTAGCTGCTACTTGTAAAACTATCGCAAAAACTGATACATTAGCACACAAAAAAAATAACACGTGGCAAAGGCTGATGGTGGCGTCAGGGGTAGCAAAACTACCTTAGCCACTAAAACTGTGTTACCTCCCCTGGTTGGCGCTTGACGATGGCAGTGTATATCGTTTGCACGTTCTATATACAAACGTTTAAATGAAGTAATTAAAAATATATTTTCCTAATTTCAAGCTTTCTTTTATCATTAGAATCACACAAACGCACGCGTACACAAGTACAAACATGCTGTAAATCTTCTTTGAGACAACCCACACTTTACATGAGTGAATTCTATCTACAAAAGAATATATTCTGATCCAAAACATGAATCTTGCTGTCGTGAGTAAATTACTTACTTACGAAAGGAAAAAATATTAAGAACAAAATATATTTGGTTCTAGTAATTAACAAAATTAAATTTGAGAGTTTTCGAATTGATATCAGACATTTTTATAATTTACAGTAATTATCCTTCCAGACGTATATCTATAACTGAAAAACTAAGAACAAATTTGGGAATACATGATATTTTATATATCGGTTTACGATGGCATTAATTAGTGCGTATGTATGCGTGGTGGGTGCGGATGAAGAGGCTATTATCTCGGCGCAATGATTCTATAAGCCGAATTTTAATTAAAGTTCGCTATATTTATTTTTGTGTAAAGGTAAAAAACCATATAATATTTTCGGGGACTGAATAGAGACTAATGGTTATATAATCTAATCAGCACCTGAATTGCGATGTCCAAGGAAATCCACGTTGTCCTAGCGATGGGGTTAAAAAATGTAAATTTATTAAGATATACTTAATAGCTCTGTCATATTACATCGATACCAGCAAACAATGTGCAGTATCATATCATATAACATGTATGTGTGCGTACGTGTGTGTCTTTGCGTGCGCATGCGCGTGTGTGTTCTACTTTGTCCTGTTATCTACGTGTAATAAATCTACTTTAGTAATGCTATCTACACTTTATATTGGGATCTACAACAAGAAAAGTTATACTTATCAAGAACAATACGTGCTGTTTATCGACAAAATAAAATTAATAGATTTTTTTAATATTAAAATTACATCTTCTCTATGTCATATATATATGTTATTACCTTTTATTACGTAGATATTATTCCAAATTAATCATTTGTATGGTGTAGACATTTTAGCCGATGCACATGCTGTTTATCAATAGAATAAAAATAAAAGGAAAAAAAAATTGAAAAATTAAATTACATTTTCTTTATGTTATATGTATGTTATAAAATATTTTACTATGTAGATATGATTCCAAAAAAAGTTGTACGGTGTAGATATTTTTTTCTTGTAGATAACAAACCAAAATAGCAAAAATATATATATAAATATATATATATTTAAAACAATGTAGACATCATAATACGCCTAACACATTGGGGCCCTTTGACATTATCAAAGATGTACATTGGCAAAAAATTGTAACTAATAATCAGGACACATTAACATAACGTTATAGAGGGGAAGGTGAAAGTCGCTTAAAACAAATTTTAATAAAAAATAATTAAAATTTAAGTGGGGTGTAGACATAAAGTTCTACAAGAGTAATAAAAAAAGGACTCACAAACGCAAGGGGTGAATAAAGTGCTCCTTTTGTCTGCACAGATTGGGCTGGTGGAACTTTAAGCAAACAGCCTCAAGAACACGTAAATGGAAGGATGAACAAGCGCTGTGCAGAACGGAGAATCATGTGTCTTCGTACCAGGAGGTACAGTCATGACTGTCAAGTAGATGTTGTCCGATAGTCCAGTCATGAACGGCTTCAGTGGTTCATATAGAACGGTTTTGACTACCCGAATGCAAATTAGTAGGGACGTGCTGCGCAACCTGTGCCTCTAACCTCAGATTGGTACGTTCTATGTATACCGCATCGCATCGGCATTTGAACTTGTAAACAATTGAACTCTTACGAAAATAGAACAACCGATCTTTACTAAAAGATGGAAATACAGATCCAATCTGAAACGCTTAACAGCAAAATAACAAGTTTGCTTATGTACCAATACACAAATAGTATATTTCGCTAAAGAATGAAATAGTTGTGTGTATTCTAATGAATGCTGGTGCTGGATGTTCGATTCCTAAGTAAAAACTAAGTAAAAAGAGCTATATCTATTTTTTCGATTATGTAAGTATTAGTTATCTTAGAATAAAGACCTAAACAATATATAATTTAGTATATACATATAAAACACACACACACACACATATATATATATATATAAATGACTGTCATTTTCCAAGTACACTTCTCATGAAGTATAACCTTCGTGAGACCTTTGAACTGTTGCTTGAAACATTCTTGGAACTTGTTTTCAGGAATACTTTTTAATAATGTAGTGACATCTTTCTGAATGTCAGGGATGTCAGTAAAGCTTTCTTTAGAAAATTTAGGAGCATCGATTTTGAGGGAGAATCCTTTGTCTTTTTTCATAACCAGATTATTGTAATATTTTCAATACTTAGAAATAAACATGTTTATTGAAAGTTTGGCCTTGGGTTAAGAATTTGTAGTTAATTATCCATTTTTGATTAAATAAATTCATAAGCAGGTTTTTGAGTTGCCAATGACAGAGACGTGCTCTGTACGACCACAATGTTAATTATTTGGTTTCCACTGCATTCTCTGGCATTTTGTTTAGGAGTCATATTGAAACTCATTATTTCATAACTGGTAATGACCCTGTGAAACAACTTCGCATTATTCTAAAGATCAGATGAAATATGAAGCCAAAGTTGTTTCTGCTCATGTGTCAAAATTCAAGACACTATCTTTGAGGAAATATTTTTCATTCCTAAATCCTCTGTTAGAATCTGTTCTACTGTTTCTCTATTAAGTTCATCTGCTATCAGTTGCACACATATTCTTCGATCTGACCGCGCTAACATTTACGTTCTGTCTACCTTTGTATGTGTTCTTCCTATTTTTAGCTTCCAACTTCTAACATTATTGTGTACATCCCCCCACCCTTCTTTAAACTGCATGTGTAACTCAAAAACACTCGATTTCTTCATAGCATGTTCGACAAAAGCCATTTTAATGTTCTCTCAGCACTCTTATCAATCTTCATACAAAACGATGTTAATCCACTGCTCTAAATTCTTTTAAATTCATATTCCACTAACAGAATAGCATAAACACATACTTTCTGCCATACTGCCTACTGCCTACTGCCTACCAACAAATTAGTTTCTGAGACTGTCTCAATGAACTAAACAAGTTCGTGGACAAATATTTGCTTGACTTATTACCTAAGTGACACGCAGTTGTCATTCTGAGAATCAAATTGCTGTGCATATATATATATATATATATATATATATATATATATATTTTAATTCAGATACTTCAATCCAAGGGAAAAAAGCAGGAAGGTAAATTCCAAAAAACCCGATCCTAATATTAAAAATTTATTTTAATATTAAAAAATGATACAGGAAGAGAGCTCCATGTAATAAAATATTACAGAGCAAATATATATTAAAAAAGGATTAATTCAAAGATGTTGAATGGCCATTTCGATATGAAGATCCCCACGGGGGACGACACATCACCTCAGCAACAGAAAAAACCTTTCAGAAACTGGAGAAAAATTAGTCTACTTTTCCTTTTTAAATAGATTGCAAAGAAATTAAAAAATAAATAATAAAATAAAATAAAATAAAATAAAATAAAATAAAAATAAAAATAAAGGGAAAGAAAAAGAAAACGAAAAAGAAAAAGAAAAAGATAGAATAAAATCAAATAAATAAGAAAAGAAAAAAAATTGACATCGTCTGGGTTCGCAAAAAAAAGGGAGAATGTAACTAAAAATTAACAGACAGCCGCGTTAAATCGACGTCAGTTTAAGCAACACGGAAAAAAGGTGGTAAGAGAGATAAAAGAAGGAAGGGAGGGTAAAAGAAAGAAACTAAAGAAAAAATTTTTTTTAAATATTACAGACGCTGGACAAATTCAGAAACCTAATTTCCCCAAAACGTTGAAGTATTAGAAAAAGGCCTTTACTTAAAAAGGCATAATTATTAATAAAAGGGAATAAAAAGATATAGGATTTAAAATAAAATTATTTTTAAAAAGTTAGGTCATTTGAAATTAAACTAAATAAAGACAACACTAGGTAAAAAAAAAAAAAAAATTAATTACAATTATTATATACATACCTATAGAAGTACACACATAGATACATATATATACACACACAATTCTACGAATAAGAATACATATATATATACACATACACACACATACATTCAATTTATTACACACTTATATACATATACATGCGCATACACACATATATATGTGTGTACACACCTATATACAAAAAATTCATATACACATAATATACATGTGTACACATACATGCACACATATACACACACACACACACACGCGCGCACACATATATATATATATATATATATATATATATACATATTCCATATGCACTCACACACATACATATTAATGAATATTATGAAAAGGAGCATTTAAATAGCTAAAAAAAATTTTTCAAAATTACATATAGCCCACATACATAAATACATATATACATATACATACATATATATACAAATATGCACATCCACACACAAACATACGCATATACATAAAAAAAAAAATTAAAATTAAAATTAAAAATTTTTTTAAAAATATTTAAAAAATTATAGAAAAATTTAGAATTTAAAAATTAAAAATTAGAAATTAGAAGTTAAAATCCGCCCTATGGCGGCACTTGTTTATAAATTCCCTCCTAAAGTTCAAAAGTAAGTCCTGATGAGGATACTTCAAAATCAGAATCTTCTCCAATAAACACAGACGACACCTATCACGAAAACTTTTAGGAGTACAAGCTGAGCCTATTAATTTCCAGCTGATTATAGGGTCCTGCCCTTCCTCCTTCATTTCCCAGAACCTACGTGATAGTGCCGTCTGGAATCTCTGTTTAGGGTTCGAAAACGAGTACCTGTGATTATAAAGCCTCTGTTTGAAAGAGCCCGCGGACATGCCAATATAGGTCCGGTAATTGTCCTTGTAATTTAATAATTGTAATTAATTTTTTTTTTTTTACCTAGTGTTGTCTTTATTTAGTTTAATTTCAAATGACCTAATTTTTTAAAAATAATTTTATTTTAAATCCTATATCTTTTTATTCCCTTTTATTAATAATTATGCCTTTTTAAGTAAAGGCCTTTTTCTAATACTTCAACGTTTTGGGGAAATTAGGTTTTTGAATTTGTCCAGCGTCTGTAATATTTAAAAATTTTTTTTTCTTTAGTTTCTTTCTTTTACCCTCCCTTCCTTCTTTTATCTCTCTTACCACCTTTTTTCCGTGTTGCTTAAACTGACGTCGATTTAACGCGGCTGTCTGTTAATTTTTAGTTACATTCTCCCTTTCTTTTGCGAACCCAGACGATGTCAATTTTTTTTCTTTTCTTATTTATTTGATTTTATTCTATCTTTTTCTTTTTCTTTTTCGTTTTCTTTTTCTTTCCCTTTATTTTTATTTTTATTTTATTTTATTTTATTTTATTTTATTATTTATTTTTTAATTTCTTTGCAATCTATTTAAAAAGGAAAAGTAGACTAATTTTTCTCCAGTTTCTGAAAGGTTTTTTCTGTTGCTGAGGTGATGTGTCGTCCCCCGTGGGGATCTTCATATCGAAATGGCCATTCAACATCTTTGAATTAATCCTTTTTTAATATATATATATATATATATATATATATATATATATATATATATATATATATATTTCTTACATACAACATGTGACCAATGACCACATGTGCATTTACTTTGCCCTCATCAGCCGCTAACCAAGGGTGAATACACAGTTTCGGTGGTTTAAAGCGGGACTGCCACCCCTGGCACCACCAGCAGCAACCGCTACTGGGCAAAGTAAATGACAGAAAAATAAAATCAATTGGCACATTGAGACAGATGAAAACGCTTTAACAGTTTTTTAAAATTCAAGAGCAGAACGAGAACGGAAGAAGTAGACGACGTCATGCTTTCTTTGCGAATTTCTTCGAATTGCGCCAAATCCAGCATGACGCTTGTCGAACAATAGATTGAAGGCGGCATATTTGCTTCTTTAAATCCCTTCCAGTGACGCCTATTTTCGAAAGAAATGAAATAGTGGAGTGTCCTAGAAATCCACGACAGCCAACCTCAATAGGCATCACATTACATGTCCATCCTTTTTCTATGCATTCGGCACGCACGAATTCGTACCGATTTTTCTTCGTTCATGGGCCTCTGAATAATTTTCTTCCCAAGGGACAGTAAGTTCAATTAGAAATATACTCTTTTTAGAGTCAGACCAGAGCAAAATGTCAGGACGCTTGTCTGTCTGGAGGATGTGCACTGGAAATTTCAAAGATGTCTTCAGATCTGCTGAAACTTTCCAATCCTTTGCTCCATTTAATAATTTCATATTATTAATATTTGGTCTGTGTTTTTTTCCTGTTGGACATTTGCCTTCCTGGCAAAACTGACCCTTGGGTTCGCTAGGTCTCACAGGCTGTTTGTTGATTAGTGAGACTTGAGATAATATAACTTATATATATATATATATATATATATATATATATATATATATATATACCAATGTAGACGTTATAATACACCTAACACTCTAGGACCCTTTCAACCAACACATTATCAAAGGTGTGCGGTGGCAACAATTTTAACTAATAATCAGGACACATTGACATAACGTTATAAAAGGCAAGGTGGAAGTCGTTTAAAAAACAATTTTTAATAAAAAATAATTAAAATCTAAGGAGGGTGTAAACATATAGTTCCACAAGAGTATCAAAAAAGAAAAAAGGGAATCACAAACTCTCCAGCAAACGCAAGGAGTGAATAAAGTGCTCCTTTTGTCTGCACAGATTGGGCTGGTGGAACTTTAAGCAAACAGCCTCAAGAACACGTAAATGGAAGGATGAACAAGCGCTGTGCAGAACGGAGAACCATGTGTCTTCGTACCACAAATACTTTTCACAATATATATATATATATATATATATATATATATATATATATATATATATATATATTGTAAAAACTATTTGTGGTGAGTTTCATCCGTTTGAACTTAGAGATTGATTATTTTGTTGAGACTACGCTTTCGCACGAAAGTGAGACGATGGCTACATTTAGAGATAACATTTTTTTTACTTTTAAGGGAAAGATGTATGACACGAAAACATTTTACACTTTGTCACACATCTTCCATATATATATGGAACATGTTTATGCATAAAAATAAATATTGCTGTATACATGGACATCAAAATATCAATTACGGTCAGCGGTCAACGACTGGTGACAGTGAAATAGTTCAAATACTTTAGTGCAATATTAGCTAAGGTGGATCTAAACCAGACGTCAACGCGAGAATAGAGTTGTCACAGCTGTAATGACACGGTTGGAAGCAATTTAGAAAGACAAAATAAACTGAGATTGTTCTGTACCCTCTTTTATTCGGTTCTCTTGTATGCATGCAAGTCATGAACTCTAACAGCAGTACCAGAAAAACTGTAGAGATTAGATATTTCAGACGTCTTTTCTACACTGACCGCGTCAAATATTAAAAGAGTGACCATCAGATATAAGGCTATAAAGATTTGTTGACTATCATAAAGAAGAGGTGGCTAGTAGTGTGGTCACGTAACCATAGTGACGCAACTCCAGTGCAATCATGTAAGGGATGGTGCAAAGAAGGAAAAGAAAACGCTAAAGAAAGAGATCTTCAGACAATGACATTAAATGGATCAGAGAAAGTTTTACCCGTCCCTGACCAGTGTAGGATAATGGTTGAGTAATACTCCTCGTCCCCAAGTACCTGCCGGATTATAGTACAAGAAGTAAAAAAATACACAGTCGGTTCTGAGTACATGCAGAAAGATATGCAAAGATTATTTTGATATTTCAGATACCCATTCTTTTTTAATATAGGCTCAATGACCATTCAAGGTAGAGTGTTACTAAATGAAGTGTGTGATATTAATGTAAGAGAAGTAGGAAGGGGAGATTACAAGCATATGATGAATGAATAACAATTAACGATTAACTTGAAGAGGTTGAGAATATCTACGTATTTTCTGTTTTTGCAGGTGTAGGGTGTCAGAGTCATTTGTGTGCCCCCTCTCCTCTCTCTCTCTCTCTCTCTCTCTCTCTCTCTCTCTCTCTCTCTCTCTCTCTGTAGGTGTATATGAAAAACTTGGGGATTAAATTAAACAAAAATGCATGAAGGAAAGAAAAAGAGATGAACTCTTACAGTGAACTTCCGAATCTTTTACAAATGGCCATCTCGGGGTTGTCAACGTAATGACTGAAGGGAGCAATTATACATTCTTCAGTTTGTGTGTTTTTTGAGGTGTATAACAGTATCTGAAAAACATTAGTGAAGGTTATGAGACAAAGGGGAACATTTATTAACAACGTGTTTCACCGAGAGCGTCTGCTTTATTTGGCTTTCTTAGGTTAAAATGAAAGAAAAACAAAACTGCATGACAAGGTGAATAAATGAATCAAGTTTTCAACCTTGTCTCATCATCTTCACTTTCCTTAATTTATAACGTCTGCCATTTCAACTTAGGCAATAGCAGTGGATTGGGTGGGGTAGTGTTGGATTTATAATTAATTAAAATAAAAAGCAGCTATGTCTAACATAATTATGAGAACTGACTGAAAAGATTTTAGCTTTTGCGAAAAAAAAAAAGAGTAAAATAAAAGTTCCAAATAAAACGAATGCATCTCGGGGACAATATCTTAGAAGTCGTAGTATGAGAAACCCTTTCTATACAACATCTTAAAAATAAAAATTAAAACCCTGATCATATTTTCACCATTCTAAAACATGAAACCACCGACGCTACCAACCCCCACACTAATTTTAATTTAACTAATCTAATCTGATGGCTGACATCGCTTTCCGCAATACTTATGTACATAGATGCACAGACAGGCAAGTTCGTATTTATCATAATTTTATTCGGTTACTGAATTGTGCGCCATTGTAGTTACTACTCAGCCTGTTGCAATTGTGGTTCATTGAAGATAAAATTGCGAGATGGTTTGCGTGTTCCTTTTAAACCAGGAATGTTGAGGTTCCCCCGTCACTCTTAGAAGTTCCTCCGTCCACTTGTAAAGCCATTGATCTGCGACTTCTACACAGCTTCTACACAGGTTGACGCAGATGGGTTGGGAAAAGGGCTCCCTTTCACCGGTTGGTTTGGAAAACTCTTCCGATTGCTCTCACACAGTTTAATAGGGTGGTTGATGTAGTTGACCAGGATGTGACTTATACAGTGCAACTATGTGAGTTCTTGGAACCACGTTTAAGAGTTGGATGTAGGCCTTGAACCAGTACAGTTTCAATTCACCTGAGTAAAGCATGGGTGACAGCTTTGCTAAAAAGGTACTATCACTGATAATACATTCCACACACACACACACACACACACACACACACACACACACACACACATATATATATACACACACACACACACACACACACATATATATATATCACACACACACACACACACACACACACATATATATACACACACACACACACACACACACACACACACACACACACACACACACACACATATATATATATATATATATATCGTTAAGTTTTACTTATAAAAGGTATTTTTTTATCTGAAAGTGCTCGATATCGGGGTGGAGATAGAGTTCCAATAGGTTTAATGCAAAGAATTTATCACTTTAACTTGGCAGATTCATGCCAGCTTCGAAATTTCGTATGTACACCGTTATGATATCGTCATTCATCAAGAAAAAAAAGTCCAGATCAGTTACAATATAATAACGGTGTCCTCACGAAACTTCGAAGTCGACATGAATCTGCTCAGGTAATTCTTTGCATTAAAACTATTACGCACACAGATCAGATTTTATTACAAAGGTCGGTGATTTATTATAAATTGCCAAATGTTGGTGAAGGTTTCGCGACAGACTCATATACCGTGTGAATTTCAGAAATACTTTTATTGGAAACATTTACAATAATTTATTTCTTGGTTAGAGATTTTGTTATAATTAATTCACCGTTATTTTTAGTAGCTACCCGTATTTGATTAGACATTCATTTTTAAACAGTGTGCATTATGTCTACGGGCTTACGAATTCGAGAAAAATCAACAAAGAAATGTGTTCTGCGGTAGGGTACCAACCTGCCTCCCACCTCCGCTGGAATGCAAACCTCTTCAAACAAACTTTATTATGTCTCACGATGCTTTTTCATGATATTGCAAATAAAAAGCTATATATATATATATATATATATATATATAGTTCATTCAGTAATGTATATATATATATATATATATATATATATATATATATATATATATATATACATTACTGAATGAACTATATATATATAGTTCATTCAGTAATGAAATTGAACACCCTCGGCTACTGGCGTGTGTTTACATTGTATTTACTACACTAAAGTCCGCCTTCCCCTACTGAGCGCCCATAGCTCAGAAGTAGAATCGCTGACTGATGGCAAAGTCTAACCGTACTTATGAGCTGTGATGCAGGGAAACGGATCTGTCTGTATATATATATATATATATATATATATATATATATATACAATTAAATTTTTTTTTAATTAAAATTAATATATTTTTTACATTGCGGCACGGAAATTTCTATGTTTCTAGAAAAGCAATGTAAAATACAATAATTTTAATTAAAAAAAAAAAAAATTTAATTATATTATATTGAGCATTTTCTTTAGAAAAAGGTAAATGCCGGAAAACTGGGAATTGTTGGTTCTCTTCATCTGGATATATATATATATATATATATATATATATATATATATATATATATATATATATTCATGGGTTCTGCTGTCACCACTTTACTGGAGTTGATGTTGTACATCTAATCACCCTAAAGAAATGGGCTCCTGAACTGCCTTCCTTCTGTTCACTCTAAACACTATAATAAATGTCTTGCTGATTCTCGTTACTCAACTCGTTGGAAATCCTTTTTTGTCGTTCTAGTCGGATGAATCGTCTGATCGTTCTCATTATTGATCTATTATTCTTTTACTTCTTTTTGGCAATGTTCGTTGTAGTGTAGTGGATCGGCTAGGAACGAGAAATTGGAGAGCCGAGTTCGAATTCCAGTTTGAATTCGTTTCATTCACTTACGGGAAGATACCCTTGGTAAAGTTATTAATCCATCTCTTCTCCCTCTAGCTTTGAGTTAAATAGCAGGACACATAGGTTCTATAACCTTGGTTAGCAACCAGTCTACTACGGAAAGAAATTGTAACCTAATGCGGGAATATCTTCTGTCTAGTCATTCATAGATCAAAAGAGACATGATCGCCTTAGCGTGTTTCAGGTATGCTACTTAATTGACTGACTACACGTTCTAATCAACTCCGAATTAGTTAAGCATCTTTTGTAGCAGAAGATTCATATAAGGAATAGGATTTTGCTTCTCTAGGTCAACTGATGATGTATTAACAATTATTACAGAAAGAATTGTGAAGCTTGGGCTATTGCTTTGGATATTCTGAAGAAATCTGACAGAGTTTGGTATCATGGTCTTCACAAGTTAAAATGTCATAATATTTCTGGACGAATTTCTCAATTGACTGAATACAATTTACCTTAAACGGTTCCTTTTTTTAGATCTCTTTTAATTAATTCAGATGTTACCCAAGCTTCTATGCTCAGACTGACGTCATTCTTAATTTTCACCAAAGTTGTCATCGGTTCTCTACACAGTTACAATGCTAACGACGCCGCTACCGCAACAGTAAATCTGATTGATTCAATATCTTCAAATTAGCAGATGATCTCAAAAATGGCTTACAACGTCTTACTGAGTCAAGTTAATCTTAATAGCCCCAAAACAAAACTGCTTTTTTAAATCGTCTGCGAGTACGTTTTTTCCTGCCACCCATCAGAGTAGTAGCCCCCAGGATAATGACTATTTTCACCTTCCTAGGCTAACGTTTTCTGCTGACATGAAATAGAAAGATTATATTAAATCAATTGTTAGGTCTGCTGCTAAGAAATTTGGTTCACTTTATCGTGCTAGATAATTTTTCACGCCAGAATCTATCTTAAATAATTATAAATCTACATTTCGTTCTTCTATTTAATATATCTGTCACAACGGGTCCGGTGCTTCTGGTATGTATTTAGAGATTATTGCTAACGTCTAAAGAAGAATCTGAAATATTATTGGTTCTGACCTGGCATCTCGGCTTCAGTCATTTTTCCAACAGACGTAATGTAATTTCTCTATTAATTGTTCTAATGAACTTTCAGCTATGATATCTAGTCATGAATTTAGGCATGATACTAATTGGGATCAACCTACAATTGAAATTCATAAATGTAACCGTAACTTTTATGTTAACAGTTTCTTCTTTCGAGTTTGTGTAGCTCTCTCCTGGCTTCTCATAAGTTTTAACATTCAGCTCGCTTTGTGTCTTTGTGGCCTCATTACTTTACTTTGTTGCGTATTAGAAATTGTAACGAAAGCAAAGAAAATTATTTACCAAAGCACAAAGTTAAATCACAAAAAAATATTTAATTAAAAAAAAAAGAAAAACACAAAATAAAATATATACAAATATACACATGTAGCATTCAAAACAGGAAATATAGTTTACTGGCAAAGTATTACGAAGAGATAAGGGAAGATAAAGGGCTAGCGAAGGAATCTAAGTGCTATTACTGGAAATCCTCAAATGAGTATATATATAGATTAACTTTAGTTTGGTCAATGAAAATATTCAAAATTCTATTTAACAATTTTGTTCCATGAGGTTCTCTTTTGAGTTTTTGTGGGTCGGCAACTTTTCATAGAGATTCTTTCGTCTGAATATACTAATCCGCGAATCAAAGTCAAAGTTGATAATGCCAGAAATTCCCTTTTAGCAACTGACAACTCTCTTCAAAAAACTTCTTTTTATAGGGGCTAGCACCTAATTAGCATATTTTTCGAATCATCTAAATTTTCCTCGAATATTGACCTCGAATATACTAGAATGATCTAGAATCTTCCAAATGTTCTATTTCTAATTTCTCTATTTTACAACTACTTCATGAATGAAAACTTTCTACAAATGTGGACAATTTTTGTCTTTATTTTCACCTGAAATTAAAGCCAAAATACAATGTTTAGAACGGCTCAGGATTAAACATAATAGACATTCATTGTCTGCTATATTTAACAGTATATGTTTTGAAAATCATCTACTGCCTTGACCCACTATATATATATATATATATATATATATATATATATATATATATGGGTACAGTTTTTGCTATTTACTTTTAATTTTAGTTTAATAAGCTTTCCACTGTTTCTAAGACTGGTATAACTTCAATAGAGGAACAACTTAGAGAATGGAGAAAGATCAGAAAATAATGGCAAAATAAATTTCTACTATTAACAAGATAAGAAAAGGAAATAAAATAGCTTTATCGATGTTCACAAAAAAGAGCTAACAAAAATTAAAACGATAAAAAGAAAAATGGATTAAAAATGGTTTTGCGAATAGAAAAATATGCAGAATATTAAGAACAATGACTAAAAACATGACAATTAAACCATCACGTTTAAATTAAAATAGGTTCAACTGAGTTGTATTGGAAATTGGTTTCTCAAGAGTAATTTTTAGTTATGTATAAGGAGCTATATTAGATGGATCAATGGTTGAATTGTGGCTGGGTCCTTCATGGAAAAAACAACCAAAACAGTTTAATAGAGAGAAAGTGATGTTTTCGATAATTGTGAATACAAAACATCTTTTGAGTTATGAATAACAAGATATGAATAAAAATACCGGATATATTTTTCAATGAAACTAAATTAATTGATTTCAATTAGGCCAAGTTAATAGAATAATATCTTCAAATATTAATTTAACAGAAGGCATGAGGTCTACATTCAAAATATATATGAGAATTGGAAATAAAATTCAAGAAAAGGAGATACCTGGGAAACAGTCAAAATACTTCAATCAATGCTGAAGTTGAAAGCTTATACAGTAATATATAAAACAATATTTTGATCATGTATATGAGAAAGTGTGTTAATTAAATATAAATTTCTGTGTGAAATATTTTTGTAGTATTTCTGTACATATATATATATATATATATATATATATATATATATATATATATAATGACCTTACACTCAGTGGGTTCACTACTAAGTAGCGAATATAGTGACTGTCTCATTTTCAAAAATGTTTCAGTTCTCTCAATATGTTCAAAAACATTTCTAAAAACTTTCTTTAAACTTTCTTGTTTAATCTAAAAATATTCTTCTCGTTACGTTCACTAGACTTAATATCTTGAACTGAAAAATTCTGTCACCTTAACTTTATAAGTTGCATATTATTTCATATTCTACCTCCTGTCTATAACATCGATTTGCAAAGACATATTCTAACCGTTTTGTGCAATTACTGGAAAAGAGAAAATTTATTAACTATTGATTATTTACTTTTACAATCCCTCTGAATGAACTTGCTACATTATTATATTAAATGGCGGATTAGCTCGTCATCATTATTATTATTCTTATTTTAAAATATTTCTTTTTCACCTGCATTTGTTCCATAATAGTATACCGTGACATAAGCAATGACATTGGGCAAGCGAAGATTGCGATGTTTTGTTAATTAAACTTAATTAAACCAAAGACAGCTATTTAAAAAAATCTGAATACGGAAATCCATACTATGTGTTGAAACCTCACGATAAATTTCATAAATTATGAGCTTCTTTCGCAAAATAAAACGTTTAATTCACACTAGTTTGGATGGATTAAAAGCAGTAATTGATGAAAAAAAATGTACAGAATTTGCCAATCAGAAGTGTGCTAGCATCCATCGCAACACTAGGCATCACGCCTCTTTTCCGACTCAACACGAAAGTGGTACAATTTCGCCGTGCTTACCTGACTCGCATTCGAATTACCAAGTATTTCTATTCTTAAAAATGATTTTCATGAGAATAACTTCAATTCTCTTAAAACCACTTCAACCAGTTCACCTGCCAAGTTCTGTAAGGATAGAATTATGAAGCCACATCAAAGATGATGAAAGATAAAAGAACAAAATGGTGCTTGTGTAGTTGCAAAAAATTACGTAAAATTATCTAAATATTATTTCTGAAATTCGCTGAAAATGACTACGACTCTGAATATTGAGATATTCTTTTGAATTCATGGGCATTTCTGATTGTCAGTCCTTTGTATCTCAGATAGTAGGGAGTTTCCTAGGGATTTCTTGATGTATGTATGTATGTATGTATGTATGTATGTATGTATGTATGTATGTATGTATGTATGTATGTATTATTCTCTTCTTTTCTTTCATACGGTTTTTCGTTTTCAACCGATGTTCTTGCATTTTTAAAAATTCACTTCACCCTCAAACAAGGCAATATAGCCAGTAAAATACCAGCAGCAACTGTTAGTGAAGTAAAAAATAAATTAATGAGGAGAAAGGACAATAAAAATAACATATTCAAGGAGGTAGATAATGAGAACTAACGTTGCATTTAAACATATATATGGGATAAAATACTTACGAATTTACTTACGAATGAAGAAGGAAATCGAAGCGTCATAAATGTCATTCAGTAGATGAATGCTGAGAATAATATGAACTGAGCATGCAAGCGACGAGGAAGATTTGAAAAAAAATGGATACTAAAAGAGCAGTTATTTTTACACTCAGAAAAATATCGTTGAAATAAATGAGAAACAAAATGAGGAAAGAAGACATAGAGAATTAAACACCTACGAGATGTTTATAGACAAAAAGAAACAGAAATTAATCTACGTAACAATTTTGTATAGATGGAGGGTAGAGAGCCGTCAGAGGGAGATGGTAAAAAATCAAATATTGCCACAATGTATTAGACACTTAAAAGAAGAAAATTGTTTCGCTAGTGGAAGATAGCACCTTTTGTAGAAAATTTGCAATGCTAAATAACACAAACTTTCGAAGCGATGAAATGCTACGAGTTATCATTGACTTTCATTTCAATACGATAGATGTTTTGTTGACAATATCTTGTAAAACAAGGGGAAAAGGCATTCTGCCAAATAAAAAAATATGAAAAACAAACGTACTACCAAAAGTATTAGCTACAAAAAGCAGAAAACATGTTTTCTGTTTAAAGCAACAACGTTAAAAATTCTTTAGCAGTGACAATATGAGATAGAATGATATAACACATTATTGTTTGCTTTTATACTTTCATACAGATCTTACTGTTAACTATTTTTTGGCAATGTCTTTGTTGTTGTTGTTGCTGATCTTCTTATTATTATTCATGATATCAATGCTGCTGTTACAAATGGTGTTGAATTTAGTAAACTTACTATCCCGACACAAATAACGAAGCAAAAGTATTTATATGTTCTGCAAATATCAGAAAGATAAGTACGCTAAAGTACAAGCATATTGTCTCATTTTCTGTCGCCGTTCCACATTGCGCTTTGCTTCTCATTCCCTCTGTGTCTCTGTCTCTATTTATCTTTCTATCTTATTTCTCCTTCTCTCTCTCTCTCTCTCTTTCTCCCTTATGTCAATTTTATTATTCTTTCTCTTGCTTTCTTCTTTTCCAACCTAACCCTGAAAAACGATAATCAGCTATTTAGTCGCACAAATTCAGCAAAAGCACACAAAATCATATTTTAATGGATGTACGCAAACACAGGACACACACGCAAATACATCAAGGTTACAATAAAACATTCAATATTTACACATTAAAATTTTAAAAATATACAGTCATAGACACATGAAAACTCAAAACGATGATCCTGTTATAAAAACGCGCATGCAATAATTAAAGTTTGAACACGTATACACACTTCTACAAATTAAACACACCCCAACAGTCTTCAAAATTTGGACATACTAACAGGTTTTTGAAAAGGATCCCAATACTTATAAAAGTGTAAACACGAACGTACACCCACAATCCAAGGTATGAACAAGCATCTTACTTCATAAAGGTTGAATACGCAAACACAATAATGAAAATTGGAACAATTATACACATTAATAAAGATGTTCCGGTGCACGCACACGGACTCATTCCTAAATATTTTAAACACATTTTTACAAACAAGACTGGAAGAAGCATGTACATCTTTTTAAAACTTGAGATCATCGCTTACACATTAATTCTTCAGGATTTGGGAGCTCTAACTTATATATAAAATTTGAGATCATCGCTTACACATTAATTCTTCAGGATTTGGGAGCTCTAACATATATAAAATTTGAGATCATCACTTACGCTAATTCTTCAGGATTTGGGAGCTCTAACATATATAAAATTTGAGATCATCGCTTACACATTAATTCTTCAGGATTTGGGAGCTCTAACATATATAAATTTGAGATCATCGCTTCCATTAATTCTTCAGGATTTGGGAGCTCTAACATATATAAAATTTGAAGATCATACACATTAGTTCTTCAGGTTTGGGAGCTCTAACATATATAAAATTTGAGATCATCGCTTACACATTAATTCTTCAGGATTTGCGAACTCTATTATATAAAATTTGAGATCATCGCTTACACATTAATTCTTCCAAGTTGGGGCTCACAACATATATAAAATTTAGAATCATCTTGATAATTCTTCAGGATTTGGGAGCTCTAACATATATAAAATTTGAGATCATCGCTTACACATTAATTCTTCAGGATTTTAGGAGCTCTAACATATATAAAATTGAGATCATCGCTTACACATTAATTCTTCAGGATTTGGGAGCTCTAACATATATAAAATTTGAGATCATCTTTACCATTAGTTATTTCAGCGATTTGGGAGCTCTAACATATATAAAATTTGAGATCATCTCTAACACATTAATTCTTCAGGATTTGAGAGCTCTAACATATATAAAATTTGAGATCATCGCTTACATTAATTCTTCAGGATTTGAGCTCTAACATATATAAAATTTGAGATCATCGCTTACCATTAATTCTTCAGGATTTAGAAGCTCATATATAAAATTTGAGATCATCGCTTACACATTAATTCTTCAAGTTTGGGCTCTATATAAAATTTGAGATCCTCGCTTACATTAATTCTTCAGGATTTGGGAGCTCTAACATATATAAAATTTGAGATCATCACTTACACATTAATTCTTCAGGTTGGGAGCTCTAACATATATAAAATTTGAGATGTCAACTTACACATTAATTCTTCAGAGTTTAGACTCCTAACATATCTAAAATTTGAGATCATCGCTTACACATTAATTCTTCAGGATTTGGGAGCTCTTTCTAAAATTTAGAATCCTCTTCAATTCTTGAGTTCGGGAGCTCTAACATATATAAAATTTGGGATCATCGCTTACATTAATTCTTCAAGTTGAATAACATATATAAAATTCTGAGATATCCTTACATTTCAATTCTTCGGGATTTGGGAGCTCACCTACTAAATTGGAGATCATCGCTTACATTAATTCTTCCAGGATTTGGAACTCCATATCTGAAATTGAGATCATCGCTTACACATTAATTCATAAAGATTTGGGAGCTCTAACATATATAAAATTTGAAGTCATCTTGCGGTAATTCTTCAGGATTTAGGAGCTCTAACATATATAAAATTTGAGATCATCGCTTACATTAATTCTTCAGAGTTTGGGAGCTCTAACATATATAAAATTTGAGATCATCGCTTACACATTAATTCTTCAGGATTTGGGAGCTCTAACATATATAAAATTTGAGATCATCGCTTACACGGTAATTCTTCAGGATTTGGGAGCTCTATATAAAATTTGAGATCATCGCTTACATCAATTCTTTGGGATTTGAACTCTAACATATAAAATTTGAGATCATCGCTTACACATTAATTCTTCGGTTGAGCTCTATATATATAAAATTTGAGATCATCATACACATTAATTCTTCAGGATTTGGGAGCTCTAACATATATAAAATTTGAATCATCGCTTACACATTAATTCTTCAGGATTTGGGAGCTCCACCACCTCAAAATTTAAGGATCATCGCTTACACATTCATTCTTCAAGATGTGGGAGCTCTCACATATTTAAAATTTCTGAACACATACACATTCATTCTTCAATATTTGGGAGTTTTCACATATTTAAATTTCAGAACACTTACACATTCATTCTTCAAGATTTGTGAGCTCCCTCGTATTTAAAATTACAGAACACTTTCACATTCATTCAAGATTTGGGAGCTCTCATATACTTAAAATTTCAGAACGCTTACGCATTCATTCTTCGGGATTTCTGAGCTCTCACATATTTAAAACTTGAGATCATCGCTTACACATTAATTCTTCAGGATTTGGGAGCTCTAACATATATAAAATTTGAGATCATCGCTTACACATTCATTCTTCAAGATGTGGGAGCTCTCACATATTTAAAATTTCTGAACACATACACATTCATTCTTCAATATTTGGGAGCTCTCTCATATTTAAAATTTCAGAACGCTTACGCATTCATTCTTCGGGATTTCTGAGCTCTCACATATTTAAAACTTGAGATCATCGCTTACACATTAATTCTTCAGGATTTGGGAGCTCTAACATATATAAAATTTGAGATCATCGCTTACACATTCATTCTTCAAGATGTGGGAGCTCTCACATATTTAAAATTTCTGAACACATACACATTCATTCTTCAATATTTGGGAGCTCTCTCATATTTAAAATTTCAGAACGCTTACGCATTCATTCTTCGGGATTTCTGAGCTCTCACATATTTAAAACTTGAGATCATCGCTTACACATTAATTCTTCAGGATTTGGGAGCTCTAACATATATAAAATTTGAGATCATCGCTTACACATTCATTCTTCAAGATGTGGGAGCTCTCACATATTTAAAATTTCTGAACACATACACATTCATTCTTCAATATTTGGGAGTTTTCACATATTTAAATTTCAGAACACTTACACATTCATTCTTCAAGATTTGTGAGCTCCCTCGTATTTAAAATTACAGAACACTTTCACATTCATTCAAGATTTGGGAGCTCTCATATACTTAAAATTTCAGAACGCTTACGCATTCATTCTTCGGGATTTCTGAGCTCTCACATATTTAAAATTTGAGATCATCGCTTACACATTAATTCTTCAGGATTTGGGAGCTCTAACATATATAAAATTTGAGATCATCGCTTACACATTCATTCTTCAAGATGTGGGAGCTCTCACATATTTAAAATTTCTGAACACATACACATTCATTCTTCAATATTTGGGAGTTTTCACATATTTAAATTTCAGAACACTTACACATTCATTCTTCAAGATTTGTGAGCTCCCTCGTATTTAAAATTACAGAACACTTTCACATTCATTCAAGATTTGGGAGCTCTCATATACTTAAAATTTCAGAACGCTTACGCATTCATTCTTCGGGATTTCTGAGCTCTCACATATTTAAAATTTGAGATCATCGCTTACACATTAATTCTTCAGGATTTGGGAGCTCTAACATATATAAAATTTGAGATCATCGCTTACACATTCATTCTTCAAGATGTGGGAGCTCTCACATATTTAAAATTTCTGAACACATACACATTCATTCTTCAATATTTGGGAGCTCTCTCATATTTAAAATTTCAGAACACTTACGCATTCATTCTACAATATTGGGAGCACTCATATTTAAAATTCCAGAAAAATTGCACATTCATTCTTCAAGATTTGGGAGCTCTCACATACATAAAATTTCAGACCACGTACACATACATTCTTCAAGATTTGGTAGCTCTCACATATTTAAAATTTCAGAAAATTTACACATTCATTCTTCAGGATTTGGGAGCTCAAAGATTATTTAAAATGACAGTACATTTACACATTCATTTTTCACGATTTGGGACTGCTCACACATATTTAAAATTTCAGAACACTTACACATTCATTCTTCAATATTTGGGAGTTTTCACATATTTAAATTTCAGAACACTTACACATTCATTCTTCAAGATTTGTGAGCTCCCTCGTATTTAAAATTACAGAACACTTTCACATTCATTCAAGATTTGGGAGCTCTCATATACTTAAAATTTCAGAACGCTTACGCATTCATTCTTCGGGATTTCTGAGCTCTCACATATTTAAAATTTCAGAACACTTACACATTCATTCTTCAAGATTTGGGAGATCTCACATATTTAAAATTTCAGGACATTTACACATTCATTCTTCAAGATTTGGGAGCTTTCACATATTTAAAATTTAAGGACACTTACAAATTCATTCTAGAAGATTGGGAGCTCTCACATATTTAAAATTTCAGGACACTTACGCATAGTTTTTTAAGCTTTGGGAGCTCTCACATATTTCACATTTCAGAACACTTACACATTCATTCTTCAATATTTGGGAGTTCACACATATTTTAAGTGTCAGAACATTTACCCATTCATTCTTCACGATTTGGCAGCTCTCACATATTTAAAATTTCAGAATACTTACACATTCATTATACAAGCTTTGGGAGCTCGCACATATTTAGAATTTCAGAAAATTTAATGATTCATTCTTCAATATTTGGGAGTTTTCACATATTTAAATTTCAGCCCAATTGTTCATTCATTCTTCAAGATTTGGGAGCTCTCACATATTTAAGATTTCAGAACGCTTAAACATTCATTCTTCAAGATTTGGGAGTTTTTACATATTTAAAATTTCAGAAGAATTACACATTCATTCTTCATGATTTGGGAGTTTGCACATATTTAAAATTTCAGAACTCTTAAACATTCATTTTTGAACATCTGGGAGATCTCACATATTTAAAATTTCAGAACACTTACACATTCATTCTTCAAGATTTGGGAGATCTCACATATTTAAAATTTCAGACCACTTACAGAGTCATTTTTCAAGATTTGGGTGCTATCAAATATTTTAAATTTCAGAACATTTGCACATTCATTCTTCAGGATTTTGGAGGTGCCACATATTTAAAATTTCAGTATATTTACACATTCATTTTTCAATATCTGTGATCTCACACATATTTAAAATTTCAGAACAATTACACATTCATTCTTTAAGATTAAACATTCATTCTTCAAGATTTGGGAGCTCTCACATTTAAGATTTCAGAACGCTTAAACATTCATTCTTCAAGAGTTGGGAGTTCTTACATGTTTAAAATTTCAGAACAATTACACATTCATTTTTCATGATTTGGGAGTTTGCACATATGTAAAATTTCAGAACTCTTACACATTCATTTTTTCAAGATTTGGGTGCTATCACATATTTAAAATTTCAGAACGCTTCAACATTCATTCTTCAAGAATTGGGATATCTCACATATTTAAAATTTCAGACATTCATTTTTGAACATTTGGGAGCTCCCACATATTTAAAATGTCAGTACATTTGCACATTCATTTTTAACGATTTGGGACTGCTCACACATATTTAAAATTTTAGTACACTTGTACATTCATTCTTTAAGATTTGGGAGCTCTCACATATTTAAAATTTCAGAAAACTTACACATCCATTCTTCAATATTTGGGAGCTCTCACATATTTAAATTTCAGACCACTTACACATTCATTTTACAAGATTTTGGAGCTCGAACATACTTAAAATTTCAGAACGCTTAGACATTCATTCTTCAAGATTTGGGAGTTCTCACATATGTAAAATTTCAGAACGCTTACACATTCTTTCTTCAAGATTTGTGAGCTCCCTCGTATTTAAAATTTCAGAACACTTACACATTCATTCTTCAAGATTTGGGAGCTCTCACATATTTAAAATTTCAGAACACTTGCACATTCATTCTTCAAGATTTGCGTGCTCTCACATATTTAAAATTTCAGAACGTTTACACATTCTTCAATATTTTTGAAAGATTACACATTCATCAATATGACATTCTCAGACAATCAAGAAATAGTTTCGTTTTAGAAGCGGTTAAATTAACAAGCCCTTTTTTGCTTTAGTTACCAACAGATTAAAGGTTTTTTTGTTTTTGTTTTTTTATATAAGGTACCAATTTCACCTTACTTAATTGATCAGATTTACAATTGTAACAGAAGTAAATCAACATAGATACAGATTTGAGAACTACTCACATCAGGAACTTTCTCGATTAAAATTAAGAACATCTTAAGTTTAAAGATAGATCCAATACGGACGTCACCTTTAATGCAAAAGATCTATAACAGTGGCCGTTCAAGACAATTTTCATTTAGCAATTTAATAAGAAAGATTGGATCATTTAAAAGCTTCGTCCAAAAATTTCAGAAATTTTCAACTTGTTAAACGTTCAGCATGCCAAACTTTGTCAGATGTCTTCGAGATATCTAAATATCCCAAACTACATCATTCATATCAACAATAATCGTTAATATGAGGGTCATTCAATAAGTAAGGTGAATTTTTCGGTATAAGGACTTCTAATACAGATAGAAGCTTACTTTTTAAATTTTTTTTCCTTTACTTCTTTTTCAAATGGATTTAATTTTTTGCAGAATGAAAATAAAAACTTTGAGAGTTTTAGAAATTAACAAAGATGGCCGACCAAGAGGCATGCTCCAGTATTGAACAGAGGTCAGTTATCAAGTTTTTGGTTGCTGTAGGCTGCAAACCAGTTGAAATTCATAGGAGAATATCAACTGTGCATGGTGCCGCATGTTTCAGCAAAATAAATGTCTACAAATGGGCTACATTATTTAAAGAAAGACGGAGCACTGTTGAGGATGAAGACAGGCCTGGGAGGCCTACAGAAGTGAGGTCTCCTGAGGTGATCGAATTAATCAATGACCTCATTCGGTCTGACAGAAGGGTGAGAGTGGATGACATTGCAAGGAATTTGAGCCTATCTGTTGTGACAGCACACAAAATTGTCCATGATGACCTTGTCTACTCGAAGGTCAGCTTCAACGTCTAACACAGCAGCCCAAACGGTGCAGACCATCAACGAGCTGGGCTGGGAACTGCTCCCTCATTCACCTTACAGCCCAGACGTTGCCTCTTTAAACATTCACCTGTTTGATCCCTTAAAAACGTTCACGAGAGTCACGAAGTTTGAAAGTGACGATGAAGTCAAAAGTCATCAGTCCAAAGATTTTTACGCTGAGGGAATACGGAAGTTTGTGCACAGATGAGAAAAGAGTGTGACACTGGTGGGAGACTGCGCTAAAAAAGAGTAAGCTTCTATCTTTATTAGAAGTCCTTATACCGAAAAATTCACCTTATTTATTGAATGAACCTCGTACATCAGCAGTTAACATAGTGAACCGAAAGCCATACTGTTTACTTGAAAGAAGATCTTGCAATGTGAGATGCTTAACCAACTCATAGTGGATTAGGGCTTCTTGTGACACTTTGCCCCTGACTTGTTCGCTGTCCCTGATCCGGAACCTGTTATGATGATGATGACCGGAACCTGAGGGGGTTGATGCTGTCGAAACGGTACCAGTTATGACGACGCTCTCGAGTCGTTAATTGTGATGATGGCCTTGTCACAGTAGCTGGTCTTCAAGACATTTATTACAACGGTGAACTTTCCTGCCCACGCTGTATTCTTTGATCTCAGGAAAGACACGTTGAAACCTAGTAGCCGTTTCTTTACCACCTCAAACCAGACCGGACACACGTGTACACTTGTGTTTAAAAAAATAAACACGGCACAAAAAAAAGAAATAAGTTCGAAGATTCTTGGATGAGTGGCGAACAAAAGTCTTTCTATATATATAAAAAAATAATTAATATTAAAAGCAAAATGTACAATCGCTGAATTTCAAAGTTTACAACGGAGAGTAAGATTCGTTTAAATAATCAGAACTTTCCATTTTCTCAATTACTTGTAAAACAATAAAGTTCTTTCAGGGCTCTTTATCGGCAGCAAGCTTTTCTACGTTTTGTAAAGAAAAATGTATTGTAAAGAAAAATGTAAAGTATTCAGCCAGGAGCTCTATGGAAAGCGACCAGTGGGCCCCAGTTGGGAACACTTTTCCCTCAGTCGCTACATCTCAACTGCAACTCCAATTCAACTCAAACTGATTTTTCTTACTCGGGTTTCGATTTTTATTCTTGTCCCCAATTCTCTTGGGGATGCTGAAAGACCCAAGGTATCTTTATGCAAATCAAAACTTTGACCAATGAGATTATTTAATTTCAACAAAAAGTCATTTTCACCTACACATTTCAAGGTGGAGTTATGGTTTAACGAATGAGGCAACAACACCTCACATGACGTAATTTTCTCTTCGTCATTTTCTTCTTAATTACATCATTTTAGGTTTTTCAAAAAAATTTTTTAATCATTTCCCATCAAAATGTGGGAACTAAGGATCTGACCTTACCCCAACCCCATCAAAAAGTTTCTGACAATTTGTTTCAGCAAAATAAATGTCTACAAATGGGCTACATTTCCATTTTTACCGGGCAAAAATTAGCTTTTGAATACAATGGGATTTTTTTCCTTCTTACCCAATCTCCAGTCAATTTCTCCACCTTTCGGGTTTTACAAGTACACAGTATCAAATATTTCTAATCAAAGCTCATATCGCGAATTACAATAAACTGCAAAATCAACAATACCACTAATAATAATTTCCTTCGCTCCATTGTATTAAACCAAGAAGTATATTTTTTTATGTGGAAATAGGGTTACATTATAATACTTTGTCAAAAATAGAGAGAAGGTTGATATTTAAAAGGATCAGATGATTAACCTGAGTGGAAATACAGAACAGAATTTCCAACAAGCATGAAAGCAAGAGGCAGCGATGTCTGTATTGTAGAATTTAGATAGAACAGGAAGCACTTCAGGAGTACATTTCTTAAGATCTATTGCCATCAGAACCACGTACTGTGTGGGAATCCAGATTGATATGACAGAAGAAATTATGAATATCGCTCAATAGAGACTCAGTTCTAAGTCAGGCAAAGATACTTCAGATGAGTTAAAATTAGTATTTGAAAAGAATTTAAGAGCAAATCATTCTGTTTTCTCAGTATCTAATTTTAACACCTCAATTTGAGTGAAGCGATGAGTGACAGAAGACTGACTCTTATTTGACACATTATTACAAAACCGCCAATAGTATGTTGGTACGAATACTAAGAGTATTGGAAAAAGGAATGTTGAGGAGGTTATGAATTTTTTGTTAACTGGTTCACTTGTATTTGTTTCAATGATTTAATGAAAACAAATACAAATGAACCATTTAACAAACATTTCATAAGATCTCATAAAAAGATAATTTTAAGTAGGAAAAGATCCAAATAACTATCCATCGTCTATGGCGATACAAACTGACCAGAATATCGCTAAGACTAAAGCATAATATGCCTTCAGAGTTGTCCATCAGAAATACCTACAGGAACACCTGCAAATACTATATTATGTGACTGTTGGTCAGAATAGCCTCTCTAAATGCTGTCAAAGTATTTACTAGTATCTAGTTACATTTTTACATCCATATTATTCATTTTCATATACACAAATTTTCTTTGATTTCCTGTAATTATTTTTCTGTCTCAACGCTGTATCCGATGTTTTTCTGTGATAATTTTTGTAGCTTTAGTTTTAAAGTGTGACTTTTTATGTTTTATTCTTTCAACATTAGTAGCATTTTAAATTCTTAAAGAAACTGTCGTCTCCGAGATGTAATCTTTCACTTTCTAGCATGTATTACTGGGGGCTTTTTTTCGCCATTATTCATTGGATGAAAATGAATCCTTTAAACATATCTGGTGTCAGCTCGTTTAGTTTTAATCTTTCATACTTCTTATTAACGATGTAATAAAATCCTCTTCATTTTTGTCAGATTTATACATATCTAACAAGTATTGAATAACGATCTTTTTTCATTAAAAAAATTAATCAGAATATTTACCGTCTCTTCAAATCAAATTTATCCTACGTTTCTTGGTAGTACAAAAGTCCAGTATTTTCCACGTTCTGGTGCTAACTTTCTCAACAAAAGTCTTTTTTTTCTCGTCTTCCCAGTTGCTGCGTTCTTCTATTTATACTTGCTCATTGCTTCTAAAATAAACAGAAAAGGTAATAACATCACCTGGATTGTATGTAAATTCAGCTATGGCATTTGTCACGGTTTCAGGAGTAAAATAAATTGAAGAATCTTTCGTTTTCTTCTTAATTAATTTCTCCTCGCCACTGAAGAAGGGAATTACTGGAAAGTAATTGACACTCACCTAAAGCGAGCTGAATATAAAATGCTCCTCTTACCAATAACAATTCCACCGAACTTCTCTACGGCATATGACTTCATTGAACTTTTGTCCTTTTGAATTTATATTTTAATTGGGGTCATCAGGAGAGAATGTGCACCGTTTCGGGGCCTTCCTCTCAACGGTTTCACTTGCACACCGGCCCCCTCACTGATGTGAGGCCCTATTATAACGAAATACATGTGTAGTTATACTATTCAAATGTCTAACGGCGAAATTAATTTACGAGAAACGAGAAACGGCAAACCTTGCGTTCCGAGAATGCAACTTGAACCTCATTACGCACTCACGATCAATCATGTCATGCCGTCATGTTCGCTGAAACACTCCACGGAATATTTCTTTTCTTCCATATCGACATAGAAATATTTTCAGTGATTTCTATTAGGCGTTTCATACTTTTGGTTCTATTACGCCCTTTGATTCCAATTTGACCCAGAAATTGGTACAGAGTGGCTGCAACGAAACCCCTTGCTCTAATTTCCATTGCTCTAACATTTACATTATACCCCTCCTTTATTAGCTCTGATTTTAGATTTTCGTATTTATTAGTTTTATAATCGTGGCTTTGTTCCATCCTGCTTTCATATGGTACTGTTAATTCAACCAGGATGATTTTGTAATTCACCCTTGATAGAAGAACAATATCTGGTCGCAGACCTTTACTTGATATTATTTTGGGGTAATCATTACGCCAACCAGGAAGGTATGCAGATACCTCCCAAATGCCACCAGAACTAAGGAGATTTTTCCCGGGAATAGCTTGATATTTACTTGATATTTACTTGTTTGCTTAGAACCGCCATACCTTTTTCCTCTGCAACAAATTTCTGGGTTGAATTAGATGACTCAGCCTTCATATATTTCATATATTTTCTTATAATTCTGACCAACTCATCCAAAACACTATTATGCCTTCCTGTATATCTTCCATTGCCAAGGGCTGTTTTACAGGAACTAAGAACATGTTCTAATGTTTGTGGATTTTCCTTGCACAGGGGACAAGTTGGATCACTCTCTTTCTTCCATTTAACAAGATTGTTCTTAGATGGTAGCAGGTCATATGTGGAACGTATTAAAAAACTCAACCTGAGTGGGGCCATCTTCCAAATGTCCTTCCAAGTAATAGATTTCTGCAGAACCTCCTCCCAGTTTGTCCATTGGTCTTGTTGGGATTGTTGAACTCCTTTTACGAGTCTTTTATTATCCTCTTCGTTCCTTACATTTTGGATGACCATGTCTCAGCGATCTTTACCAGACGTTTTTGACCACCATTGCCTTTCATTTAGTCCTAACCCTTGTTTTCCTGCTTTTCCGATGACTTCTTTGAAAGCTAGATTGTCTTTAGCACTTGTTATTGTCTCTCTGACCTTCCACTTTCTGCCTGTTTTTAATGTAGGATTTAATACTGTTATTACTGTATCCTTGGAGTCATCCAACATCATTTGAAGTCTAATTTTTCCGGATTTATACTCCTCCACAATGGATTTAAACGGTAACTTTAACTTCGCTTGTCTGGAGTACAATGCAATATCAGACAAACCTGGAGGCAAACCCAACCATTTTCGGATATATTTGTTTACTTTTCTTTCCATGGACTCAATTTTACTCATTCAAAATTCGTATACAAGTAGGGGCCATAGTAGCATTGGAATGAGTACATGCTCTAAGCACCATACCTTGTATTTTCCTTTTAGAGGACAAAGATCTATCTTATGGAGATCTTGCAATGATCTGGATGTTTCTTTTACTTGGTCTTTTAACGATTGATCGTACCACCGACCTAAACTTTTCACTGCTTTTTCCGATACAGTAGGGATTCTTTGACCACCTACTGCAAAATTCATGTTTTTATTCAATTTTCCTTTCCTAAGAGAAAGGCTTCTGGACTTGTTTGGTTTAAATTTAATTCTACACCACCTTATTAGGTCGTCTATCAAACTTAATATTTTGTGAGTTGAATTTACTATGGATGAGTGGATTGTAGTGTCATCCATGAACGCCTTCACTGGTAGCATTTGACACTCTCCACCAAGCTCAACAATATCAACCTTGTTTGTTGCTTTGAGAATCAGCTGCATTGCTAGAACGAAAAGTATTGGTGACACTGTACATCCCATTGCAATTCCAACCTCAAGTCTATTCCACTTAGTCGTAAAGTCTTTTGTGGCGAAACGCATGAGGAAACCATCAAAATAAGTTCCTATAATCTTAGATATTTCCTCAGGAATATGGTACATTTGTAATGATAAATGTATCATTTGGTGAGGTACTGATCCGTAGGCATTAGCTAAATCCAACCAAATGACATCCAAATCTTTTCTTTTACTCTTTTCTTTTACTCTTTGCTTTTTGAATGGCCTCCCAGATCATGCTTCCATGCTCTAAGCAACCAGCTATTCCTGGAACACCACCCTTCTGTATTGAGGTATCGATATACTCGTTATCAAGAAGGTATTTGGTCAACCTCGATGCCAAAACTACGAAAAATATATTTCCTTCTACATTGAGAAGCGAAATTGGCCAAAATTGACTGATGTCCTTGGAATTCTTCTCTTTGGATATGTACACCCCATCAGCTATCATCCATTGTTGGCTGATATGGTAATGTTTCCATGCTAACTTTAAGTTAGTATGTAACCATTTAAGAAGTGTAGGACATTTTTTGTATAGAAGGAATGGTATTCCGTTAGGGCCAGGTGTAGATTTATTCCTGCTTTTGTTGATTATGCGCTTTATTTCTTCACGTGTGGGTGGTTTCATGTCGAACTTCTGTGTGCCACGAGAAAAAATTATTTTCTCCTACGCCGTATGAGTCTCAGTTCCTCGTCGTCCACTGTTATAATTAGCTGTCAATGGTTATAATATTATGTCTCACCTGAGTCCATCGGTATTCTGATGAACACTCTATTAGAATTCTGGTGCTGGACTCTGTTTTTGTTCCTTATTTAAGGCGCTTTGCCTATTTCATTTGTGTCCTACTTACTCCACAACACAAAGCCACATGTTTTTTAGTAGTAAATGAAGTTTCCTTCCATGCCTTTTGTTTAAGGTTGTGTAAAAAGTTAACATTTTGATTATACCTTACTTATCTTTCTAGTTACATGTTTTACTCATTTTTTTTTCTTTTTTGGCTACTTCTGGAATTTTTCAAGTCTTGTTATTTTTGTTATTTTGTAAATTTCTTTATTTTCAATTTTTTAGCGTTGGTCTTTAGGTTCTGGCGAAGAACTATCTTCTTTAAAATTGAAAGAATTCATTCACTAAAAACTGCTTTTAATTATTGATCTGAGAAAAAAACTTGTGTATCGATTATAGTTCAGACATTTCTGAACAGGTCGGACTCCATGCGTGACGTCCATATGAGACTATTGATCTTAGCAGGTTGTTTAAGAACATTCCACAAGGTTTCAACTTAATATTTTGTTTTTGTAGGAACTTAGGATGTTGGACAAAAATATCCTTAGTGCAACCTATCCTATATTCAGTTTATTTATCTTCTGATGCTAAATATTGTTTAACCTATCCATACACCAGAACATTTCAAATTTTTAGAATTTATCAATTCCACTTTCTGAATCTTTATGATACATTCAGGGTATATGCCATCGTTGGACTTTCTAATCCCATATATATTATTCAGTTACAGGGGTATTTTACAGAGTTGCTTTTATTATTTCTATATGCATATAATGTTTTGAGTATATTGAAAAAAAACATCTGATATGACTGTACCATATGTTCGAAGAAAATTACTAATAATATTTATACAAGATTTGATCTTTGGTACCATTGGGCGTGATAGTTCAAGTGGCTGTGCCGTTGTTACGGTAAGATAGTCTTCTGGAGAGAAATGGATGTGAACTAGTGCTTATTATATTTTTCTGATACTTACTATTTATTCACTTACGCGCAAATACCCTTGGGAAAGGTATTAATCCGTCTCTTCCTTCCAGTTATGGGTTAAATAGCAGGACAGATTGGGTTCTATAGCCTTGGTCGGCAACCAGCTTACCGCAGAAAGCAATGGCAACCTACTGCGGGATAATCTTCTGCCCAGTCAGTCGTGTCTCTTTCGAGACATGATCGCCCAAGCGTGTATCACGTATGGCACTTTAACTGACTGACTATTTATTGAAAGCCGTAGAATGATACTAAGTTAAGATGAAAATCATATAAAATTAAAACCAAACAACTGTAAAAAATTTAAAATGGTTGACAATGCATCATCTAATGAGCATTTAATACAACTTTAATAATTGCCTTATTTTTTATACCAATGTATATGAACAACAGCAAGATTATATCTATCTATCTATCTATCTATCTATCTATCTATCTATCTATCTATCTATGCTAGGTCTCTACAGGACAATGTGCCTTTTAATATTACTGGATTAGCGGTTTGATTGGTTGTAATAAAAAAAGCTAATGGTATTAAATTTAAATAAATATTAATTAAAAC
This sequence comes from Ascarosepion bandense, assembly GCA_037127315.1. Lineage (NCBI taxonomy): Eukaryota > Metazoa > Mollusca > Cephalopoda > Sepiida > Sepiidae > Ascarosepion > Ascarosepion bandense. The sequence continues at coordinate 2,617,004 of JBBBDQ010000808.1, read as the reverse complement.
TTAATAATCGTTAACAATGACTTAATCTAACAACAATTTAAGATAACTTTATTAATAATAATGCTGAGAGTGCAAATTAAGCAAATGAAAATTAATTAATGAAATACTAGCTAAAAATTAATAATATTTGACAATGTTTTCATATAATAAAAAATAAAGACAATATTACTACGACTAATATGGGCGTACTGAAATAAAACAAGGGAAATTAAGATGAAAGAAATACTCGCCGAAATTGACTGACAATGATTAATTTAAAAAGATAATTGCATAGACTTTCATGTTTGTTACATTTTTATCATCAAGAACGATGCACACACACACAAATAAATAAACAAAACATACACACAGACATACATATTTTATTAATATATATATAGTCATCTGCAGACAGATCAGTTTCGGTGAATCACAGATCATCAGTGCGGTTAGGCATCCGATTGCTTCTAGCCAGAATAAAACCCGACCGAATTGGCATCAGTCTGAGATTCTACCTCTGAGCTATGGGCGCTCGGTAGAAGAAGGCAGATTTTTAATGTGTTATATACAATGTAAACACACGTCAGTAGCTGAGAGTGTTCTAATTCATTACTGAATGAACGATACGTAGATGCTTGAGAAGCTACTTTATTTATAAAGTCTACCATTCTTCCAGAGTGCTCAGTCAATGCTTATATATATATATATATATATATATATATATATATATATATATTAATGCAGGTTTCATTGAATAATATAGACAAGTTTTGTCTATTAATTTTGTGTAGGATCCGTTCATACCGTCTGATATACTTGATGGTGATGTCGTTGAAAGACAACAAAAAATCACAGTAATTGTTGATTTTTTTATCGGATCTAAGCTTTCGGCTCACATAAGCCATTATCAAAGAATAAATATTAACACACAGTAAACATAGAACATTTAAGTTATTAACAATAAAGAGAATTGAATTGAAAATATAAGTCCATCCCTACCGTGGCGGATGGCCGAAGACAGTGACAAAATAGTGACGCTGTGGTCCCTGGTTTGATTACAGGCATTTGAGTACGTTATTGGAAATATCAAAATTGATTGTATTCAAACCAGGCTTAACACTTCTGAGAAAAACGCTTGTTGATAACACGTACATACTTAAACAAGAAAATAATAAGCAGAAACTAAAAATCCTCGAAGCACTCTACATTAAACAATTTAAACCTGGTTTGAATACAATCAATTTTGATATTTCCAATAACGTACTCAAATGCCTGTAATCAGACCAGGGACCACAACGCCACTATTTTGTCACTGTCTTCGGCCATCCGCCATCCGCCACGGTAGGGATGGACTTATATTTTCAATTCAATTCTCTTTATTGTTAATAACTTAAATGTTCTATGTTTACTGTGTGTTAATATTTACTCTTTGATAATGGCTTATGTGAGCCGAAAGCTTAGACCCGATAAAAAAATTAACAATTACTGTGATTTTTTGTTGTCTTTCAACGACATCACCATCAAGTATATATCAGACGGTATGAACGGATCCTACACAATATATATATATATATATATATATATATATATATATATATATATATATATATATATATCCGATATAATATACAGTCCATATATGAAACTATTAATGGGTAACTGCATGACAAAATAACCCCGCTGATAAAAATCTGAAGTAAAAATAAAAAAGAAGGCGGAAAATAAAAATAAGAAAATAAGAAAATAAAGTAAGAGAAAAAGAAAATAAATGACAGGCAGACAGACAGACAGACAGAAAGAAAGAAAAAAAGAAAGAAAGAAAGAAAGAAAGAAAGAAAGAAATCATATCACTATAAGCGACTCCCAAGAGTATGTTTCCCCACTCACTACAATCTAAACCTGTTGAATTCTACGGTTAACCATTATCTTCCCAATATACCCAGATAAACTTTGTCTCTTACTCTGTAACATTCTACCACGAGTGTTTTTTTGTTTTTTTTTTTAACTTTGTAGAGGATAGACATAATTACTTTTAAAAAATTGTAATAATACCCTTGTCTGTTAATTTAAGTATCGGTTGTCTACAAATTATTATATTCGTATATTTTTGTGCATACAAAAATATGTGTATAAATTCTTTGTGTGGTTTTGTGTTTAAGCTTGTGACGTTTTTCATTTTGTTATTCCTGTGAGAAAAAGAAAAAAAGAAACAAAGAAGAGAAGAGAATTTTGACGTTTGTCTGAGAAAAAGAAAAAGAAAATCTTATTGTTAGTCTGCGTGTGTTCGTATATGAGTGTGCACGTGTGTTCGGGTGTATGAGTGTGTTTGTGTGTGTTCAACAGCAAATGTTAATCTTAGAACATCAGAGAACCATTATCAAGACCCAAAAAGTTTCTTGAAAACTATAATGTGAATGTGTTTATTTCTACGTATTACTACATAATCATTAGAAAATATATCCGAGTGTGGGTGTTAAGGAGGTATTTTATTGTGTAACTGTTAACCTGTGTCTATTTTATTGTGCCTATGCTCAACTTACGTGTATGTGTGCGTGCGTGTATGAGTGGGTATGTGTGTACGTACGTGTGTGCGTGTGTGCGTTGCGTTTGTGTGAGTGTGCGTTTGTGTGTGTGTGCGTGTGTGTGTGTGTCCCCTAACTAGTAGACATCCGGTATGTGCGAAATTCATCGAGTAGCATGTACCCACATATGACATTACCCTCCTGATAGAGAGAGTGAGTGAGAGAGAGAGAGTGAGAGAGAGAGTGAGAGAGAGAGAGTGAGAGAGAGAGAGAGAGAGAGATCAGTTTGCAATTAAGGCTGTTCTTTTTAATTCGGCATTTAGGAAAGAAAGAAAGAAAGAAAGAAAGAAAGAAAGAAAGAAAGAAAGAAAGAGCTCAAAATAAGCTAGAAAGAAAGAAAGAAAGAGCTCAAAATAAGCTAGAAAGAAAGAAAGAAAGAAAGAAAGAAAGAAAGAATAAAACTTGAATAGGAAAGAACGAAAGAGGCCAGAATAAGAAAAAGTATTTACCTGCACGTACACTAGAATGGAATGTGTTAAAAGGCTGAGGTTAAAGGGAGATCACGCGTGGGAGACCCACATAGAACAAGACTTCAAATTAGCCCTTTTGGGTATACTTCAAGCACCAGGTAATCCAGTCCCTCTTGAGAGGAAGGCTGGAGATATAAGAACCCTCTTCGTTGCGCCTCTCGGACCAAGAGATAAACAGAGTAATATCTATAGAAAAAGAAACAGAATAAGAAAGAAAGAAAGAAAGAAAGAAAGAAAGAAAGAATGAATGAATGAAAGAAACAAACAAACAAACAAACAAATTGAAGAAGAAACAAACAAAGTAAAGTACGTAAAATGCTCCATTTGTTACCATCAATGACATTTGTGTTACTTTTTTTTATACAGGACAGATAAAAACTTTTAAAATCTGATGTCTTTACTGTCATCAAATTATAAGAATGCAGTAAAAAAATATAAAATAAAATATTATAAAAACAAAATTCTGGGGCTCTATTGGCAGTTTAAGAACTTTATCAGATTTTTACCAAAAAAGATAGCTCTGTTAGTCTACATAATTTCAACGGGTTCCGACTTAGTAAAAACTTAAAATTCTCAAAAGTGCTTTTCAAGGTAAATACTTAAGCCCACTAAAACTAAAAGATTAACAAGAGAAAAATTTCTCGACCCATTCCCATAATTCATTTTTGTGTTGTGCTGTACTAGGCTTAATAAATAATCAATAAAGAAAGAAGAAAATAAAAAATAAATAAAAGCAACACTGATAACATTTCATGACCTTCTGAAATATTTAGCTTTTTTTCACTGCTACCAAAGTTCCTTAATTGTAACTATAACTTATAAAAAAATCAACAATGAATGGTTACTGTGAGAAAGTACACATTGCCTTGACTATATATCAAAGAATTCTGTCGGCACCAAGCCAAAATAAGTGGGATGATTGTGTTGCAGCAATATTCCAAGAAAGAAAATTATATCAGCCTGCCTTGAAAAACAACATTCAATAATGTTACTTTCAGCTCGGCTTAAATACTAATCTTCAGCATTAATGACAAATATATAATTAACTCAGCTTTTTTAAAAATTGATAACTAGTCGGTAACCGTCACTACACTGGTGGTAAGATTATCAAATTTTAATTCTAAATTTCGTGTCCATTTAAAATAATAAATGTATTTGAAAATATATTGTTTTAAAGCGCAAGGAGTCATAATTTTAAAAAAATAATTTTGGTTCAAACAGAATAATTTGTGAAAAGTTTAATAAAATCTTTTGTTTATCTTATTTATCATGTTTCAAAAAATAATTTTATTTTCAAGTTTATGACTTTTTTACGTAGCCGGTGGTAATTTTTGTTTAGACTGGGCAAGAGAGGAATATATATATATATATATATATATATATATATATATATATATATATATTCAAATACAGTCAAATTGATTCTTTATGTGCATAGTATGTATGTTTGTGCGTATATTAAAAATTTAAAAAATGTTTATGTTATTATTAAAAAGATGGATCAAAGTATTTTTTTATTATTTGTTAACATTTTTTAATTCTTTCTAACACGTTCGAAATTTTGGTAAAAAATCTTGTTTTTCTTTTGTCCGTAAGTGACGTAACTTTTACAAGTCAATTTTTGGCGGTGAAAAATACATTCATTTGGAAATTCTTGCAAAAATCAAATAATGGTCGGATTTCGATTAAAATTTCAGGACTTATTTACAAATGGCTGATATCATTTTTTTAAATAATTATTTTAGAAAATCTTGGTAAAGATATTTTTTACATATGTTACCTCCCTAACCAATTAATTTCTTGAAATGCCTAGAAATTCGCGAGTGTTTCCCCATATAGCTAATATAACTTAAATTCAAGAGTCATTGGGGAATGCTAATCAACAATCTTTTTTTTTTTCTAAATTAGCTCATTTTTAGGAAATCTGATCCGAATCGTGAAAACAAAAATGCAATAAAACTATGCCATTTTTTATTTAGATAAACATTTAATTCGTGTTATAAACAATATATATTATGGATATCACAGTATGAAAAGGAAAAAATTCAAAGAATAATGAATTTTTACAAGAATTGTTTTTCATTTTTGTTATTTTTTATTATAATAATTTATAAAATTTCAAAAATCTTTTGAAATTTACTCCTTCATCGTTAACGCTAGTTGTTAATATAATGCGGGAAAATTGTATTTACTTATTGAAAATTGAAAAGCTTAATACAAATAATCGAGTCATTCGATTTTAAAATAATTGAAACATTTTAATTGTGTGCGTATGATGAACCGTATTTTCTGTTTACGGGTGACCGTGCGTGATATATTTTATTAAACGGTCACTTGTTTCAAAGTCTGCGCTCCTTACAGGATAAAAATCCGTGTATCCTATGCCCTAAGTTTCAACATTCAATGGACTTTGCCAATCAGCTCTTCAAAATTTAAAGCAAGTTTTATATTTTCATTTCTAGTTTCTTAATTTTGTAATTCACAATTTGTGGAGGTACCTAAAACGAATATGAAAAATAGATATTAAAAATAGAAATTAATAAATGTCATAACATTTAATAAATAATTGAGTTACCTCTATCGTTATATAATTTCATTCTGCTATTAAATTGTAAAGTTATTTTAAAAGAAAGTTTCATATTATTTTAAATTTTATTTTTCATAAAACATCTTCGAACGTAAGTCTATAAAGCTAAACTAACTAAAATCCTATAAAATATTGGATAAATGCTGAAAATATTGTGTTAAATTATTAATTTTACTACATAGTTAAAAAAAAAACAAAAAAAAACGAAAAGATTATGTCAAATTCGTCTTCCATACTTAGTTTCTTTGTCTTTTCTTTTTTTTTTTTTTTTTTTTTTGACGGCTAGTGTCTGTCATGTAACTCCGACAACAAGGCTACCGTAATTAAGAAACACCTTTATAGTACATTTCAGGCAGTAAGCAATAATACTTGTTTCATATCAGATTCAGGTATGTTTAAATTTGCTAATTTAAATAAAACAATGTGTCAGCGAAACACATTTTTTAAAAAAAAAACTGAGAATTGGCTTCTGTTTACAAAATGTATCGATCGATGAAAAATGGCCAAACAACTTAATTTTTTTTAAATCAAAAATTTTTTAGATTCCAATCAACATAATTTCAGTTTGTAATACACCGGAGTATCTTGCTTACTGGAATTCATAAATATATTCTCTTGGCTTTCAATTGAAGCTAAAATTAAAGTTTCGAAGAAGTATTTTCATTTCTAAAAATTCGATTTAAATTTAGGTATCGAAAATAAGTGGAGATACCTATACTAAATATTACATGCACATGTAAGTCAATCAGGCAGAAGATAGACATGTGCATATACATTACATAATATTGAATTTTTCTGAGTAAGTAAACGTTTCTGATAAGTATATATTCTTTGGTATTTCAGTGAGAGGTTTCTTAATCTTAATACAGGTATAAATATTCTTAGTGCTCCTATTATTATTAGAATAGGGGTTGTATTTAAATACCAAACTCTGTCAACATATTTATTATTGTCTTGTCATTTTTCATCATATTTCGATTTCGGCTATGGTCGCACTACCAACCAAGTCTGCGGGAAGACCTAAGGCAGGCTTCATTTCATGTTTTTTCTATCTCCCCCTATCATCCCTAGCGTTACATAGACAAAGTTCTCCTTAGTGTGTGGGCTGGACTTGACAAAACAAGTTTTTGGATATCTCTTAAGCTGGGGTTTCCAGGGATTCTTTCAATGTATTGTTTTGTTCCATTTTTATCATTCCAAGTGCACCCACTATCACTGGCACGATTCTTATTTCAATTTCCACATTTTTTCTATTTCAATTTCCTGGTCTTTATATTTTGACAGTTTTTCGAATTCCTTGGTTGCTATGTTACAATCCGCTGGACAAGCCATAACACTCATTAGGCAAGTTTTTTCTTTCTGGTTTTTAACAATAATTGTCCGGTCTATTTGCTTCAATTTTTCTGTCTGTGTAGATGGTGTAATCCCATAGAATGGTGACATCTTCTATTTCTGTAACCGGTGCTGGGTGATGTTCATACCAGTGTTTGTTTACAGATTTTCCATAGTGTTTGCACATTGTCCAGTGTAAATATTACTACACTCTATCGTGACGATTTTTATATTCATTTAGGGCAAGTACTGAGCATCCTGAGATTACATGGTCTATTGTTTCTTGGTGTTTATCACAAAACCTGCATTTCGGATCCACATTATTATGTATAATATTTGCCTGAAAGTTCCTAGTCAAAAGACTTTGGTCTTGCGCTGCAAGAATAAAGCCTTCAGTTTCAAACTTTAATCCAGATGCACGTAACCATTGATGGGTATTAACTTTGTCAACATTGGATTTATTGGCACGTTCTGGATATTGGCCATGCAGACGTTTGTCTTGTCAATGTTGTTTCATCTGTTCAAGAGCTTTATCTTTGGCTTTCATTTTCATATTTTTTGCCGCAATAGTTGGTTCTTGGCTTCTGTTTTGCTTTTCTACAGAATCTGCTAACTGTAAATCTTGTTTGTATTTACTGCCTTCTTTTATTATTGAATATTTTTTCTTTCTTTCTTCATGTTGCCTTACTAATTGTATCATCCAATCCTTTGTTGTTTCTATGTATGTTAGTAAGCCAATAGTTGTTGTCTTGTATGACAATTCCAGCTGAATAAGACCTCTTCCACCTTCTTTACGGGGTATGTATAGACGGTCTACATCTGCCTTTGGATGATGCATCTTATGCTTAGAAAGAAGCTTTCTTGTTTTAGCATCCATTCGCCTGATGTCGTTTAGAGTCCAGTTTAAAATGTTAAAGCTATATTGGACAACTGGGATTGCAAGGCTATTAATGGCCATAACTCTGTTCTGTGAATTTAATTCAGTTTTTAATATCATTCGTAGCCTTCTATAGTACTCTTTACGCACTATTTCTTTCATTTTTTTATGGTGAATGTTTTCACTCTCATTTACACTTATTTATAAGCTTCTTCTGGTTTCAATTCTTTTATTGTTACAGCAGGGTCTAAGCTAATTGAGGATGTTTCTTGTACTGATCCACGTAAAACTGTAGCTTTAGCACATTTATTCAAATTGAATTTCATTCCAATGTCTTCGCTGAAGCATTTTACAGTTTGCAGAAGACCTTCCAGCTCATTATCATTCTTAGCATATAACTTTAAGTCATTCATGTAAAATAGATGGCTTATTTTCTTTTGGCCTATTTTATAACCATATTCTGTCTTATTAAGTTGACTGGTTAGTGCTATTAACGATATGCAGAATAGTAATGGAGACAAAGAGTCACCTTGAAATATACCTCTTTTGATGTTTATTTCATCAGACTTATAGTTTCCATTTATATGATTGATGTAAAGGGTTGTTTTCCATATAGACATGCACTGTTTGATGAAATTGATGATGACCGGTGATATCTTGTATATATTTATAGTCTTTAAAATCAAGGAATGTGGCACACTATCGAATGCCTTACGATAATCTATCCAGGCAGTACTAAGATTTTTTGTTTGTACTGTAGCAGTTTTCCAGGATCATTTTGTTAATAAGCAATTAGTCTTTACATCCATAACAGCCACGTTTGCGGTATCATGTCATTTCTTTCTAAGAATAAATATGTCTGTTTTGTTAAAATAGATGCTAATAGTTTATATGTTGTCGGAAGGCATGTAATTGGTCTGTAGTTTTTCGGGTTGTTTGTGTCACCATTCTTGGGCAGAAGAAATGTAATTCCTTTGGTCATCCATGCAGGAATTTTAGTGGGATCGTCAACCATTATTATTATTATTATTATTATTATTATTATTATTATTATTATTATTATTATTATTTCATCTGTGAATTGTCAGTTTTAGCTTCCTCTATTTTAAATCTCCTTATAATCAATTATGAAATTTCAGAATTGGCAGCTACAATCTTCTTGTAAGATGTTCAAACGGAGATCAACATCTAGAAATGCTCAAATAAAAACAATAGGGATACAGCTTTCCTATAAAGACATTTTGAAAAACACTGAATGGTAAAGAAAAAGATAAGGCATATTTGTGTAGATTAGAAGCACATTTAATTATTTAGAAAGAAACATAGCATAATTTATAAAAACAAGAAATATGGAATCTAATATTAATAACACGCATAGAGTTTTCATGAGTATAAGCGTTGCCCATGAGTATATTGTTTTGTATTTCAGATGATGAAAGGCTTCTTGAGATTTTTTAAATGTATGTATTAATATTAATATGTATTAATATGTATTAATATGTATTAATATTACTTTTAAATCATTCTTATGCTCTTATTATTATTTGAGTAGCGCTTTTGTTTAGTCTACGGCTGTATAGTGTTGAATACACCGGTTCTCGTCCGGTCACCGAAGTTAAACAACATTGGAACCTGGTCATTACTTAGATGGGTAACCGTTTGGGAATACCAGGTAAAGAATGATCCACCGGTTCTCCAGGTTTGGGAGTTGAGCTCAGGGCTAACAAACTCGCCCTATAAAAAACAGTTTGTTACAGAAAAAAAAAGTTACTGCCCTACACATTATTGGGTGTATAAAGGATAAGATATTTTTGTTTAAATACTACATTTCGTATTTCTTTCCGTTCTTCTTCTCCTGCTTCTTCTTCTTCTTCTTCTTCTTCTTATTATTATTATTATTATTATTATTATTATTATTATCCCCTTTGTAAAGTGGCTGACAGAGAATTAGCTCTTCTTTTATAATGTAAGTTACTAATTTTAGTTTAGCACGACCAGACACCTTGTACAAGTCAATATGCTACAATGCTTCATCGCAAACAGCTGTCTCAAAACAAGCATCTTAGTATAGTCACAAGAGTGAAACACTTTTCTTTTTAATCATTTACCCCTAGCAAGGCAGGAACGCCACTAGTGTGAAAGTTGTAACAGTGAGAGAAAAGACTCATTACAGGGGGTAATAAAGAAAGGATAAAAGATGGACTGGATTCTAAAAGGTAGAAGATGGAAATTTTTGGAGATTGTAGCTACCAAGGAAACAAATAAAGGGAAGAGGGTTCCATAGGTGGGAAGTGTGAGAAAAGAAACTATGAGAGTAGAAGTAAAGGTTAAATTTAGTTATTTCTACAGTAAAAGGGTGGGACCCAGATGTCAATCTAGTAGCACGCTTAAATTCAAAGAAACAGGGAACCACGAAAAAAAAAACTGTTTAGAGCAGTAGCCATGAAAATATTTGTAGAAAAGATAAAGGAAATCCACCTCCAGTGGTGAGAAAGAGTCTGGGGTCAAGATTTAAAGTCAGGACCGACAACATTGCAGATCTTTCTTTGGATTTTGTTGATAACCTCGAGAGACAAATATCAGGAGCGCCAAATTATATCAAGAGTATTCAATGTACTAAAATGTTATAAATGCGAAAGATAAATTCCAACGAGAAAAAATTCTAGCTGGACACAAATACCCAACCTTCCTGGTAATAGATGCAGCTATAGATCCGACAAATTCGTTCCACTTCAGTTCGGTTGAAAAAGTGAGGCCAAAGAGGCGCAGTGTGTTGCTCTCAAGGTGACTAGCATCAACCACGTTAATGGTGGACAGGAATCTGTCCGCCATTAGCATTTGCTGTTGCTTTGTGGTAGTTAAAGAGAATTAGTTTTGTTTTGGTGGCATTCAAATTTACAAGCCATTTCCTGCCCAAGTTAACCACTGAATGGAGGTCCGTTTCAAGAACAGCAACCAGGTTGACTTTGATTGATCTCACTAGACGAACAAATAGTCTGGTAGAACAGTTAGCTAATCAGCGTTCTATGGCAGGCATCTCACAACAAGAACAAAATGACATTGTTGAATGTTATATTGTTATTTTCTACTTACTGAACTGGGACCAGTTTACAGCTACAATTGTGAGGCAGAGTAAGAATGAAATTCCTTACGTTAATAATATTCTGCTAAAGTAATTTGCTAATAACTGATATACGGTGAGCTACAAAACTAAAAATATAAGATGAGAAAGCAGTACTGCACTCACTACAGTAGTAATGGTCAGTGAGACTAAGTTAATAACGACTATTCATCTGTATTATTATTCAGTTTATTAAACTGATCTTTAGTTGAATTAATTAGTTGACATTATCAACCAGTCGTTATTGGTGCAATTGAATCTATCCAAAAGTGCCTAAGAAAAAACTGGGAGTTATAAATTAGGAAAAAAGTAGCCAATGAGACACTACTACTATTATTACTACTACTACTACTGCTCATAATAATAATAATAATTCCTTGTTAAAACAATTTTCGCTGCAAAAAAACATAGCTTATTTACCCGCAACTACAAACTTAGTCTCATTAAGAAACAAAACTGATTAAAATGCAGGTTTGCGATCAGTTTGAAACAATAAATCATTTAGTGGCAGAATGTAAAGTTTTGGAATCGGAAGATTACCAAACCAAGCTTTACAGAATAGGTTAGTACTTACATTGTTTAATCAGAAATGTAAATTTAAAACTGAAGATGAATAGTATTAACATCATCCTAAACCTGTACCTGTGGTAGAAATGTAACTATTTTATGGGACTTACGTATTAACACAGATCGAACAATCAAAACCTAACAGAATAGATATTGTTAAAAATCAACAAAAAAATGTTTGTCTACTAACTGGAATACGCGTACCAAGAAACTACAATATTTATATTTTAAATCCAGGAAGATGACTAAATGCAAAGCCTACAAATACAAATTGAAAATTATGTGACATCTTAGAGCAACTGTTACACATGTAATAGTAGGCTCACTTGGAATTATTAAGAAGGCAACTGAGAAGTTTCTGAGCATGATAACTAGAAAATTTCTTTACAAGAAAGTACCAAGTGGCATTGCTCATGTATTATGGAGGATTCTTTCAGCATTGATACTGGTAAGGCGTGGCTGATCATTTAGTGCATTTTTTTATTTTACATATTTCTTTTGTAGATATCATTTGGTTTTAAATTATTATTTTATCTTTGGGCTCAAAATACAATCCTACAAACAAATAAGTACTTTATAAAAGACATTTGAACAATCTTTAATTCTGACTTACGATACTGGACTGAAATGTTCATAAGTTGAATATGAAGGAGAAATGGTCGAGCGTGGTGCAGTGGATATCGGCTCGGAACGAGAAATCGGGGAGTCGAGTTCGAATTACAGTTGAATTCATTGCATTTAGGAAAGGTATTAATCCGTTTCTTCCTTCCAGTTATGTGTTAAATAACAGGACAGATTGGGTTCTGTAGCCTTGGCTGGCAACCAACCTACCGCAGAAAGCAATGACAACCTACTGCGGGATAATCTTCTGCCCAGTCAGTCATGTCTCTTTTGAGACATGATCGCCCAAGCGTGTTTCGTGTATGGCACTTAACTGACTGAATGGTCGAACTGTAAAATCATATATGCATTAATTTCAACTCTTCTTAATAGCTGCATTGTTTCTTTCCAGACAAACTGATATCTGACTGTTCAAAGAACACTGTTCATCCTGTTGGTAAAAGAAATCAATAGCACATGACGTCACGCACAAATGCTATTGAAACCAAGAACGTGTGTTAGAGAATTACCCTAATGCATAAAATACCTTTCGTTAGTTTTACTAGACGTTTTGTCTTGATAGCCTTTTATAACTGCTTCAGCAAGTTGGCATAGTACTTTCCATTAATTATGCGACCATTTTGAAATAGTCAATAGACACTATGCATTTTCATAAAAATAACTGAGGCCGTCACCTTCCCTGCATATGAAACGACATCGGCCTTCTTTGTAGAAGGTGGGTAGAAGTATTTCAACTGCATGGGTTGTCTCTTTTTCTATAGCTAAGGATGATGAATCCAACAATCATTAAAAAAATGCTCAAGGAAATCAGTTGAATCTGCCTAAAAAGATGTCAGATTTTCCCGTGATGATACGCTTTTGATCAGACCCCCCCCCCACCAAGCAGACACCTTTCTCCGTGCCAAATTCACTGTGCATAATATTCTCATTTCTATCACAAGATATGCTAACAGTATTGGCTTTTTAATTTATAGTCTTTTGTCCATGTGGTGAACATGATTAAGGTTTTCCTCGATTCATTTTCCAAAAATAGTCGCTACTAATTACATCTGAAGTCTTTTTTGAAATGTCAGATGTCAGTTTATTTGAAAAAAAAGACCAATGCAGTTATTAATATGAAGAGTTGAAATTAATTAATTCACAATTTCACAGCTCTAGCACTATTCATTCAGTGTTAGATTTCTTCATATTTTTATTGCTTAATAGATCCAACTTCACACACATCTATACGTTTTCAGGAGCCAACGAAAAGAGGTGTTACATTTTTTGATAATAAATGATAACTCATTCTTTATTAGATAATTGTTTTTAAGATTTTGTCATATGCATCGTCTAGAACAAATTGGATACACAATCATATATGTTGACCAATTAGAAGACAGTAAAAACTCGATCCTTTTTTCGTTGAGAAAATGTTCATATACTCGTGATATTTCCTTTTATCTTCCGATATATTTCGAGCCCTCCCCATTACGTCAGTTCCAGTGACCTGTATTTATTAGTCTCTCACCTCTTTCAAACAGCGAAAGAAAGAGAGTCACAATTAATAACTGGACCTTCTAATTCACGTTAACATGCATTTTTCACTCTCCCCTTCTCTTTTGTGTTGCGTTCATTCTCTCTACTTCTTTCTCGTGCAAAGGATAAAGAGCTACGCCTGTCTAGACATTCAAAAAGCAGACGACAATTATCCCACTCTCTCTTTCACTTCTACCTTTTTTCCTCAACTGGCCATCAGCAACAAACGAAAGAGAGAAACAAACTCAACATACAGAGGTCTACTACTTCCTGAACGCATACAGAAACAAATCTCTAGAATAATTTTCTTTATAAAACAAACTTTAAACCTCCAATTATTATTCTTATAAACAACATACTTTTGATAAATAATAAATGATATTTTTTCTCATATAAATGAAATTTTTTTATCTTTCAGTTCTTTTCCAACCATCCGATCTATCAAATGCGGGGAGTTCGGTTAAGTTTGAGAAGGATATTTTTGGCCGAACTCCCCTACAGTGGTCAGCCAATGAACTTTTCAGTCCACCCTTGTATCTAAATGTATATAAATTCTATTATAAGTTTTGTTTATCCATTAATGCTTTAAATGCGTGTACGCTGTAAATCGATTTGAAACTGGTTTTAATTTTATATTTAAGATTAAGTTTAAATTCTCTGATGCAGATAGCAAAATGCCATTCCAGTGTCGCTTATTTGAGGAATATTTAACAGTTAAACGAAACCATAACTCATTTCTTGCTGTAGGTGCTTAGTTGGCCCTCAGAAAAATAATGTACAGACAAAGGATTTTGAAGCATCTTTATTTTCAATAATAATAATAATAATAATAATAATAATAATAATAATGTAAGAACTAGGAAAAGCAGAAGAGTCGAAAGAAAATACAACATTAGAAATGAAAATGAAGTCCTATCAACAAAGGAAAAAATAAAGCAAAAAATACAACTGAAGACTCAAAGAATAAGACGCTATGAGAAAAGATCAAAATTTTACAGACAAAACAAGATTTTTCAAACCGATGCAAAGAGATTTTTCAGGGAAATAGGTAAAAAAAAATTGAAGTGACAGTCATTCCAGAATGGAAGAAGTTACACAGTTCTGGGAAAAGATATGGGCTTGCCCTAAAGAAAATAGCAAGGAAGTATATTGGATTGCACAAGAGATAGAACGAATGAAAAATAAACCAGAACAGATATGGGCTGGAATTACAGAAGAGGATGTTAAATTTGCACTAAAAAAAGGCACACAATTAGAAATTCCCAGGTATAGATAAAATTCCTAACTTTTTGCTATATTATTTAAATACAGCACATAAAAAACTAGCCAAAGAACTTCAAGAAATGGTTGACGATCCCACTAAAATTTCTGCATGGATGACCAAAGGAATTACATTTCTTCTACCCAAGAATGGTGACACAAACAACCCGAAAAACTACAGACCAATTACATGCCTTCCGACAACATATAAACTATTAGCATCTATTTTAACAAAACAGACATATTTATTCTTAGAAAGAAATGACATGATACCGCTTGAACAAAAAGGGTGCAAACGTGGCTGTTATGGATATAAAGACTAATTGCTTATTAACAAAATGATCCTGGAAAACTGCTACAGTACAAACAAAAAATCTTAGTACTGCCTGGATAGATTATCGTAAGGCATTCGATAGTGTGCCACATTCCTTGATTTTAAAGACTATAAATATATACAAGATATCACCGGTCATCATCAATTTCATCAAACAGTGCATGTCTATATGGAAAACAACCCTTTACATCAATCATATAAATGGAAACTATAAGTCTGATGAAATAAACATCAAAAGAGGTATATTTCAAGGTGACTCTTTGTCTCCATTACTATTCTGCATATCGTTAATAGCACTAACCAGTCAACTTAATAAGACAGAATATGGTTATAAAATAGGCCAAAAGAAAATAAGCCATCTATTTTACATGAATGACTTAAAGTTATATGCTAAGAATGATAATGAGCTGGAAGGTCTTCTGCAAACTGTAAAATGCTTCAGCGAAGACATTGGAATGAAATTCAATTTGAATAAATGTGCTAAAGCTACAGTTTTACGTGGATCAGTACAAGAAACATCCTCAATTAGCTTAGACCCTGCTGTAACAATAAAAGAATTGAAACCAGAAGAAGCTTATAAATAAGTGTAAATGAGAGTGAAAACATTCACCATAAAAAATGAAAGAAATAGTGCGTAAAGAGTACTATAGAAGGCTACGAATGATATTAAAAACTGAATTGAATTCTCAGAACAGAGTTATGGCCATTAATAGCCTTGCAATCCCAGTTGTCCAATATAGTTTCAACATCATAAACTGGACTCTAAACGACATCAGGCGAATGGATTCTAAAACAAGAAAGCTTCTTTCTAAGCATAAGATGCATCATCTAAAGGCTGATGTAGACCGCCTATACATACCCCGTAAAGAAGGTGGAAGAGGTCTTATTCAGATGGAATTGTCATACAAGACAACAACTATTGGCTTACATAGAAACAACAAAGGATTGGTTGATACAATTAGTAAGTCAACATGAAGAAAGAAAGAAAAAATATTCAATAATAAAAGAAGGTAGTAAATACAAACAAGATTTACAGTTAGTAGATTCTGTAGAAAAGCAAAACAGAAGCCAAGAACCAACTATTGCGGCAAAAAATATGAAAATGAAAGCCAAATATAAAGCTCTTGAACAGATGAAACAGAGCTTGCAAGACAAACGTCTGCATGGCCAATATCCAGAACGTGCCAATAAATCCAATGTTGACAAAGTTAATACTCATCGATGGTTACGTGCATCTGGATTAAAGTCTGAAACTAAAGTCTTTATTCTTGCAACACAAGACCAAAGTCTTTTCACTAGAAACTTTCAGACAAATATTATGCATAATAATATGGATCCAAAATGCAGGTTTTGTGATAAACACCAAGAAACAATAGACCACCTAATCTCAGGCTGTTCTGTGCTTGCCCCAAATGAATATAAAAATCGCCACGATAGAGTTGGGCAATATTTACATTGGGCAATGTGCAAACATTATGGAAAAGCTGTAAACAAACACTGGTATGAACATCACCCAGCACCGGTTACAGAAATAGAAGATGTAACCATTCTATGGGATTACACCATCTACACAGACAGAAAAATTGAAGCAAACAGGCCAGACATTATTGTTAAAAACCAGAAGGAGAAAACTTGTCTATTAATTGATATGGCTTCTCCAGCGGATTGTAACATAGCAATCAAGGAATTTGAAAAACTGTCAAAATATAAAGACCTGGAAATTGAAATAGAAAAAATGTGGAAATTAAAAACAAGAGTTGTGCCAGTGATAGTAGGTGCACTTGGAATGATAAAAAATGGAACAAAACAATACATTGAAAGAATCCCTGGAAACCCTAGCTTAAGAGATATACAAAAAATTGTCTTATTAAGTACAGCCCACACACTCAGGAAAACTTTATCTATGTAATGCTGGGGATGATAGGGAAGATAGAAAAACATGAAATGGAGCCATAACAACACGCCACTACCTGCCTTATGTCTCCCCGCAGACTTGGTTGGTAGTGAGACCAAAGCAGAAATCGAAATATGATGAAAAATGAAATAATAATAATAATAATAATAATAATAATAATAATAATAATAATAATGTGGGAAGTTGTTACAGAAATTATAGAATAATAGGCATGAGTAGGTAACGAAGGTGAACCATTTGGAACCGACAAGAATAAGAATAGATATGAAACAAAATGTAAACATAAATAAGTATCTTTACTTGTCGCTTGGGAACGATTTCAAAGAATGCTTGAAAAATACTGACGGAAATGGAAAGTAGAAAACAATTATAAATTATAAAAATTATAACTATCCAAACGAATGCATTATTGAAAAAATCATAAGAAGAGGATAGATTAGAGAGACTTACGCTCCAATGTCGCTCACTAATGTGAACAGTCAATAAGAGAATAATGATAATTATTATAATTATCAAATGTGGAAAGTGGGCTAAGAAATAATAAATATGATTGGGAAAAGATAATGAAATGGTAAATAAGTATCTGGACATGTCAGTCGGAACGGTTCCAAAGAACCTTCGATAGTAGAACTAGAAATTAGTGGAAGAATTAGAACCATTTAATCAAAAGTATCATTGACAGTAACTACAATATTAATATTAACAATATTGGAATATCTTGCTGCTACTTAAACGCCATTGTAAGCCGCCACTAGTTATCAATGGTATGAATAATAATGTTATAAAGAAGGAAATTACTTAAAAAATAATTGAAACTCATCCGAAAGGAGCTGAATGTATAATGCTTCTCATATCAATTACACGTCCAGGAAGCTTGTCTACGTCATATGAGTTTATTGAATTTACATTTCTTTTGGATGTCTTCCTCTCGAATTTACATTTAATTTAATTTAGGGTCATAAGGAGAGAATGTGCAACATTTCAAGGCCTTCTTCTCAACTTGCACACCTACCCCCCGTCACTGATGTAAGGCTCTATTATAATGATAAATTAGTACTTCTAGTGTATCGTAGATATAATAGTTCAAATATCCAACGGCGAAATTATATTTACAAAAAAAGCGTCAAACTTTGTTCGTGTTCTGAGAATACAACGTAAACCTCATCAGGTATTCACATTAAGATCATGTCGTTATGTTCACTGATGAAGTGATCCACGGAATATTTATTTTTTCTATATCTACATAGAACTATTTTTAGTTAAGTCTATTAGGCGTTTTATACTTCTGGCTCTGTTACGCCCTTTGATTCTTATTTGGCCAAGGAATTTGTACAAAATGTCTGCAATACTTTGCTCTAATTTCCACGGCTCTAATAATTACATTATACCCTTTCTTTACCAGCTCGGACTTTAAATTTTTAATATAATTTGTTTTATATTCGTGGCTTTGTTCCATTTGATTTTCATATGGTACTATTAATTCTACCAGGATCATTTTATAATCCAAAACCTCCAACATTTACCAGGCTGATTTTATCGTACTAAGTCGACTTAGGCTGCACCTATCAGCGCTACAAATATCACTGCCAACTATCCGACTTCTGTATAGTGGTACATTTCCCCTGACAAAGAACAACGCTTAAATTGCCCAAGGGAATTCTTACTCTTCCCATTCCGTATAATGCCAAGTACTTACTGACAGTATAAAATAAAATAAAAACTAAACTAATCTAAAATTAACATTTGATATTTTTAACTTTTTACTTGTGTTCAAACAGTGATTATTTATATTAGGAAAAACAAATGGAAGACCAATATTCGAAACTCCTTTGAACATGAGTTCGTCCTTAAATTTAGTTTATCATTCTAAATGTTTATTACTGAATGCTAAAATGGAAAATCCTGTGTGATGCGTTTCGTATAGACTTCTTCAGAGAAAGTAATATTTTTATTGATGAAATCATATATCTGTAGAGAAAAGAGACAAAAATTTCAATAAACGTTTTTCATTGATGAGAAATACGCAATTACTTCACCCACGTCGAGACCCCTGTGTATATTCATACCATTCTTAATATAAACTGATACAAGGTCAAATAAAAGAAAATGGGGTAGAGGAAGACGGAAATGCATCTACCTTTTAATTAGGAACGGCTTACCTGTATATTTTATATTATACAAGTTTGATCAATATCTTGTCGACATCGCTGATTTCAAATAATCGTCCTTTATGTATAAATAGACATTTTCTCAAATGAGATTCTTATATTTTAATAAAGAGAAGCTTACTGTTGGTGTAACGGATTTATAAATACATCATATTTTTATAACTGAATCAAAGGTTTGTTGATATTCTAAAATAAATAATTGAGTTTTGCGCATGCACGAACGGAGAAACAAATCTATTTTGAATTGTGATAAACATAAGTAAATCAATAAATAAATTAAAATGAAAAGAAAAAATAGTGTACATACATTTACATATCTAAACATATATATATATATATATATATATATATATATATATATATATATATACATTTAAAATATTTCTAATTCAATATCACTCCTTCAGTGCTAGTACACTTAATGCTTCTCTGTGAACTAAAATAGATCAAACCATCAACATCGAGGATAAAAATTCAGTAATTTTGTTTTTGCCATAGTGTCAGAGTCAATTTCTGTGTCTTCAGGGTTTAACACAACAAAAGAATCATTTTCAAATGTGATTTTTAATATGTTAATCATACAAAAAATGAAATTCGTGTGACAAAACTGTCAACAATCAACAACAACTATAAGGGCTGAATTTCCATCTCGTATATTTTCATTTTTAACTCATTTAATTTTATCAAAACACTTGGAAATTTATTCTACTTTTGTGAAGCAGCATGGTATTTTTTTTAAACACTAATTCTATAGATTTTATTTTCTATATAGTAAATAGGATACCACTATGAGCGAATTCTATAGCTACGAAGTTATTAAGCTATGGAGTTCACTTCATTTTAAGTATGAAAGTGAAACAGCATCGCTGATTCAGTTTCATTGCAGATTCATTAAGTTGTGGCTTGGGCACCTTTTGATGTGGTGTAATGGCAAGTAAGCTTGTCTCGCTAGATCAGTTAAGATCCTCACTCGATGGTCTATACTTTCGGCCTTGTGCCATAACTAAGCATCGTTTAGAAAATTATGAGCACTTCGAGGTGAGGTAATATTTCAAATTCGTAATATGATTAAGATCTGCACAATGGTGCAATTTGAATTTACTATCAGTTAGTCAATTAAATGCCATACGTGATACACGTTAGGTGGTCATGTCAATTATCGATTTGATTTCAGCATATATATTTGCACGTAATTAAGGAAGTTTAGAAAAGATTTGACGGGGTAAAGGCCTTCGGTGAACAAAACAAAAATATACCGATTATCCCGCAGTAGGTTACCATTACTTTCTGCGGTAGATTGGTTGCCAGACAAGGCTATAGAACCCAATCTGTCCTGTTATTTAACCCATAACTGAAGGTAAGAGACGGATGAAAACCTTTCCCAAGGGTATTTGCTTGTAAGTGAATGCAAGGAATTTAACTGGAATTCGAACTCGGCTCATCGAGTTCTCGTTCTGAGCCAATATCCACTGCACCACAACGCACAACCTAAGAATTGCACCATTGTGCAGATCTGAATCGTATTACGAATTTGAAATTTCGAAAAATGTTGTTGCAAAAGAAAACATTTTTGACCAATAATTAGAGTCAACATTTTTCCGTCTAAATAGTATAATTGACAAAATTTTAAGTTCTTAACAACTGGTGATCAAGATAAACTGAAGATTTTCACACAAAATAAAGATGAAATACCTAAACATACAATTATCTAAGACACAAATTTTAATTGTATTATTCCTAAACATAACAATTTAAAGAAACTCAATAATTTATACTATGGGAACATATTTAGCAAACAGCAAGGACAAATGTCTCAATGTATCAAAGCGTTCATTTATAATCATGATTCGAACTACCATTTACAGGACTGAAATTGAAATATTATACCAATATATTTTAAATTTAAACCCATCTAAAAACCGAACATTCCTTTTAAAAATAATTCTAAATTGGAATAAGCCGTACAATAAATTACAGAAAACCTAGACTGATAATGTTTTAAGAGAGCTGATAAATCGAATATTTTCTACACTTAAAATCGAATCCGACACAAAATATAAATCTATACTCAATGATAAACTTAAAACTTAAGAAAAATACTTCCGCTTAATTAAAAAGAAAAACAAAGAGAAAAACATGTAAATTTTCTTATATTTTTTAATAACAGAAATAAGATATCTCGAAATAAAAAAACATCACAGGCGAATATCACCCCGGCTACATTGGAGTAGATAGACTAAACAATAGGAGTAGATAGACTAAACAATTGGAGTAGATAGACTAAACTATCGCCCGGTTCACACTCCACCCACGTCTATTGAACGGTTGAAGAGGCTCATCCCTTGTTTCCTGTTTAGGATGTGTTTTCCGGCTTTCTCTTTTCCAATCTGTTCACTCTTACGTAGCCCCCTGCACATCAGTGGCGTTACCGCCTTGCTCGGGGTGATATGATTAATATATATGTATATATATATATATATATATATATATATATATATATATATATATATGGCAATGCTAAAATCCAAAATCCAGGTAACCCATTTCGTCCTATAGTATTGCAAGTCAGTATACTTATTGTTCTGGGGCCTCCTTTTTGCTAGGATAATGGACTCAAATTGAGTATACATATAATCTGGCCATATTGAGATACGTGAGATACTGTAAGAGTCCGACAGATACCGAGGTTTCACGAAGAATACAGCGTTATAGTAGCTCTGAGCTCCACTCAGACAGAAGATTACTACGCAGGACCCCTCAGCTTCCGACGTGGACATACTAATTCTACGGCTTCACTTTAGAGACTTGTATATATATTCCTTACTAATCGTATTCCTGGATTACTAACCTGCGTTCAAGTTTGTATCTTTACGTTTAATATACTTATTATTCTATCACAAATATCTGGTTCGTTGTTCATTATTTTGTGCGGTTCCCATTTCCGGAATCCACAACACTTATAGACTATAACTAAAACTTTAAACCAATTAATCATACCATATATTCCAAAAAATATAGTATTAATTCTACTAATAAATTTTTGCAAATCCATCACTCTCATGCAATACAAAATGAAATATCACGAGATACTAGATTAGCGACTAGGCCCCACTCTTTTACAGTGAAACCGATAAAATGTAACCGCAATTTCTACTCCAACAACTTCTTTTCTCGCACTTCCCGCCTGTGGAATTCCCTTCCACATACTTGCTTCCCCGGCAGATACATACTCCAGGAGTTTAAATGTAAGGTCAATAGACACCTCCTAACACGCTAACACGCATCCATTCTCTCAAACACTCTTCCCATTTACATCCTTACCCGTCTATCACCCTCCTTCTGACATTTCCTATATCTAACCACTTTTTTCTCACCACTTTCTCTTATGTAACACCCTGCGCAATAATGGTAGTGGAATGCCTTGCTTGGCGTGAAATGATTAAAAAAAAAATGAACATCTTTAGAGAGCAAATGTTCCAACAAAAATCACAGTAATCAGTACCATAAAGATCATAATATCGTTAGACAGCTACTTATAAACAATAACAAAATACATAGATCCAATACCAAAAATAGGTTTAAAATGATTGAACCATTTAAATCAGACTGAAGAAATCGCACAGTAATAAAAGGAATTACAGTCTCCAAATTAAATTAATTTATCCAATTTAAAACTCTATTGCATATAGAACAAAAAACAAAAGAAAAACGTTATCACACACGTTCTACACTCATTGTCATGACATGGCGAAAAGGCTTCTTGTGTTTTCAGATAGTGTTCAATTAAATATACATAACATTCCACTAAATGATCTAAGTGAGACTATTACTGTTTTTTACATACACTAATTACTCAGCCTTGAAGATGACTCAAAGGAATCGGAAGATTGAACACAGCAAATATAAAAGGTTTTGAAATTTCTTACATCAACAAATGCTTTTTTGCAAATAATAATTTATAATTTGGAGAGAAACATAGACAAAATCAGGAGACAAAAATGTCAATACTCTTAATACTTTTATATATATATATATATATATATATATATATATATATATATATATATCAATTATATATATATATATATATATATATATTCAATTATATATATATATATATATATATATATATATATATATATAGTGGACTCTTTCATTGCGAACGAGAAATAAGTGAGGGATCAGTAAAGTAAATACTCTCTACTTTGATGGACTCTTAAGAATTACAGGTGTTTTGCAAACATTTAGACCAAGCATGTGGCTAACTCGATGCACAAGTCGGCCTCACTCAGCTCAAACCTGACTTTTTAATACAGAAGTGGTTATTTATAAAACAAAGGTGCATGTCATAGATTGGCAAAGAAAAACATATTTGGGGTTTATCAAAAGTCAGTTTTAAAATCAGATGGAATAGCCATAAATCAACATTTAAACTTGAAAACTTCAACTATTCTACCGAACTGGCTAGCCACGTGTGGAAATTAAAATTGAAAAGTGAAAAAGACCCTGATATAACTTCGATTATAGTTAAAATAGCCCAACCGTACAGTACGGTTGGGCTATTTTTGGGCGCCTACAGTAGCAATATATGCAGAATGTGCCGAGAGAACAATTAGCTATAATGTTGTTCCAAGAAAGAAAAAAAAACTAAATGAAAGATCAGAAATCTGAAGATACTAAAAGGTTGTGGAAATAACTCATTTCCTAATTAAATTATATATATATATATATATATATATAGTTTCTGGTCATAATTAAATTAAACCATTATGCAACTGTATTAAAGTTTGATTCAGTGCAGAGGATATCGACGAGGATTTGAACCACACTCGTTTAAATTTTTCTCTTTGTGTTGTAGGAAAAAGAAAAAAATAGGTATTTCTCAAAAATGAAGGAAATATTGGCTTCTGTTGTACAAATTCAACAACAGTAACTGCAACAACAGAAACAGCAGACACAACAAAAATAGTTAATAGAAATAATTCTGCAGGAAACGAATTTTAAACAAAGCAGTAAACTTATACAACAGGGAATATAGGCCGAATGTCAGAGAATCCTAAATCTGAAATGCGATGCGGAAGAAATTCAGGAGAAAAAGTGTGCATGCGTACAAGCGAAAGAAAACTGTACAAGAAGACAATTCCTGTTTAGGATGTGGTTCCCGGCTTTCTTTTTTATTTTTATTTTTCCAATCTTTCACTTTTTTTTTAATTGAACAGGTGTAGAGGCTCATCCCTTGTTCCCTATTTAGGATGTGGTTTCCGGCTTTCTCTTTTCCAATCTTTTCACTTTTCTTTTTTTCTTTTTTTTCAATTGGAGTAGATAGACAACTATCGCCCGGTTCACACTCCACCCACGTCTTTTGAACAGGTGAAGAGGCTCATCCCTTGTTTCCTGTTTAGGATGTGGTTCCCGGCTTTCTCTTTTCCAATCATTTTACTCTTAAGTAGCCCCATGCGCCTCAGTGGCGTCACCGCCTTGCTTGGGGCGATATGATTTTTAAAAAATGTAGATAATTCAATATCGGAAACGACTGTCCCTTTAAGAATTCATAATGCTACTAATGAAATGTGAATGTGAAAATAAATGTGAAAATACTACTAGATACTGTCTGTGATATCACAATAATTAATGAAGTCATATGGAAAGAAATCGGAAATCCTATATTAAAAAGGACTTCGAAAGTTGAAATTAATGTTTCAGGTGAGAATTTAATTTTTATTCGCTTGTAATGTGTGTAATAGCTAAGACATGTGTTAAAAAATACGACGAACTTATTCGGTACTGATTAGATGAAATGATTTGAGCTTTGGGATTTGCTACCGTAAGTGGACAAGAGACCAATTTAAAAATAAAAATTAAAAAGATACAGAGCGAAAACCTAAAGGGAGAACGGAAAAAATGTTTCCCGGGTGTTCTTTCGGATGAGTTAGGTCAGTGTACCAAATTCATAGTATAATTTAAGTAACAAAAGGTTCGACGCCAGTATTTAAGGCAAAATGGAGCGTACCATTCATAGCATTGGAGCAAATTAAGGAAAATTAAAAAGACTCGAAACAATAGGTGTAACTTGAACGATTAATTATTCAAAATGGGCAACACCGTTAGTATATGTAAATAAAAAAAATCGAGTTTGTGCTGATTTTCCAACAAAGTTAAACAAGTGTTTAGAACTCCATAACTACCCATTACCAAGCCCAGTGTTTTTTTCTGATTTTACATTGAAGAAGAATGATCAGAGTTAACAACTTTAAATACGCACAAGGGATTGTATAAATTCAACCGACTTCCTTTTAGTATAAAAGTAACTTTAGCTATATATCAACAAGCTATAGATACCACGCTTGTAGATTGTAGTATATCTTCAGAGTATTTCTTTTAGACGTCACGGCGTGTATCTAAACGTAATTAATATTATAACCGCTCGAAACTTAGTTATAACAGAATTCGAAGGGAACACAATGGTATGTGCCAAATGTACGAACTATTCCATTTCTAAAATTGAGAGGATATCTAGCACCTACAATATCCATATCCAGTAGGAATACCTGGCGGTATACCAATTGTTCTAACTAATCTCAAGAGAATTGTATCATATAAAAGACAAACGACACTGGCTTAAACCCCATCTAAATTAATTGTACCAACCAAATGACCAGAAACTCGGTTCAGCCGTCTTTAGTTTCAATGGAATTTGGAAGCAGAAGATCTACGATGTTGCTCTCGCTAATTCTACAATAATAGAAAGAACGTCTCATCAGTATTAATTTTCCTTGAATGACTGACAACGTTTTGATGGATAGGTTTTTGGCGGATTAGATTTAATAAGTCCATGAACCCTTGTCGTGAACAAGGCATCGTCAAGCTAGTAATGATGATGGTATTAAGTGTATACTATATTTTTCAGCATGCTGTTGAGCGATCATTCACATCTCCGTATAGACCTATTATTCTCATAAGTACCATTAACAAACCTTTTGAAGCTAAAGTTATCAAAATGATTGTTGATCACGACAACAGGGACAGCTCCTTCAGCAAAAAGTAGTACGTATTTTGATCGGCTCGGTCCACTGCTGCTATTCTAAATGCCATCGCCCACAGAATCAGTAAAGCACAAAACAACAAATACATCTCAAGTACGATCACAGTAGATATTTCTAAGGTTTCTGGCAAAGTGTTGCATAAAGGGTTACTGCACAAGCTCTCAAGCTATGGAATCACTGGAAGAATCTTCTCACTTCTTAAGTCTCTTCTAGCGTGTAGGTCCATGAAGGTAGTTGTTAACGGACTCAAGTGATTAACGCAGGCGTTCCCTAAGGTTCGCTTCTTTGTCCAACTCTCTTTCTACTTAACATAAATGATCTACCTAAGAGTATACTCCGATCATTTTTGAATACCAATGCCAATGATAAAGTAGTCTATGGGTACACCTTCAAAACTCCAGATGGCCAGTGTTTCAAAGTTGATCTCTTCTTTGACCTAGACCTTAGAGCTTGGTGGGGGAAAACTGGTTGGTTATATTATATTGCTCCAAAACCAAACTAATGATGATCGACCATCATCAAGCTAATCCAGAACTTTCGACCTTCGCGAATAAGTGTTACCCAAGAAGGCCCCGTGCTTTGAGCGCCTATTATGACAGTTTCAGCCCAAACTTCAAGTAGAACTTGAACATACAATCCATCGCTAAAGATGCTGGAAATATGCTTTACTTTTACAAGAACCAGATCAAGCTGTTGGAGTACTACGGCCAAGCGCTGCTCATTTCCCACTAACCAGATAGTGTCTAAAAGCGTCTCCGCGTCCTTGTGGATGATTGATTATTTTCCACCGTACAACCCCTTTCTCCTAGACGAAACGTCACAAACCTATCACTGCCCTATCGCCATTTCCCTGAAAATTGTACATTTCTTAATTCTACCAATTCTAATCTTCAGACGTAAGACCCGCCGCCTTGTACACACTGTAGTAAACCACTCACATTCTCTTCGTATTTCATTAGTGAGATGTAAGTTCTACCTCAATAGCTTCTTCATATGAATCGCTACTTTGTGGGAGCGATCCCAAAGAGGATACTTCCCCAATCACTACACTATTAATCTGTTCAAGTCTGGAATCAACACATAAACTGTGGCTCTTACTCTGTTTCCTATTCGCGAAGGTCGAAAGTTCTAGATCAGCTTGATTATGATCAAACATCATTAGTTTGGTTTTGGAGCCCTCAAGTGGCCGTTGGGCTTGTAGGGAGTGAACATCCGTGTAAATTTAAAATAATTTTTTCCTAACAGTTCAAACAGATAATTTGTCGTATTGTATCAAATCATTTTGCTCCGTCTATGAAACATCCTTCCATATTAAATTAGTTATTAGTTAACTCAGATGCTACTATGGTTGTTGATGATGATGAATATGATAATGATTATATCTATCTCTTTGTTAGTGTGTGTGTGATTGAGTGCACGAGATTGTTCTTAGTCATATAATTAAATACTGAAGTATTAGTAAGAACGTTATCCTTGCTGAATCTGTCACCATAGAAGTCATTTTTGACGTTTTCACTTTGAAGTGATGAAGTGTTTTGATATTAAATATACAGTCAATCAAATATTGCTAATTAAATTTGAAATATAATGTGTAATTCTTGTAAAAAGTCAGATCAAATCTGCTTCAAGAATAAAGCACAAATGTGTTTACTGTTGAGCTCATTTATGAGCAGACCCAATCCAAACTTTATGAGTATATTGTTATTTTTAATATCAGTTCAGAAAGGTTAGTTTAAAATGCCGTGTGCGGACAGTTCTTCAAATGACAATTCACAAACAAGACAATTCTTCAACGCTTTAAATCTTATCAAGTTCAAGCTCTCATCTTTTTTATATAAACCGTCAGCGAACTGTCCAGATGTAGGTGGATGCGAGTCTTCCCAAGGTGTTCTGCTAATCACATCATCGATTGTTGCCAGTCTTGCGTTGTACGGTTTTAGTTGTTCGCACCTCCAGTAACTTTTAGATTCTCAAGTTTTGTCAAAAATATAAGCGTATCCTTCAAATAAAAGATTTCTGCTTTCTCGTTCTGACTTAACAAACTCCATGATGACGAATGAAGGGCTTAGAAAGAATGTTCTAAAAAATTTGATGAGAGCTTGAATTTTCTGGTTACCAAAAATGCTAATTCTGATGCTATACACAATTGTTTCACATAAGTTACATGAAAGGTTTTCGCATTATCCTTTTCTTCGTTACTGTTGTTCGCGGCGTCGTTATCATCTGACATTCTGAGATAAATAGATAATAGACAGTGATATTTTACAATACTCTCTTTCCACTTTTTTGGTAAGGTCCTATTTTTAGTTTTTTAATTTTTTAATGACTTATGTTGAGCTGACGATTATAGGTAAACGAATTCAATGATTAGTCACCGTGTTTGTATTGTTTTTGTTAATAATATGTTGTATACCTATGTTTCCGTACGTTTTATTATAAAATGCGAATTCAAAGAAGTTAACAGATTATTTTTTCTTAATCAGTTTATCCGAAGCAAGGTGATAATGCCACTATAGCGCAAGAAAGTACTGGTAGTGAAAGAGAATGAGCAGAGTTTATTAGGAAGCAGAAACCCAATCCTAAAAAAAAAGTGATAAACTTTTACTCCTGTTCTAAAGATAGGGGAGGAGTGAGAAATTATTATTATTATTATTATTATTATTATTATTATTATTATTATTATTATTATCGTTGTTGTTGTTGTTGTTGTTGTTGCTATATATTATATATGATGATATACTATGTGCATTTTGTGTATAATATGTGTACTTTTGTGTATAATATGTGTAGTTATGTGTATTCGTGAGTTAGTTAATGAGTCAGTTACACTCTGCCAATACCGCATATATAATAGACTATTCCGTTTTAATCGCATGAAAAAAAAAAGACATATCAGTTTCTCTGTTTGGGTTCAGTGAGAAAAGGAAAGAAAAAAAGAATGAAAAAGATAAGATAATGGAAACGATAACTCTCTTATGCGCTTAACTTCTATTTCAGTTTTTTTTGTTTTTGTTTTGTTTTTTTGTCCGGCTTATTTGTTTCAATTTTCCCGTCTGTGTAGACGGTGTAATCCTATAAAATGGTGACATCTATTTCTGTAACCGGTACTGGATGATGTTCAAAACAGTGTTTGTTTACACATTTTCCAAAGTGTTTGCACATTGCCCAGTGTAACTGTTACCCTATTCTTTTGTGACGATTTTATATTCATTTGGGGCAAGTACAGAACATTTTAAAATTATATGGTCTATAGTTTCCTGGTTTTTGTCATAAAACCTGTATTTTGGGTTCACATTATTATGTATGATATATGCTTCGAAGTTCCAAGTAAAAAGACTCTGGAATTGTGCTGCAAAAATAAAGCCTTCAGTTTCAGTGTTTAATCTAGATGCTCGTAATCACCGATGAGTATTAAATTTATCAACAGTGAAGTTATTGGCTATGCAGAGGTTTAACTTACCAGCATTGTTTCATCTGTTTAGGAGCTTTATCCTTGGCTTTCTTTTTTATATTTTTTACGACAACAGTTGGTTATTAATGGCCATAATTCTGTTCTAAGAATAAAATTCAGTTCTTAATATCAGCCGTACTCTGTACCAAGTATGTTTTTCATTTTCTTATGGTGAATTATTTCACCCTAACTTACATCTAGGTACTTATATGATTCTTCTTGCTTTAAACCTTTTATAGTAACCCCAGGGTCTAAACTAATAGATGATGTTTGTTGCAATGATCCTCGTAAAACTGTGGCTTCAACACATTTATCCAAATTAAATTTCATTCCAATGCCATCACTGAAGCATTTTACAGTTTGCAAAAAACCTTCCAGCTCACTGTCATTCCTACAATACAAGTTTAAGTCGTCCACGTAAAATAGATAGGGTATTTTCTTTGGGACTTTTCTATAACTACAATTCGCCCTGTTACGTTGGTGGGTTAATGGTATTGATGATATATAAAATAGCAAGAATAACCTTGAAATATTACTTTGATGAAATTTATTTCACTAGACTTATAGGTTCCATTTATATAATAGAATGTGCGTTGTGGTGCAGTGGATATCGACTCGGAACGACACAAAGGTATTAGTCCGTCTCTTCCCTCCAGTTATGGGTTAAATAATAGGACAGATTGGGTTTTACAGCCTTAGTTGGCAACCAGTCTACTGCAGAAAGCAATGGCCACCTACTACGGAATAATCTTCTGCCCAGTCTGTCATGTCTCTTTCGAGACATGATCGCACGATGTGTGTAACAAGTATGGCACATAACTGAATGACATATGATTGAGGTAAAATGTTTTCCATATCGAAATACATTGATTAATTAAATTAATATCGACGGGTGATACCTTGTAGACTTCCAGAAATGTGGTTTACTAACAAATGCCTTACAATAATCTATCCAGGCAGTGTTAAAACTTTTCTTTGCATCGAAACATTTTTCCAAGGTCACCCTGTTAATAACTAATTGGTCTTTACATCAGCAAGAGCCGTACTTTCACTCTTTTTGTCCAATCGATAGTGTGTCGTTTCTTTCCGAAGAGAAATATTTCCGTTTTGACAAAATAGTTTTTTGTGTGCTATATTTAGATAATAGACCCAAAAACCAGAAATTTTATCTGTTCCTAGAGATTCCCAGTTGTGTGTTTTTTTCAGTGCACATTCAACATCCTCTTCTGTGATCCCAGTCCATGTTTATTCCTGACTCGTTCTATCACTTGCACAATCCGATCTGCTTACTTTTTTATATTCTTAGCGCAAGCCCAGTTTTTTTTTTCAAAACTGTATAACTTCTTCCACTGGGCGCGGGGGGGGGAGGCTGTCACTTCAATTCTTTGCTAGCCTCCCAGAGAGTAAAATACTACGACTCCTTGGCCTTACACTTTCGGCGGACCTCAAATGGAATGACTATAACGAATCCATTGCTAAATCTGCCGCTATGAAAGTCGGCTCTCTGTGCAGGGCCCGGAAGTTTTTCCCACCTGAATCTATTCTGCACATATACAAATCTACCATCCGCCCGTGTATTGAATATTGCTGCCATATCTGGTCGGGTGCCCCTGCTGCTCTCCTTGGGCTTCTTGACAAAATACAAAAAAGCATCTGTAACGTGGTTGATACTGACTTGGCAGACCGGCTGCAACCACTCTCTCACCGGCGTGATGTGGCTTCCCTGTGCCTCTTCTACAAGTACTTTCATGGCTTCTGCTCCGATGAACTTAGAGCACTGGTGCCGCCTAAGCACGAATTTACACGAGATACTAGATTAGCAACTAGGTCCCACCCTTTTACAGTTAAACAGATAAGATGTAACCGTAAATTCTACTCCAACAGCTTCTTTTCTCGCGCTTCCCGCCTGTGGAACTCCCTTCCACAACTCTGCTTTCCCGACAGCTACAATCTCCAGGTGTTTAAATGTAGGGTCAATAGACACCTCCTATCACACTAACTCC
Source organism: Ascarosepion bandense (assembly GCA_037127315.1). Classification (NCBI taxonomy): domain Eukaryota; kingdom Metazoa; phylum Mollusca; class Cephalopoda; order Sepiida; family Sepiidae; genus Ascarosepion; species Ascarosepion bandense. The sequence goes on along the minus strand of JBBBDQ010000808.1, from coordinate 2,585,176 downwards.
CAATTATTCTCAGAACACTCTCATCTACCCAACCCTCATTCTCGGTATCCTTACCCGCCTATCACCCACCCTCTGACATTTCCTATATTTAATCATTCTTTCTCCACTCTATGTAGCCCCCTGCGCAGTAGTGGCAGTGACATGCCTTGCTCGGGGTGAAACGCTTATATATAAAAAAAATTAAAAAAAATTAAAAAAAACTAATTCCCTGTAAAATTTATTTGCATCGATTTGAATGTTCTTGTTTTATCTGAAGAATATTGTTCTTTTTTCATGGCGTCTTATTCTTTGAGCCTTCAGTTGTATTGTTTACTCTATTTTTTTCTTTAGTTGATAGGACTCCACTTTCGTTACTAATAATGTGTTTTCTCTCGACTTCCCTGCCTTTTCTAGTTATTCCTCTTGCCAGTCCATCGAGTACTGATAATTCGCTTCTAAGTTGTTGAATTTCTTTTTCTATTTTTCTTTTCCAAGGTGGATATTCACTTCTGTAAGATTGCTTTTTTTTTACTTTAATGTTTATATTTTATATTTGCTGTTATTATTGATGCATATATTCCTTCACTGAAGATTATGTGAGGGTTTTCTTCTTCGAGAATTAATTTGAATGCAGCATTATAGTGCTTAATAGTTTTGAGGTTATATTTTGTTGGTTGTAATTTTGGGAGTTGTTCTCGTTCCTTCATTTCAATATTTTGTATCTGATTTATATGGAGCATAATTTCTTCCTTGGCTTCTTGTGTACTATTCTTGTTATCCGTAAAATAATTCTGTTCAATGTGTTTTGAACTAAGATCACACCTTTCCAACACTTCTAAACTTTCAGCATTATCATCAGAGTGATTAGTGTGTATCACAATTTCTACATTATGATCTGTGGTTTGTGTAATGTTAGTACTTGTTATTTCTGATTCCGGTTCCCTTTCATGATCTTTTGATTCGTCTATTCTAGTTGCAGTTCTTTTTATTTCTTTAATTTCAGCTTCTGTCAATCGGTTATTTCGCATGATGTACCTTCTTGCATTGGCTAGTTCATTTTTGTCAATGTACTTTCTAATCGTTTGTCCAGCATTATCTCACCAAATGTCATACTTTTGACAAGTAACTTTTTTCTAATGTTATTAAAACGCTACAGAGAATGCAGTCATATCGATGTTGTACTCCTCTAGAGACCATTTTTTTCTTTCTTTAAGTGAATAGTTATGGATCTAGTTGAATTCGTAGGACCACCATTGAGATTATCTCGATCGTGGGGAAACTACAGATTCATTAATTGCTCATAGAGTTTGTTCCTATGACACATTTTCGACCTCAGGGTCACTGTTTGTTCACAAGAAGAGCCATACTGGACTTTTTTGTCGATATTTTTAATTCTCATATTAGTACCGCATTCAAGAGTCCACCCAAAGTTGCACGGTACATTGGGATATGGTCGTTTACAAACAAGGTTCCGAAAATTGTAGAGGATCGTTCGCGATTTTCCTAATGCAATCGCCATCCACTCCTCGGCACAATTAACACCGGGTTGCGGGTTGTAACTAAATAGGTTGCCAAGCAACAGGAGACAGAGACACGATTGGGATTCAAAGAGAAAGACGTTGGTAATAAAAAAAAAAAACATCAGAAAATTTAGTTATTCAATGACGAAACAAAATATTATATATTTTTTTAATCATATCACTCCGAGCAAGGCGGTAACGCCACTGATGTGCAGGGGGCTACGTAAGAGTGAAAAGATTAGAAGAGAGAAAGCCGGAAACCACATCCTAAACAGGGAACAAGGGATGAGGCTCTACACCTGTTCAATAGACGTGGGTGGAGTGTGAACCGGGCGATAGTTTAGTCTATCTACTCCAATTGAAAAGAAAAAAGAAAAGTGAAAAGATTGGAAAAGAGAAAGTCGGAGACCACATCGTAAACAGGGAACAAGTGATGAGCCTCTACACCTGTTCAATAGACGTGGGTGGAGTGTGAACCGGGCGATAGTTTAATCTATCTGCTCCAATTGAAAAAAAAAAGTGAAAAGATTGGAAAAGAGAAAGCTAGTAACCACACCCTAAACAGGGAACAAGTGATGAGCCTCTACACCTGTTCAATAGACGTGGGTGGAGTGTGAACCGGGCGATAGTTTAGTCTATCTACTCCAAATGCAAAAAAAAAAAAAAGAACAGTGAAAAGATTGGAAAAGAGAAAGCCGGAAACCACATCCGAAACAGGGAACAAGGGATGAGCCTCTTATTATTTAAGAGAGAGAGAGAGAAAAAAAAGTGAGAGAGATAGAGAGAGAGCAAAAAACGGGGATGGGAACTTATTATTATTATTATGTTGTCCTTTTTCATCATATTTCGATTTCTGCTATGGTCGCACTACCAACCAAGTCTGCAGGAAGACCTAAGGCAGGTCGTGGTGTGTTGTTATGGCTCCATTTCATGTTTTTCTATCTCCCCTAACATCCCTACCTTTGCATAGACAAAGTTCTCCTTAGTGTGTGGGCTGTACTTAACAAGACAATTTTTTCTATATCTCTTAAGCTGGGGTTTCCACGGATTCTTTTAATATGTTGTTTTCTTCCATTTTTATCATTCCAAGTGCACCTACTATCACTGGTACGATTCTCGTTTTCAATTTCCACATTTTTTCTATTTCAATTTATATTTTTTCTATATCTTTATATTTTGACGGCTTTCACATTCCTTGGTTGCGATGTTACAATCCGCTGTACACCCTGTATCAATTAATACGCAAGTTTTTTCTTTCTGGTTTTTAACAATAATGTCCGGTCTATTTGCTTCAATTTTTCTGTCTGTGTAGATGGTGTAATCCCATAGAATCTATTTTGTGAACCGGTGCTGGGTAATGTTCATACCAGTGTTTGTTTACAGATTTTCCATAGTGTTTGCACATTGTCCAGTGTAAATATTACTGCACTCTATCGTGACGATTTTTATTTTCATTTGGGGCAAGTATATCGGCTCGGAATGAGAAACCGGGGAGCCGAGTTCGAATTACAGTTGAATCCATTGTATTCACTTACGCGCAAATACCCTTGGGAAAGTTATTAATCCGTCTCTTCCTTCCAGTTATGGGTTAAATAGCAGGACAGATTGGGTTCTATAGCCTTGATCGGCAACAAATCTACCGCAGAAAGCAATGGCAATCTACTGCGGGATAATCTTCTGCCCAGTCAGTCATGTCTCTTTCGAGACATGATCGCCCAAGCGTGTATCACGTATGGCACTTAACTGATTGACTGACAGAACATTATTATTATTATTATTATTATTATTATTATTATTATTATGTCATTTTTCATCATATTTCGATTTCTGCTTTGGTCTCACTACCAACCAAGTCTACGGGGAGACCTAAGGCAGGTCGTGGCGTGTTGTTATGGCTCCATTTCATGTTTTTCTATCTTCCCTATCATCCCCAGCATTACATAGATAAAGTTTTCCTTAGTGTGTGGGCTGTACTTAATAAGACAATTTTTTGTATATCTCTTAAGCTGGGATTTCCAGGGATTCTTTCAATGTGTTGTTTTGTTCCATTTTTTATCATTCCAAGTGCACCTACTATCACTGGCACAACTCTTGTTTTCAATTTCCACATTTTTTCTATTTCAATTTCCAGGTCTTTATATTTTGACAGTTTTTTTCAAATTCCTTGATTGCTATGTTACAATCCGCTGGGCAAGCCATATTAATTAATAGACAAGTTTTCTCCTTCTGGTTTTTAACAATAATGTCTGGCCTGTTTGCTTCAATTTTTCTGTCTGTGTAGATGGTGTAATCCCATAGAATGGTGATATCTTCTATTTCTGTAACCGGTGCTGGGTGATGTTCATACCAGTGTTTGTTTACAGCTTTTCCATAATGTTTGCACATTGCCCAATGTAAATATTGCCCAACTCTATCGTGGCGATTTTTATATTCATTTGGGGCAAGCACAAAACAGCCTGAGATTAGGTGGTCTATTGTTTCTTGGTGTTTATCACAAAACCTGCATTTTGGATCCATATTATTATGCATAATATTTGCCTGAAAGTTTCTAGTGAAAAGACTTTGGTCTTGTGCTGCAAGAATAAAGCCTTCAGTTTCAGACTTTAATCCAGATGCACGTAACCATCGATGAGTATTAACTTTGTCAACATTGGATTTATTGGCACGTTCTGGATATTGGCCATGCAAAGGTTTGTCTTGCCAGCGCTGTTTTATCTGTTCAAGAGCTTTATATTTGGCTTTCATTTTCATATTTTTTGCCGCAATAGTTGGTTCTTGGCTTCTGTTTTGCTTTTCTACAGAATCTGCTAACTGTAAATCTTGTTTGTATTTACTGCCTTCTTTTATTATTGAATATTTTTTCTTTCTTTCTTCATGTTGTCTTACTAATTGTATCATCCAATCCTTTGTTGTTTCTATGTATGTTAGTAAGCCAATAGTTGTTGTCTTGTATGACAATTCCATCTGAATAAGACCTCTTCCACCTTCTTTACGGGGTATGTATAGACGGTCTACATCAGCATTTGGATGATGCATCTTATGCTTAGAAAGAAGCTTTCTTGTTTTAGCATCCATTCGCCTGATGTCATTTAGAGTCCAGTTTAAGATGTTAAAGCTATATTGGACAACTGGGATTGCAAGGCTATTAATGGCCATAACTCTGTTCTGTGAATTTAATTCAATTTTTAATATCATTCGTAGCCTTCTATAGTACTCTTTACGCACTATTTCTTTCATTTTTTATGGTGAATAATTTCACTCTCATTTACACCTAGGTATTTATAAGCTTCTTCTGGTTTCAATTCTTTTATTGTTACAGCAAGGTCTAAGCTAATTGAGGATGTTTCTTGTATTGATCCACGTAAAACTGTAGCTTTAGCACATTTATTCAAATTGAATTTCATTCCAATGTCTTTGTGGAATCATTTTACAGTTTGCAGAAGACCTTCCAGCTCATTATCATTCTTAGCATATAACTTTAAGTCATCCATGCAAAATAGATGGCTTATTTTATTTTGACTTATTTTATAACCACATTCTGTCTTATTAAGTTGACTGGTTAGTGCTATTAACGATATGCTGAATAGTAAGGGAGATAAAGAATCACCTTGAAATATACCTCTTTTGATGTTTATTTCATCAGACTTATAGGTTCCATTTATATGATTGAGGTAAAGGGTTGTTTTCCATATAGACATGCACTGTTTGATGAAATTGATGATGACGGGAGTGATTCTTTTATATCTGTTTCTTTGTTTTCATGAAATTTGCTATAACACTTATTTGTTCCCTGAGGTTTTCGTTTTCTCGTTACTTTATTCCGCTAAGGAAAAGTTTTCATAACTGACAATTTCCCTTTGCGAAGCAGATGTCAGCCGGTGTCTACTTCTGTCATATATGAATCAGTAAACTGCACTTACAACATGCGGCCTTGTGCCAGACTGAACTAAACTCTAGTAAATCATTTTTAATGTCTTATGCAAGTATTATCCTCTTATTTAATAACTGAAATTAAGTAATATTAAAAAGTGGATAACTTGTATCATATAAAAACTTATCGTTTCTTGTTTCAGATTGGATTTGCATTTCCTTCTAAACTCTTCGCCATCTCTATAATTCTGACATCTCCACCTAAACTTTGGAATTTTATTTCCTATTCAGTTTTTTCCTTAAATAGAAGTAGATAGTTTCACCTATCATCAGATTTATACCTCTCCTAGGTTTTCTGAACAGGAGTAGAGGTTTATCCCTTGTTTCCTGTCCAGGATTGCCTTTCCGATTCCTACTAAAGTGTTCTCATTCTCTTTCACTACCGGTAGTCTTTGCCTCTTATTACTTTACTTGGAGTGAATTGATTTAAAAACAATAAAAAAAATAAAGTGATAAATGCAGATCTATTTGCGATGCTTATAATGCCTATAATGACTTCTAACAATTTCCTGTCAAATCTAATCAGTACTTGACTATTATAGAACTCTAGGCATTTTGAGTAATTTGTGACAAATTAAAAATCATATTTTAAAAGCATTTTTCTAAATGTAATGTTAATTGATCTGGGCTAAGTTTAAACAACTTTTGACATGTATGCATGAAATGAACGAATATAGTTGGTCATTCACCGACATTTATTTAAAAAGCAAAGAGTGACTGATCGAACAACATTTATATCTCTTTATTCATAAACACGTGGGTTTTAGAAAAACTCGTTATCTACAATACATGAGCAATAGGAGGTAACCGACTTATCCGATTGTGCATATATTGCGCTGTGACTATGAAAAGTATCTGTTGTTAATACGGTCAGAGTGTGACTGAATAAAATGTCACAGAAATTGTGAAAACATTTTGTCCAGGCAATAGAATTTGAACTTAACACCCGCAAATGGCACATTTATCCATATATCATTAAATTGAGCCACAAAACAATTGCAAAATGATGTAGTTACTATGATATAGTTAGTTACATAGATATCAACGGATTAGCATAGATAGATAGATAGATAGATATTTCTTATTTGTTCTCTATCTATCTATCTATCTATCTATCTATCTATCTATATATATATATATATATATATATATATATATATATATATACATATAAATATGCTACTGATGCTATCTGTTTATATGTAACTATATGTTAGATTTATAAACATTTCCTATTTCTCTCTCTTTCTCTCTCTCTCTCTCTCTCACTCTCTCTGTATATATTTATATGGATATATATAGAGAGAGAGGGGGAGAGGGAGAGAGAGAGACGTAAATTAATAAATATACATTTGAGGAGGGTGTACATATGAATAGTATTATAATTCAGGTGTTAATAAAGCAATGCTCAATGTATGAACAGAGCTGTATTATAGATATATATTAATAAATACACATTTTATCCTATAGCTATGGCACAACTCAAAGTTTTATACGTTATGCAATCATCAGGTGCATATTTTAAACTGACAGTTTAATAGATTTGAATTTAAGTTCACTCGATGTTCATGAGAATTAAATCTTAGAAAGTTCAGTTACTGCTTTTTTAATAACAAGATTAAAAATTTGAATATTCTACGGTTATATGTGGATAAAAATTTAAAATTTACATTTAAAATTTAAAATTAAATTTAAAATTAATAAAATGCAGGAAGAAGAAATCAAAGGTCGAAAATCATGAATCTGAATAGTTTAAATATTCAAGTATTACGTGTGCATAAAATTTTCAAAAAAATGAAAATACGATAAAAGAAAAGAAAAGAAAAATGAAAAGAAAATAAAGAGGTAAAATTTAGAATTAAGAATTAAAATTGTAAGGAGCGAAGATAAAAGAGGTTTAATTCATAATTGTTAAAAGTAATATTTCGGCGGTGGTGGGGTGAAAGAAAGAAAGAAAGAAAGAAAGAAAGAAAGAAAGAAAGAAAGAAAGAAAGAAAGAAACATAAAATTTGGATTTGGATATAATTTAAGATGACACGTTTTTCTGAGAGGCATAGATTACATTTATCTCCTTTTCCACTGTAATGTTTGGACTTAGCTGCGATATTCCAGGTAATAACTGGGTTCTTATTCAAATTTACTTCATAAGAAAAGTGATTTAATGAACATATGCAATCGTAGAAAAAATACATACATAAATTATAAAATTTAAGATTGATATAGATCCCTCTTATATATATATATATATATAACATCTTTCTTTTTTATTAAAGCTTCATGAAAAAAAGAAATATAGTGGAATAAAGATTTTCTTATCAATCGTATTTCACGTGCATTCAGCTTAGTAAACAAACTTTACTATAATTTCTGGTGTTCCAAATTGAAAGAAGAGTGACACGTCCATTTAAATTTTCAAGATATCAAGCCTAACAGAAGAAAAAAAAACACTCAAGTATTGCTTTATGTATTTGAAGTGTATCTAGTTGCCTATGTGAGATACAGATGATAAAATATATTCATGTGTGTGTGTGTGTGTGTGTGTGTGTGTGTGTGTGTGTGTGTGTGTGTGTGTGTGTGCGCGCGCGTGCGCGTGTGTGATAGATATAATGTTGGTTTTTTTCTCATGTTGATTTGAGAACGCTTTTACGTACATGCCGTTTGCTTTAGATAAACATAAGTTAGATTCTTTAAGAATGGATACAATAAAGTTTGGTGAAGCAGTATAAAGTTTTCGACGTGTGTTTATAGTTGGAAATATTGTTGAGAGCGGGCCATTGAGGAACTTTCGGCATAAAGATAGATAGATAGATAGATAGATAGATAGATAGATAGATAGATAGATAAACGTGAACATATTGGGAGTGATGTAAATAGAGTGTCATGAACATATATATATATATATATATATATATATATATATATATATATATATATAGGGAGAGAGATATACATACATACATACATACATACATACATACATACATACATACATGGCCGTATCTGACTACCGGGAAACACCGGTCACGGGTACGGGCCGATCCGTGCAATCATAGTGAAAATCCTGGCAAGGAAAAATGTCTTCGTCAGAAATCAAACTAAACAATTCACAAAGAAAGAAAGAAAGAAAGAAAGACGAAGAAAACATTCGAATGAACGCAGTAAAAATCTGTTTATTTACTGATTTTGGGAGAAAAGACTGGTTATACTCAAAAAGTTCGAACCCGATTTCCTGCTTTCGTTCACGTTCTGTGCCTAATTTCCATCGGAATAGCCGAAAAACTCTTCAAAAATCATAGTTTTTGGAAACGGATGACACTGATGACGTCATCACATTGTCAACTAATAAATCCGGGCAATTTTCTCTGTTCCAGGTGTTTTTTTAGCATCAGCTACGGCCCTACATACATACATACATACATACATACATACATAGGTAGATAATCAGAATGGCATAGATAGATAGATAGATAGATAGATAGATAGATAGATAGATAGATAGATAGATAGATAGATAGATAGTCATGCTCAGGTACATATATAGATAAATACATACATATATGCATACATACATACAGAGACTTCTCCCCTAATCCAAAATTGCCAGTTGTCTCCCCTTCCCTCTCCTTCCCTACTTTGGCATTCAAGTCTCCCATGATGATTCTAATTCCTTGGGTTTTACACTGAGCCTTGGCATTGTCAAGAGTGGAGTAGAAAGATTCTATTTCTTCCTCAGTGTTTTGTGTTTTTGGTGCATAAATACTATAATTGCTATGTTGAAGGGTTTCCTTTTCAGTTTGACCAGAAGAACTCTTTCAGAGAATTTGCAGTATCCCAGAACGCATTTCTTCATTTCTTTGTCCAGTATTAAGCGACTTTTTTTTCGTTATTTTTACCTTCTGCATATATGACCCTGTCGTTGTCGCTGCTGAAATCGCCACTGTTTGGCCATCTAAGTTCGCATATGCCTACAATTTTGATGTTCAATCTGCTCATTTCCTACTTTACATTCTCAATTTGACCACAGTTGTTCAGCGATATGATGTTCTATGTTCCTAGTGTAATTTTTTTGTTTGTTGGGCACAGTCACAGGGTAACGTTACAGTTACACCTGTTGCTTATGTCGTTCCTTTCCGAGTGAGAGACAAATTTCGGAAAAATTGTGTCCTCTTTACGCCGTTGGTGCTATCAGTCGCTTGATGAGGGTTAGGTGATACCTGTTGCCCATGTCGATCATTACCGCCGTTGAGTTTTATACGAATATTTTGTAAAAATATAAATCTAATACTCTCTATGTTTTTCAGGGCGTAGATGATAAGGACTCATTATAACGTCCAAGATTATACTCGGGAATGATAGTGAAGTGGTATCTCATTGCCTTCTCCACGGTGATTTATCGAGACACCACCTCTAGTTAGTTGACTCCTTCAGATTTCTTCCGCCCTTTTTGTCGTCTTGTTTTTCGTTCACAACGGGTTGCTAACCCTCACCTCACTTACAAAGTTAGCCGGTTTAGTCGCCAGCGTCCTGACAAAATAAAGAGAGAGAAAAGAAAAAGAAAATTTTATATATACCTGTCGGATAATACGGTTCGACTTACCTAGTTGTAATGAGAAAATAAATATATACGTGTTTTATCGAAACATCAACTCTAGTAAGATAACCGTTGACTTTCTAAGAGTTCATCCACACTTTGTAGGCTTAATTTCTCTCCTACCGGTTTGCTAATATCCCGTAAAAAAAAAACAAAAAAAAAAACAAAAAAAAAATAAATTGTTTGGTAAAAATGTTTGTGTTGTTTTTACTTGTTTTTTTTTTGTGTTTTTTTTTTTGTTTTTTTTTTGGGTCAGACTACGTATAATTCAAAATTATAATACTGATTCCAAAACAAACAAACAAACATTTTAAACTGTATAAACAGCATTTGTGCATCAGGACTGAGGGACAAATTTAATGCTGTTGGTCATAAAATAATAAAATGTAACTTTCAACACATTTTACTTGAACATTTATCAAACTTTAATATGTTTTTAAAACAACCTTTCCCTCTATGTTTTCTCAGGGCGTAGGTGATGAGGACTCTTTATGGCGTCTTATATTTTGTTTCTCTACACTGCGTGCCAGAATTATATGCAAATCGATTTTTTTTGTTCTAACTCCAACAGTTTTTAATAAAAATTAGTGAAACTTGGCACGTTATATGGCTGCCATTTGTTTACTATTGCACAGATTAGCTTAGAATTTTAGATCTGCACATGTGTTAGTGTTGTTATATAATGTACCAAGTTTCACTAATTTTTATTAAAAACTGTTGGGGTTAGAACAAAAACAACGATTTGTATATAATTCTGGCACGCAGTGTAAGTAATTCTTCCTTTCAAACATTCTTTATCTCTGTTGCTCTTATTACAACAACTATTTACTCAGTCTAATCAATCTAATCAAGTTAATCTCTCAGTTTCTTCTACTTATATTGTCTTCAATGTATTCTGTACATCTTATATTCTCATTATGTATCCCACAATTTCTGCCGTCTCTTTCTTTATTATTTACAGCAGTTTTTTTTTTTTATAATTGCGGACGAGCTCATGTGCGGTTCGCCTCTAAATGGAAAGTGGCTCTGACTGTCGCCAATCGAAAGCATTTGAAGGGTTTTGTACCGGGCCTAAACGTAATTTTCCAGTGTCTGAAAGCGCTTATCGAGGGTGGGCCGGGGGCTGATCATCTCTGGTCGGGTCGGCGCGGTGAGGGTGGGGTATGATGTTGAAAAACCCGAAACCCCCTAGTGATCCTCGCGATGACATCACTGACGACACCCTCTAGCGCCCCCATTACGGTGCGTATGTTTGAAATTCACTTCAAAACTTCCTCTGCTTTCCGTTTTTATAACCATGATAACCATGTTACCACGATAGCTATATAACTAAGAATTCTAAGAAATTAGATATTACATAGTAGTCCAGAACGCTCTTCTTTGTTTCTCAGAGCATTTTCATATTCTTTAATACTTAACACATTTTCTAAAAGGCTTCTTTTACCATTTTAACGCGTCTTTGGATTTCTGTGTTTCACTTCCTATCGTCTATTACAGTACAACCCAAATAGCTAAATTTCATCACTTTAATTATTTTTACATCCTCAATTTATACGTTTTTCTAACAACCATGTACTTATCACCTTAAAGTTAATACTTAGTTTTGTGTTCTTGTCATCTATCTAAATACCCTTAGGAAAGGTATTAATCCGTCTTTTTCCACCAGTTATGGGTTAAATAATAGAACAGATTTGGTTCTGTAGGCTTGGTTGGCAACCAGTTTACCGCAGAAAGCAATGGCAAACTACTGCGGGATAATCTGCCCAGTCGGCCATGTCTCTTTCAAGACATGAACTCTCAAAGTGTGTATTACGTATGGCACTTAACTGACTGACTGATCCTTGAGTTAAATAACAGGACAGATTGGGTTCTATAGTCTTGGCTGGCAACCAGTCTACTGCAGAAAGAAATGGCAACCTACTATGGGATAATCTTCTGCCCAGTCAGTCATGTCTGTTTCGATACATGATCACCCAAAGCGTGTATCACGTATGGCACTTAACTGACTGACTTTGTCTAATAATTATTTCAACTTTTTTTTTAATTGCTTAATGCCGTGTCATCGGAATAGAATATATTATGAATGTTACGTCCGTCAATAAAAAGTCGTGGTTGTTTTCTAGTCCCCCTTAAAGGTTAAATAATTCTGATGAGAAAACAAATCCTTGTCGTAATAACCCTTTATATCTTTGTCTACTCACTTCTGATTTCTGTTTTTTTCTTTCTTTTTTTTTTAAATAAGCGTTTCACCCCGAGCAAGGCATTTCACTGCCACTACTGCGCAAGAGGCTACATATAGTTGAGAAAAGATTACAGCCATATAAAGTTTAAAACACTGGTTTTCGGACGATCACTGAAATTAATCAACAGAGATTGGCCAGTGCCTAGATAGGTGATCACTTGGGAATGCCAGGTGCTGTAAGCTTTGATCTGTGGGTAGTGTATCATATAATAGTTCGGAATTGGAGATTGGAGAGTTGAGTTCTAAATCCAGTCGGGTTTGTTAAAATTATTTACGCGCAAATAATCTTGCGAAAATTATGAATCTACTTCTTTACACAAGCCATAGATTAATATTTAATATTTTTATTAGTAAATCATTACCTCAAAAAATTATAACAATATGAAAATGTTTTCTGACTTTAAATAACTAGTAAGAGATTGATAAGTCGGATAAGCAAATAAGTCAATTAATCGATGCTTTGTATGTAATCTGTATATGTTACTGATTAATTGTCTTTTAGTCTAGACCAAGGTTTCCTTATATTTCATGTTTTTATTCACTTTATACGTAGCGTTTTTTATAAACTATAAAACATAGACATGTTCTTGAGTTTCTATTGATTGTTCAGATAGAATTTTAATGAAAAAATGAATTTAGTGTTTTGTACAAATTCACATTATTATTGCTGTATTTCCTGATTAATTATGTTACAACCATGTTTCGTTGGAATGGTAATTATTAGCGTTGTAATGTGTTTCATAAAGCGTTTTTTCTTTCTATAAAAATCGCATTCATTCATGTATTTTCTTTGGCAGCAGTACAAAGATTTGTCTACCATAGTTCTCAGCATTTCATATATTTATATTATAAATTTCGTTTATCATTTGGTAATCGTATCCAAGCGTATTAAAATGGCCAAGGATGCATCCCAGAAGCTGAGTAGAGTATTGAGGGACATCAAAATTTAGCTGGAAACAAAGAAGGGACTACTGGATTGTTATGTGATGTCTGTTCTTCAATATGGGCAAAGATTTGAAGCAATCAAAATATTGGTCTACAGAAAGATGCTGATAATACCATGGACCGAAAATGTGAGCAACGACGAGGTTTCGGAGAAGATAGAGACAAAAAGAAAACTAATATTTAAAATCATGAAAATACAGCTGCAATTTCTGGGGCATGTAATAAGGAATGAGAGCTTGGAGAATCTGATACCCTTGGGACGGATACAGGGAAAGAAAAACAAAGTAAAGTAAAGCGTGACATACTTGATAAACTTCAGATGATAAACTTCAGATCAGATGAATATGTTTTAGTCCTACTGCATAGTAACTTTTCACCCTTAGTTCGTGCTGGCCTAACTTCGACTCTTAGTGTTACGCTTCTTTCTATGTTTTTTATATACTGTATTTTTATATAACAATGCGATCATATCCAGTGTATTCATTCAATCTCAGTAGTTCCTCTTCTTTTTCTGTCATAACTGTTCCCATTAGATTTTATGCATTTTGCCGAAGAGCGTGTTTTCTAACCTGTAATGTCATTTTTCTGTAACTGTTTTCGATCTTTTAGTCATTTTTAATTTTCTTGTTTCAAATTGTTTGTGATTCTTTTCTTTAATTCATTCTACATTAGCTCTTAGCTTTATCTGTGGTTTTAGGTTGTAAACGTTACTTGTCATCCACTTTTAATTCTTCTTACATTTCTTTCGTCAGGTTGAGTTCGTGTTTCCATTAGTATTTACCTTAAAATGCTTTACTTTGAGTTCTTGAACGCTTCTAATGTTGCACATACGTTCTTAACTGTGGCTGCATAAATTCGTTTCTAATGGAGTCATTTTATAGTTTAAGGCTTTTGGCTTCTTTAATCTTTATAGTTTTAACATTCGTTTGTATATGACACGGAGCTGATCATTGCTGTAGTCATTGCAGTCAAGTTTTAGGACTCCAAACCGCCTTCTTAAATTGTTGCTAAAGGGTTAAGCAGACGATCTGCATTTATGTTTTCTTCTGAACTTTTCTAAAAATACAAGCGTTTTGGATGTTTTTCAAACCAAATATTATCTAATCTTACGGCCTATCACTATTACCTAAGCTTAAGGCCTATCACGTTGAATACAACGGTTCTCGCTCGATCACCGAAGTTAAGCAACGTTGAGCCTGCTCAGTACTTAGATGGGTGACCGCTTGAGAATACCAGGTGCTGTAAGCGTATAGTGACGGATGTGCGTTGTGGTGCAGTGGGTATCGGCTCGGAACAAGAAAACGGGGAGCCGAGTTCGAATTCCAGTTGAATTCATTGCATTCACTTACGCGCAAATATCCTTGGGAAAGGTATTAATCCGTCTCTTCCTTCCAGTTATGGGTTAAATAACAGGACAGATTGGGTTCTATAGCATTGGCTGGCAACCAGTCTACCACAGAAAGCAATGGCAACCTACTGCGGGATAATCTTCTGCCCAGTCTGTCATGTCTCTTTCGAGACATGATCGCCCCAGCGTGTTTCACGTATAGCACTTAACTGATTATCTAATAATTGTTTATTTATTGTGCACAAATGATCTATTTTTTTTATCCGCGCTCCTTGTGAGACAAAATTTATACTAAGTTATCATTTTAATCTTTTGTATCATATCTTCGTATGTACTTAGGTCCCATAGGATAACTTCTCACGGTTTTTCTGAGATTTTATTTCTAGTGTATTTCTTATATTGAACAAATCCACTTGCTCTGACTCTATTCCTTATTTCATTCTACTAGAAGGAGACCGTCCAGAAGAGATGCAGCATATTCCGAAGTCGTCTGGAGACCGTGGTTGAGGCCAATGTCAAATATATTGAATAAATTTACTCTTTTGTGTTTCTAGATAGTTTTGTATCAGTATATCTGTTAAAATGAGATGTCAATGTTATTTTCATTTTTGCGTAATTTAGACAGCAATTTATTCTTCTCGCTCTTTACATGTATACACACACACACACACACACACATACACATACACACACACACACACACACACACACACACACACACACACACACACAAACCAACAAACAAAAAACATGTTAATAAACGGGTAGATTGTCATTTTACAAAACACATGCCACACATGCCGGTGGGAATGCATACTCTGGTATGCTGCATATCGCATCTGCTTATGAATTTTCTTTGAAATTCTCTCACGCTTGGATCAGAAACCGTAGTAGTATTAGGACAAGTAGCAGAAGCATTAGCTTTTTAAACGGGTACTGTTATTATTAGCAGTAACAGTTGTAGTTGTAGTAACAGTACAAAATGCTAATTCAGCGTTCTCTTCAAGTTTACGTCAGAACAGACGATGCGTTCGTTAGGCAATGACTCTACATTTGGAGAACTAGTAGCCGCAGTCCCACTGACGGCCGACCTGGGACGGACGGAAGAATTACGTTGATTTGCGTATTAACTTTCTTGTTATTGTACTAGTTGCTTGCTGAACACTTACCAAAAGAAAAAAAAAACTGAAATGACGTCACACTCTATTTACGCGAAAGGATTTCTCATTTTCATTCTTAGTATTTTTCTTTTAATTTATAGACTTAGAAGAAATCAGAGGCTTCATATTATATCCATTTATTTATTTGTCCCACATTATTACACATACAATCTGCAACGTATACCTACTGGTTTTGCAGATCATTAATAATGTTGAGAATTAGAGCTATACTGAGTGCTAACGTGTTCTGGCGTCCCACCAAAATAAGATATGCTTAGTGCTAACCTCCATGAGAGTAACTCGTTTTTGCTTCCCCGTCCCAAAATTTTCGGCTAGGATGAAGTGGAAAGATTTTATTCAATCCATTGCTAGGTCTGCTGCTAAAAAGTTGGTTTATTGTGTTCTACTAAACCTTTTTCGGTTGAATCTATTTTACATATTCATAATTCTACCATTCGTCCATGCTCTGACTATTGCTGCCACTCTTGATATATATTTTAAAATTCTTAAGATTCAAAGTAGTATCATCAATGTTATTGATCCTAACCTGGTTTCTCGTCTTCTGTCACTTTCACACCACCATAGTGTAGTTTCTTTGCGCTTTTTTATATAAAGACTTTCATTGTAACAGTTCTAATGAACTCTTTGCTCTTGTATGTAGATTTTATGAATTTAAGCGCAGTACTAGATTGGCGGAAAGGTCTCATCAATTCACAGTTGAATTGGCTAAACGTAACCGTAAGTTCTATGTTACCTGTTTCTTTTCATGCATTTTTCCCTTTTGGGAATTTTCTTCCGGCTCCATGCTTACCAATTAAATTTGATCTACAAAAATTTAAATGCAATGTCAATCGTCATCTTAATAATGACGATTGGCATTGCATCTTAATCATCTCTTCTTAATTACTCTCCTATTCTTTCCGCTATTTAATGTTTTTCTTTCACTTTTTATTCTTTCACATTAAGTAATCTCATGTGTCTTAGTGGCTTATTGTCTGGCTTGTGGTAAAATGATTAAAAATATCTTCTTCTTTTTTAAGAATGCCAAGATGCATTTGATAATGACTTTTTAAAACTTCCTTTTCTTTATTATCAGTGAATTAATCCATGGAAAGATAAAAGACTAATTGCTTTCTCCACGGCCTTAAAGTCTCCTTCTAGACTGATTACCGAAAGCTAGTGTCTAGTCTACCCTACTATTTAATATTTAACCCATAGAGGGTATCATTTCAATGGTACGTTTTATCAGAAGTAGGCGTTCATTTCTCATAAGAATATTTTTTCTTTCTTTTTTCTTTTTTTCTTTTTTATAATCATATCGCCCCAAGCAAGGCAGTTTACTGCCACTGTTTTGCAGGGGGTTACATAGGAGGAAAGTTATGAGAAAGAGTAACAGATTATAGGGGGTGTCAGGAAGTGGGTAAGGGAAGTTTGAAAATACTGATTAGAGAGGAGTGGACGGAGGAAAGAGCATAGAGAGAATGCAGGTTAGTGAGATAGAAGATGACTATTGACTTTACATTTAAATTCTTGGGATTGTAGCTATCGGGGAAGCAAGTAAATGGAAAGAAATTATCTATATTATCTATAAATTGTTATGACTTCCATGTTAGTTCTTTTATAATTATCTGTGAATTGCTATCTTGAAAAAAAAAACAGTATAGTGTTTTCTTGTTGCTTTCTTTGCGGATTTGAAGTCCTTGAAGTCATTCTCCTTAACCGGTAACTTGCCACAGCAAAATAACACAGACTACCCTGTTATTTAATCATGGCAGAAAATATAAATCCTTCTGTTTTTAAGGGCATCTATTCAAAAATAAAATAGACATACTAGATTTCACTTCTTAAAATCATAAATAGACGTGTGATTTTGTTTTTAATCATTTCACCCCAAGTAAGGCTGTACTGCCACTTGTGCGCATGGGGCGACATACGAGGAGAGTGAAGAGAAAGAGAAACCGAAGCGTAACATGTTACAGGGGGTGTCAGTGAACGTGCGAGAGAAGGATGAGAATACTCTTGTGAAGAAAGTGGTGTGAGAGTAGAGTGAAAAAGGGAGAACAAATTCAGCGGATGTTGGAGAAAGTATAAAAGAAGTATGGGAGTTAAAAGGATAAGAGATGGCAATTGGCGTTGCATTTATACACTTAGAGCTCTCATATATATATATATATATATATATATATATATATATATATATATATACACTCACCAAAACAACTCAATTCATTCTTAAGGAGTAATGCATATATCGCAGAAATGGAAACTGTTTTTAAAGTTTTCTTCTCTAGAGAACTCGCTCGTAATGAGAGCATAATATATTAGTCATCCACATACAGGCCTCCTGTTTCGCTGTATCACAGCTCATCAGTGTGGCTAAACACATCCACTTGCTCCTAGCCAGGATATATATATATATATATATATATATATATATATATATATATATATATATATATATATATATATTATAACTTATACTTTAGAACATGTTCAAACTACAATCTACTACAAAAGTGTACATTTTGTTTTGACATTGAAAGAACAATGTCTCATCAGGTAGTAAAACGGTATATTGTAGTTTAGACATGTTCTAAAGTATAATTTGTAATAAATATTCATAGCTCTATTTCTATATTGAGCACTGTTTTAAATTAATGTTTTGAACGTTGCAAATATTTTCTCCTTTCGTTATTCATATATATATATATATATATATATATATATATATATATATATATATATTATAAATTATATTTTAGAACATGTACATAACTTCTTTATATATAATCGCTATGAAGGCGCGTCTGTTTCTGCATCGGAGTACCGATGCTTCGTCAGGCGATGTGGTACTGAGAATCCTTTTCATTTTTATTTATTTCGTTTTGTTAGGGTATTGGCTGGGGAGGGTTCTATATAGTCCTATATTATTCGTATCTATTTCTTTATGCGCAGTGAGGTTGTACAGCAGGAATAGCCCCACCAGATTTGAAGATTCTGCTGAATCCAGGGCTCCCATGGATAAATCAAAATTATCCGTTGATATTTTTGTCCGCTGTTGGTTGTCGTGGAAGAGAACTGATTTTCTACAGTTCAGGATTATTTTGATTTCCTCCTTAGTGATGTCCGAGTAGAATTCGGCGAACTCAAGGGCGAGGTTAAAGAGGTCCTTAGAAATCGATGGGTAAAAATCCACGATGTCGAACTGTAAGAAGGTGGCATTATTTTTTCCCAAGGTTTTCAAACCATTTGATGACGTCCATTGTACCATTCCACTGCGTTAGTTTAATTTTCCTGCTGTACAACCTCACTGCGCATAAACAAATAGATACGAATAATATAGGACTATATAGAGACGACGGACTCATGATAATTAATGAATCTACTGGAGGTAAGGTCAATAAAATCAGGAAACTAATTTATAAAGTCTTTAAATCCTTTGAGTGATTAACCCCAACATCAAGCGAGTAGACTTCTTAGACATAACATTAGACTTAGTATCGAACACTTTCCAAACTTACATGAAGAACAATTCGAACCCAATATATATAAACCCCAACTCTAACCACCCACCCACCATCCATTATCAAACACATCCCATCATTAATAGAACGCCGCATTAACACACACTCATCCAGTAAAGAAATATTCAATAAACACAAGGTAATTTACGATAAAATCCTAAAGAATAGCGGATATCAATCATCGAAAATCAATTTTGTGGAAAACTTCAGAAGTTCAAAGAGCAAAAATAGGAACCGAAAAATCATATGGTATAACCCTCCTTTTAATCAATCAATTAACTTCAAACTGGGACATAAATTTCTTCAACTAATAGATAAGCATTTCCCCAAAAATAACCCTCTAAATAAAATATTCAATAAAAATACAATTAAACTGAGCTATAGCTGCTCCAATAATCTAGAAAAAATAATTAAAGTACATAACAACAAAATATTAAAAACACACAACAAAAATAACTCCAAAACTAATCCGACCCATAATTATAACCCCTGTAACTGTAGAAACCCTAACCAATGCCCCATGAACAACAAATGTCAAACGAAATCCCTGATATATATGTGTTCGATCTCATCCATGGAGAATACTAAGGTTGTAAAAATGTCTATCGGAAATACCATGAACGTATTTAAAAAGCGATTTTATAATCACCTGTCATCCTTCAATAACAAAGAAAAACAAAACATGACATCTCTCTCCAAATATTTTTGGAAGTTAAAAAACGAAAATAAAACACCTAGAGTTAAATGGAAAATCCTTAAACAAGCAAGAACACCTAAATCTATAAAGGAACCATGTTTCCTCTGTCTTCAAGAAAAAATTGAGATACTTAAATATATGAACAGTAACAAGCTTTTAAACCAGAGGCATGAAATCACAGTAAACTGCAAGCACATCAGAGAGCTAACATTACAATCATGCTAAAAGAACACTACAAGAGCCAGGAATAGGACCCATACATATAGGTGTATATATACATATGTGTATATAAAAAAAATTTTACAAGGTTTAATATTAAATACAAGTAAGGTGTATAACCATAATTAGTATTTACTAAAAGAGTAAGCTTGGTAACCATAATCGGTATTAATTAAGATTAATTAGAAAGTAAGGTTAATAGCTACAATTAGTAAAGTTAATAACCATAATTAGAGTAAGGTTAATAATCAGTATTAGAATAGGGCGTTTGCTACCAGAATTAGGCAACGCATAGCATCTTCTAAATTTGGTTCCAAAGATTACTGGCGTCTCTGCAAAAGCGTGCTCAGCAGGAACAAGACTTCAATACCACCACTAATCAATGAGTTTGAAGTTCTTACCTACCCAGCCGAATGCTTTGCTCGTAGATTCTCAACCAATTCGACACTGGACTCGTTAGGAATATCTACACCAGACTTCCCACCCAGAACTAAGGCTCAACTAAATAACGTCCACATTACACCCTCGCTGGTCGCCAAGATAATTGCACAACTTGACCCACACAAAGCGAGCGTCGGTGACGGAATCCCAGTCATAGTACTGAAGAAATGTGCCCCAGAACTCTCCTCTGTCCTCTCTAAACTCTATAACATCTGCCTATCTGCTTCCTGCTTTCCTGCCTGTTGGAAGTCCTCCTGCGTAGTTCCTATATTTAAGAATTTTGGCGAACCCTCAGACCCCGCCAATTACCGTCCTATTAGTCTCCTTCCAATCTTTGGCAAAGTTTTCGAAGCCATTATCAACGCCGAGGTGACTCAGCATCTCATGGCCAACGGGCTTCTCTCTGACAAACAGTACGGGTTTCGCTTCACCAGGTCTACTGCTGATATGCTAACGACCATTACCGAGTACATATACCGGGCACTCGACAAGAATGGTGAAGCCCGAACCGTTGCCTTGGATATCTCCAAAGCATTCGACAGGGTCTGGCATGCTGGCCTCTTGTGCAAACTGCGAAGCTATGGGATAACTGGACTTCTGTTTGACCTCATCCAGTCCTTCCTCTCTAACCGCACATTGAAGGTAGTATTAAATGGGCATGCCTCCCAAAACTACCATACGAACGCGGGCGTCCCTCAAGGTTCTATCCTAGGTCCCACACTCTTTCTGATGTACATTAATGATCTCCCCGACACCATTAAATCCCAAGTTGGCATGTATGCCGATGACACAACAATCTACTCTCGCATCGATCAGAAACCAGGTCTGGACGACAAAGTGAACCTCGCTGCCGTACTTGAAAGGGACTTCCAATCCGTAGTGGCCTGGGGTAGGAAATGGCTTGTAAACTTCAATGCCTCTAAAACGAAGCTGTTATCAACTAACCACCATAGACAATCGCATCTACCTCCCATTATCATGGGTCAGGCTAGCCTCCCAGAAAGTAAAATACTACGCCTCCTTGGCCTTACACTTTCGGCGGACCTCAAATGGAATGACTATATCGAATCCATTGCCAAATCTGCTGCTATGAAAGTCGGCTCCCTGTGCAGGGCCCGGAAGTTTTTCCCACCTGAATCTATTCTGCACATATACAAATCTACCATCCGCCCGTGTATTGAATATTGCTGCCATATCTGGTCGGGTGCCCCTGCTGCTCTCCTTGGGCTTCTTGACAAAATACAAAAAAGCATCTGTAACGTGGTTGATACTGACTTGGCAGACCGGCTTCAGCCGCTCTCTCACCGGCGTGATGTGGCTTCCCTGTGCCTTTTCTACAAGTACTTTCATGGCTACTGCTCCGATGAGCTTAGATCACTGGTGCCGCCTAAGCACGAATTTACACGAGATACTAGATTAGCAACTAGGTCCCACAATTTTACAGTTAAACAAATAAGATGTAACCGTAAATTCTACTCCAACAGCTTCTTTTCTCGCGCTTCCCGCCTGTGGAACTCCCTTCCACAACTCTGCTTTCCCGACAGTTACAATCTCCAGGTGTTTAAATGTAGGGTCAATAGACACCTCCTATCACTCTAACTCCCAATTATTCTCAGAACACTCTCATCTACCCAACCCTCATTCTCGGTATCTTTACCCGCCTATCACCCACCCTCTGACATTTCCTATATTTAATCATCCTTTCTCCACTCTACGTAGCCCCCTGCGCAGTAGTGGCAGTGACATGCCTTGCTCGGGGTGAAACGCTTATAAAAAAAAAAAAGGATCAATTAAGGTTAATAACCATAACCATAACCAAAATAAGATGAATTATATATTGAATAGATATGAAAATAGAAGTTAAGAATTAAAATAAGGTGTAGAACCATTATTAGTTTTAAGGTTAATAACCACAATTGATGTTGATCAATATTAATTATAAAGTAAGGTTAAAGACCATAATTAGGAAGGTCAATAACCATAATTAGAGTAAGGCCAATAACCATAACCATAATTAGAGTAAGGCCAATAACCATAACCATAATTAGAGCGAGTTTAATAACCATAACCATAATTAGAGTAAGATTTATAGCCATAAATATAATTACAGTAGGGTTAATAACCATAACCATAATAAATCGAATCATATATAGACTGGATATGAGAATAGAAATTTACATGAGAATAGAAAATTAAAACTTACAAATTTAATAGTGAAAATGATTTCCAAAAAATGATCTAATTAAAAATCAAAGATTTAAAATTAAAAATTGAATAGAGAAAGCAATTCCCAAACAATGATATAAAAAATCAAAAATTAAAAATGTAAGACAAAAAACATATTCCCTAAACCCAATATTAAGATTAAACATGCAAACTTACACCGATTGTAAAGACTCTGCAAAAATAAAAATAAACAAAAAAAATATCCGCACCAACTAATAAATTCCAACGGTCACAGACTGACTCCATTATCTTGCTAACACCCACCAACACACACTAACACTCTCCACAAACAAATTCCAACTGTCAACGAAATATCACAATATCAAAACCCCCCCAGCCAATACCCCTAACAAAACGAAATAAATAAAAATGAAAAGGATTCCCAGTACCACATCGCCTGACGAAGCATCGGTACTTCTTCTTCTTCTTCTATGTGCCCTGTCCCTTCAGGACGTAGGCGATCATGGATCTCCACGTCTCCCTATCCCTTGTGGCTCTTAGTATGTTTGTTCCTGATGCTCCTGGCAACCCCCGTTCCGTCATCCACCTGATCAGACCCTGCAAATATGTTATCCGCTGCCTTCCTCTGTCTCTCCTTCCTTCTATCTGTCCAGTCAGTATCAGGTTCTCCAGGCTCTCCTTTCTCATTGCATGTCCCAGGAACTTTAGTTGTCTCTTCCTGATGCTCAGCATCAATTTCCTTTTTGTTGCCATTCTTTCTAACACTTCGTCGTTGCTTGTATGCTCAGTCCACGATATCCGTAGCATCGTTCTGTAGAACCACATTTCGGCCGCTTCCAGTTTTGTCCTCATTTTCGATGATATTGTCCAGCATTCACAGCCGTACTGAAGAACTGACATCACGTAGCAGTCTAGCACTCTTTTCTTCGTTTCTATTGAGATTTTCCTGTGTGTTAGTATTTTGCTCATCTTCTGGAACGCGTCTTTTGCCATGCCAATTCGCCTTCGGATCTCCGTGTCGCACTTTCCATCTCCTGTTAGAACACTTCCTAGGTACTTAAATTCTTGGACTTGTTTGATTCTGTTATCCCCTACCTGTATTTGGCATTTTGGGTTGTATCTTTTGCTGATGACCATGCACTCAGTTTTCTTAAAGTTTATTTGTAGTCCTTTCTTGTCACTCTCCACCGCTACTTTCTGTATGAGATCTTACAGTTTACTTTCCGTGTCCGCAATCAGTACTGTATCGTCCGCGTATCTTATGTTGTTCAGGTTGTGGCCTCCAATACCAAATCCTGGTGTGTCATCTAGGGTCCTCAAAATATTCTCGCTGTATAGGTTGAACAAATCCGGTGAAAAGACACATCCTTGTCTTACGCCTTTTTCTATCTTTGTGTATCTACTGAGGTCGTTACCTGTCCGTATGCAGGCCGTTTGCTGCCAGTAGAGATTCTTGATTATTCTTATGTCTTTGCCGAAAATGTCGAGGTTGCCTAGCATTTCCATCAATTCTTTGTGTCGTATTTTGTCGAATGCTTTCGCGTAATCAATTAAGCATAGGTACAAGTCTTTCTTCATTTGTAATGCCCTTTCAGAGAGCATCCTAATCATGAATATGGCGTTCCTTGTTCCAGTGTCCTTGACGAACCCGCACTGTTCCTGCCCTATCTCTGGCCTGATTCTGCTTCTCGCTCTATTCATCAGGATTCTGACAATCAGTTTTGTAATGTGATTCATTAAGCTGATAGTTCTGTGTAGTTCGCACTCGTTTGCACCAGGTTTCTTCGGCAGCGCTATAAATATCGACTTGCATAGGTCTTCTGGTATTATTCCGCTGCTATGCAGAAACGGACGCGCCTTCGTAGCGATTATATATAGAGAAGTTATGTACATGTTCTAAAATATAATTCATAATAAATGTTCACAGCTCTATATAGAAAATTATATATCGAGCACTGTTTTAAATTAATGTTTTGGACGTGGAAAGAATTCTTTGTTCTGTATTCACTCGGATATATATATAATCGTTTCACCTCCAAGTCACCTCTAAGCAAAGCAAAACTGAAACTGTTGTCCAGGGAGTTATAGAAAAACACAGGGTAAAGGGGGCTACCGAAAGAAAGATGGGATTTAGGGAGGTGGATTGGATTTAGAGAAGTGGAGGGAATTAAAGGAGGTAGAAGATGAAAACTGTGGTTGCATTTAAACATTTAAAGATTGTAGCTATCAGGGAAGCAAGTATACGGAAGAGAGTTCCACAGACGGGATATGCGAGTAGAAATGACGGATACATTTGACTATTTTGGCAATAAAAGAGTGGAACCTTGATGCCAATCTACTTGCATGTTTAAATTCACGTAACCGAGTCACTAGGAAAGAAGATCGTCAGAGCAGAAGCCTTAAAAAAACAAAGGGAAGTCACATTACATCGGTGAGAAAATGAGTAAAGGTGAGCAATCAAGTCAGAACCGATTACGTTGCAGATCTTCCCTGGTGCTTTTTTTTTTTTTTTTGAGAATCCCGAGATGAATAGCAAGGGCACCCATTAAGTGATGGCAAGAGTATTTAATGCACAGACGGATGGTAGATTCATAAACGTGCAAAATGGATTCCGGCGAGAAAAAATTTCTGGTCCGGCAAAGTGAACCAAACTTCCTAGCAGTAGCTGGAGCTATAGATTCAATGCAGTCTTTCGCATGGGGTCGGTTAAGAAAGTGAGGACAAGGAGACGCACTGTGTATATATATATAAAACTGAAAATTACGTATGTTGCATTGCAATAATTTTGAAAATTGCGCGTTCATAAAAGTTCCCTGTTACGTGAACATTTAAATAACTGTAAAATCAGTTATTGTAAATCGTCTGAAGACACCGAGAGGTAGAAACCTAGGTCGCGAAATACCTTGTTTTCAAATAAAAAAAATATTCAAAATTTCTACAATATAAATGTATGAACACTTTTTAATACAATTGTATACTGGTCTCTTTTATTTATAACTAAAAACTAACTACTTATATATATTTACCGTTCTCCCTCCTCCCCTGACAGCTCTCTTCTAGACAGCATTCCTGACAACATAGATACGGCTATTTCCTACCACCCATTCGCTCACATATTTGTATTCGGAGATCTTAATGCCCATCATAAAGAGTGGCTTAAAGACTCTGTTACTGATTCAGCTGGCATCCACGCCATGAACTTTGCTATTTCCTAATCCCTTACGGAAGTGGTGGACTTCACCACACGCTTTCCAACACTCCTCTCTACTAGATATATGCTTTACCTCTGCACCTGACTCCTGTCAAGACTCGCAGCTTTGCCCTCTCGGCAACTCCGACCATGCTGTTGTCTCTCTCAATATTTCTTTCCACTCTCACTCCCCCCGGAGCCTCCTACCTATAGGACCTCCTACTGTTACCAAAAAGCTGACTGGGACGCCTTTCGCGATTTCCTATGCGACGTCCCTTGGGGGAAAGTGTTCGATCTCCCAGTTGATGACTGTGCCTCTGAGATTTCGTCCTGGGTGAAAGCTGGCATTGATGCCTTCATACCTACCAGGAAGTATTGTCTAAAACCTCATTCCTCTCCTTGGTTCTCTCCTGCCTGTTCGGCCGCCATTGCCCACAAGAATCACTACTTCCGACTATTCCGGAGACAGTTATCTTATCCCAATAGGCGCCTATTCACGTCTGCTCGTCATGAGTGCAAGAGAATCCTGAATGACGCCAAGCGGTTGTTTGCCGAGAGAATGAGACAGCGCATAGCTGACCACAAGTTCGGCTCCAAGGACTATTGGCGGTTATGCAAACGGGTGCTGAACAATAGCAAATCCTCTATCCCTCCTTTAATCAATGAATTTGAGGTTCTCACGTCATCTGCGGACAAAGCTGAGTGCTTTGCTCGCAGATTCTCATCCAACTCCACATTTGACTCATCTGGAGTACCCTCACTCGACTTCCCTGTTAGAACTGAGGCTAAACTGTACGATGTATATATTACCCCGAGTATTCCGAGTAATTTCAAAACTTGACCCCCATAAGGCGAGCGGTGGCGATGAAATCCCGGTGATAGTCCTTAAGAAATGTGCTCCTGAACTCTCCCCTGTCCTTTCTAAACTGTATAACTACTGCCTTTCTGCTTCTTGTTTTCCTGCATACTGTAAGTTCTCTTCAGTCGTTCCTGTATTCAAGAACTGTGGTGAACCCTCGGACCCAGATAATTATCGCACTATCAGCCTTCTACCAATTTTCAGGAAAGTGTTCGAGGCCATAATTAATGCTGAAATAGTTCAACATCTTACTGCCCACAAATTCTACTCTGACAGGCAGTATGGCTTCCGCTTTGCCAGGTCCACGGCCGATGTGCCAACGACCGTTACGGAGTACATGTTCCAGACCCTTGATGAGTCAGGCGAGGCTCGTGCTGTTGCTCTGGACATCTCCAAGACATTTAACAGGGTTCGGCACTCTGGCCTTCTATGCAAGCTATGGGGTTACGGTATTACCGGACGCTTGCTTGATCGAATCCAATCTTTTTTAAATAACCGCAAAATGAAGGTCGTTTTGAATGGGCATGCCTCTACATCCTACATCACAAACGCTGGCGTCCCTCAGGGCTCTATCTTGGGCCCGACGCTCTTCCTTATTTTCATAAATAACCTTCCAGACGAAATCAAGAGCCAAGTAGGCATCTACGCAGATGACACCACAACTTACTCCCGCATCAGTAAGAAAGCCGTCGTGGCGGACAAACATAATCTCGCTGCTGACCTTGAAAGAGATCTACATTCTGTGGTGAATTGGGGTAAGAAATGGCTTGTCAATTTCCATGTGTCTAAGACCAAGCTGTTATCTGTCAATCATCACGGGCAATCTCTCCTGCCTCCCATAAGCATGGACCAAGCGAGTCTCCCTGAGAGCAATACACTGCGCCTCCTCAGCCTTACCCTCTCTTCTGATCACAAATGAAACCACTACATTGAGTCCATAGCTAAATCCACTGCTAGGAAGGTTGGTCACTGTGTCGGGCCAGGATGTTTTTCCCGCCTGAATCCATCCTGCATATATACAAATCAACCATTCGTCCGTGAATGGGATACTGCTGCCATATATGGTCAGGCGCTCCTGCTGTTCATCTCAGTGTTCTCGACAGGCTCCAAAGGAGAATCAGTAATGTTATAGGTACCGACTTGGAGGCTTGACTCCAGCCACTTCCCCACCGACGAGATGTGGCCTCCCTTTGTCTGTTCTATAAATACTTTCATGGCTTCTGCTCCAACGAACTTAAGTCACTGGTGCCTCTGCAACAGGTGTTTACTCGTGCAACTAGATTGGCAACTGGGTCCCCCCCCCCATTCACATTTAGATTAACCAAATGCAGACGACAATTCTACTCCTGCCGCTTCTTCTCTTGCACTTCCCGCCTGTGCAACTCACTTCCATATTCTTGCTTTCCTGACGGCTACAACCTCCAGGAATTTAAATGCAATGTCAATACTCATCTCTTAACCATTTGACTCTAGTTTTTTCACCACCCCGTATATCCTTTCCTTTCTCTCCACCTTTTCATTTGTCATCACACATGTATTCCCATTCTTCTCTTGCTTCTTTCTAACTGGTTCGTCTTTCTCTTCACTCTCTTCTAATTACCATTACCATTCTAAGTACCATTACCGCTTTGCTCGGGGTGATACGATTAATATATATATATATATATATATATATATATATATATATATATATATATATATACTCTATGTTCTTTACTTACCCTACTAGTGTGGGCTTGTCACGACTACTAGCGTCATACTATACAACTCTCGAGCATCCGTCTTACCTAAAGGGAGATAATTGCTCTTCACATTTATATATATATGTGTGTGTGTGTGTGTGTGTGTGTGTGTGTGTGTGTGTGTGTGTGTGTGTGTGTGTTATTGTTTGTACTTCGAGCAGTATTTTATTAACACCAGTACTCAATTTGCGATTTAACTCAAAAACCGATGGGTGATATATTTATAGGTTATTATGTCAGAGAAATGGCAGAACGACATTAGTAACATTCAATAAACCCTCGTATAAGTTACATGAAGAACAACCCGTTTCTATTTCGGTGAAACATTTTTTCAAATGAGCATTGGATAAATATTACTTTGACGATTGTTGAGTCAAGAATGTTTCAGTTATCTGAAACCAGTTCAATGTCAAAATTCGCACTAATTTTTTTGTTATGATGCTGGGTGTAAGTTGAAACACTCGTTCTACAAAACCTTTGAACTTTAAACTAAACAATCTTTTATGCAGCAAACAGTATTTTAAAATCTATTTCGTAGAAAAAGAGAGACTAAATTTTATACTGGCAATGTTTAGTAAGGATGTGTTTAATTTAGTTAAAAAACGAGCCACTCCTTCAGGCATTTACTTCTTTTCAAATATGCACCTGTTTGGGCGATTTTCGAAGATAAACATTTTCATCCTTGCTCTTTGCAAAATAAAGTTTTGAGACAAAAGTTAATATAATTAATTAATGCAGAATATATTACCAAAATGTAGAACCAACGTAATGATAAAGTGACTCAGTATCTTGATGGATGGTGTTTTGATCTAATTTATACCTTCCAAACTTTTCTCAACTATGTAAACTTTGGTAAAGGTAAAATTCTATATGTCAGATCCGTTGAAATCCTAGTCCTTGGTTCTTTAAATGACTTGGAAAGAAATGTTCAGAAACATAACCCTTAAAGATCAAAAACTTCTTAGCCTTAGAAAATTTCGCCCAAAAATACAACCATGATACCTTCTTCTATAGTGCCTCCTTAGTATAATTAAAATTCAGCAAGGGCAACCATAAGAACTTTTTTCTTTATTCCTGTTTTACTAAGCTTCAAATAAAAAAGAGTGAAATATTGTTAATATTGAAATTTCAAACTATAGGACCCAAGAAATGATATTAACAGCACAAAGTGCCAGAATTATGGGAGATTACACAAATAAAAATACAGATTTCTTTTACATTGTATGTCTTTTGAAAATAAACGAGTTCCCAAAGGTGTGACAAATAAAAATAATTTTAAAAGAACATAAAAATAAACCAAAATGAGAAAAAATTAAAATGTCTCCGACAGTGATATTAATTGTTAAATAAAAACTTCCTAGTTGTTACTCAAATATCTCTCAGTCAAAATAAAATACTGTTTATATTCAACGGATGCGAAACGTAGACCTTGTTTGGCTTCCACATGCGAGCCGTTCACTGCAAACTTGGAATCACGTTGCAGGATCGCATCATCAATTGGACTGTGCAGACACGTCCAGCATCGTATCAATGCTCAACAAGAAACATGTCCGATGGACTGGTCACGTTATCTGGATGCATCAACATTGCATTCCCAGGCGCCTTTTGTTCGGTGAGCTGCTTTGTGACTGAATACATCAAGGCCAACTAAAGAAACCGTATATAGGCGCGATAAAAACTAAATTCTACGAGTTCAAGATCAAACTTGAGAAGTGTGCTACAAGCTGATTGTGTTGGCACGCCATTGTCTGTCAAGCTTCTGCAAACTTGGAAGAATACCGACGTCAAACTCTCACCTATTAAAAAGTAGCATCACCATGCAACTGTGGCGTTGATCATAAGCACCGAATTCGAATGACTCTACGACTTCAAACACTGCGCACTCAGGCTTAAGTTACGCGACCAATTCCGAATCCATTGATGAATTGAAAAGTAAATTAATATTTGGACAACCATGATTTTTTTTTTCATTGAGAAATTGGTTACTTTGTTAATACAATTCTAAATGGCATATTTCATCAGTTAATTTATAAAAGCAATCCAGTAGTTTCTATACATTTTTGATTCTACTATATAAAACAACAACAAAAAAAAAAGAATCGATTGATATAGTAGGTGAAAACAAAAGAATTTGGATGAATTTATATTCATCCAAATTCTTTTGTTTACACCTACACCAGCTTTTAACGGTTCCAGGGGAAAAACAGAACAGTATTCGCTGAATTCAGTTAATATGACTAAATTTAATTTGAGTCCTTATCAGTTGAAACTAAGTTAATTATAAAAGAAGTATTTCCTCTGGGTATCGCAAGAACCAGCTTGTCAGCTTTGCGTATATTTTATTGTCAGATTCAATAAAATCACAACTAAAAATGTGCGCCTTTGCATCGAATATGTTTACTTACAATACTTACAAGCATGCAAAGATGTATACACACTCAGGCACTCATACGAATATATATATATATATATATATGTGTGTGTGTGTGTGTGTGTGTGTGTGTGTGTGTGTGTTTCTGTGTGTCTATGTGTGTTTGTTGGTCTGTGCGTAAAAGTTCAGTTATAACTCCGTAAAACGAAAATATGAATCAAGACAAAAAAATCATGTCGGCTAAGTAAAGTGTTCCTTTTGTCTTTATTCGTGTGTGCGTGTGTGTGTGTGTGTGTGTGTGTGTGTGTGTGTGTGTGTGTGTGTGTGTGTGTGTGTGCAAAACAATGAACGACGGTTATGTTTTTAAACTTAGAAAGGTGTAGTAAGTTAAATGTAAATATTCATAAGAAACATTGATTTGTTGAAATTTTAATTTTTTTTTATCTTTCACATGGATCATGTTGAACGTTTTTAGGTTTTTGGGTTTTTGTAATAACTGATGGCATTAATATTTTTATTATTATTGTGCAATAAGTATTTATTTATTAAGTTTCTTAGAAGCGAATTTAGTCTCTGTACAATTGCTTCATAATATTTTTATATTATTATTATTTGTGTTAATGCTTCTTTGTTATTTTTTCGAAAGTTAGTATCATTTTTATCAATTCTGCGGTTAATAAAATTATTGTTAATTAATATTTGCTTTATATTTTTGACTACATTAAGAGATCCTGTGTTATGTAATGGATATTAAATGTGCTCTATTTATTCTATGATTTATAAAGGCTATTTTGTATCTGTTTAAGATGGTTTGTTCTTTTATAGACAGGATTTCTAAAGTGTTCATTATTTGAATCATTTGCTACGCTCAAAAAGTGACTTCTGTTGTATGTTTTGTTCATATGTGGAATTAAGGATGGAATTATTTTCGAAAGTTTTTGTGTTTGAATCGATGAAAGTATTGACTCATCGACAGTGAAATTACCATAAAGTATTGACTACTATAAACTACAATAAACTACTATAAAAAAATGTGTCTGCTGCGAACGACGTTTCATATAAAGACTAATCAACTAGTAAAACAGACTCCTTTTTAAACTACATGCTCAGTAAGAGGTGTGCTGTTTTAAGAAAAGACACACTTTTGTTATTTCATATAACTAAACATGTCTAGCTAAACCAAAGATCTGTGTAAGATTGTAATATAACAATCTAGGCCCACCCGAGGAAGTGAGGAAGCGGGGGCGTTTTCCGGCCGTTGAAAGGAACGGATGGTTGTTTGACCTTATTTCCGGCAGTAGCGGAAATGGCTACAAGAGGCAAACAGAACAGGTGTCTCTGAGAATTAACGTGGGCGTGCGTAGGCGAGGCAAAAAAAATCGGAAGTACCGGTTTGGAGATAAAAAGACCTCGGGCACGGATTTCACGACAGACGAGTCTAGACAGAGGCAGACAGAGGAGCAACAGATACGACACCCCCCCCCCCCCGTCAACCCTTGGAAGCGCGCTCTCACTCTCTGTTCACTAGGCTACACGGTCCATCGTTCATTAATAAAAATATCACTTGATATATTTTTATATACATGCTTGTTTGTTGTTTGTCGATATACAACAAGATATGTACTGTGTTAGCTTTAACAGAAAATAATTAGAAAACAAAAACATAAAATACTTATACCGTCATAATGAAAGCTGAAAATTTTTTACTCAGCTGACACCATTTCCGATAAAGGGCTTGGTTTGCTCTCTTTACCACAATTTTGCTTGAGGATATGTAAACATTAGTATCTTCCCAAAACGAAGACAAAGGCCATGCATCCACAAAACTCACAAGAATAATATGGTGCTTTAGAAATTAAGGCAAGGAGAAATTTGTAGAAATTCGAACAGAAAGAAAGTCGGAGTGTACAGTAGCTGAACCATGGATTTTTAGAAAATCATACAGTAAGAAATTTTCTTTAAGTTCAGATAGCAACAAAGTATTTTGAAGTTCAGATGGGAAGGAGGTATTTAAAAATACAGATAATAAGAAAGTATTTAGAAATTCAGATGGGAAGAAAGTATTTAGAAATTCATATAGGAAGAAAGTAATTTGAAATTCAGATGGGAAAAAATTTTAGAAATTCAGAAAGAAAATTTTTAAAAATTTGGCCAGGAACAAAGTTTTTAAAAATAAAGAGAGAAGAAAGCTAAAGCCTTGTGATAGCGCAACGAGAGAGAAAGAAACTGGTGCGAATGAATACATGTATAATGATGTTATCATCTTGTCTTAAAGATTCTAATGAGAAATTATTCGTGTGTTCTAAGATTGTATAGCACTCTGCGAAAATATAATTTCCAAAAGGCAAAATACTTCTGCTGGCATTAAAAATATTAAATTCTTTTTAATTAAAAATCAGAAAAATAAAGAATATAAGGAGTTAAAATGAGATAAGTTTTCCTAAAAGTTCAATAAATAGATAAGATTTTTCTTGTCTTAAGTTTCAGCCAATAGGAATTGTCCGCAATGATACTCTAGAGACAATATGTTTTTAATACACACCCACAGTTTAAAAAGACATTCTTGGGGTGCGATAATGCGTCATGAACTTTTTAAATGCTGGAAAACTTTAAGAAACAGTGACAGAATGAAAATGTACTGTAATTTTCAGTATTAGATTGGCATTTTTCAAAGTTCAAAATGTTATTTGTCCATAGTTTCTAATGTCAATAGTATCAAACTTGGAATTCTATACATAAGAATATTATTAAATACTATGATTGTTACTAAAACTGGGACTCATTAAAATGAAGGCAATAAACATTTTTAAAGCCTGTCAACAAACTTGGAAATGTCTATATTTGAAGTTGAAAACTACCTAAAACCATTTCTCTTCTAAAATTTGTTGCGATGTATGACTGTATTTTGATTAAAATTACGTAATATCTATGGGTAAATATTTTTTTAAAGTAGAAATGTTTTAACACATTGACTGCCAGCTATATAGAAACTAAACAAACTAGTTAACTTTTAACTTATGCCGAAATATCCATAAACTATTTTGTTTTTCAGTTATATTAATCAGTCCTTGCATTAACATTAGATAAAATTAAAATACACTCCTTAGTCATGCGCTTCTCTTTTGGGGGGTTAACTATTTGCCCATAGCTGGGACCATAACAGATGTTACCACCTCAGGGCAAGGTGAACTCAGGAACAACAGCAGCTAAGAGTAGTTTCATGCTCCTCACAACCTCCCAATTAGGGGTCTTGCTTCCGAATTCAGTTTATTGTCATCGCCAACTGGTGATAGGAATAGATTCTTATGGAATTTTAAAAACAATTCGTTGCCATGAGGTCAGAATTAAGAATGTTCTCGATTAACAAATAGAAAGCTGTTTTGACCGAGTAAATTTTAAAAGCCTTTCATACGAATGCGGTGTCCCTCAATGCTCTATCCTAGGCCCTACGCCTTTTCTGATCTTCATCAATGATCTTAATTATGTAATCAGTTCCCAAGTAAACATCTATGCAGATGACATCACCATATACTTTTATCTCAATAAATACTTTGAAATCTTTAAAAGGAGCTAGAATCTGGGAATTGGGTAGGAAACGGCTTGCAGATTTTAAGGCCTTCAAAACAAAACTGCTCTCATCTAACCATCATAGAGAAACTTCCTTGCCTACCATCAGAATGGGTGACGCTAATCTTCTAGAAAGCAATACATATCACCTCCCTGGCCTTACTCTCTCAAATGATATCCAATGAAATGACTAAATCGAATCCATAGCTACATCTAATGCTAGAAGGTTTGGGTCGCTGTGTCGGGCCAGGAAATCTTTCTTGTTAGAACCCATTTTGCGCATTTATAAATCTGTCATTCGTCCTTGTATTAAATACTGTCGCCATATCTAGTCATACGCTCAAAATATTCACCTTGAGGTTCTTAACAAAATGCAAAGGCGGATCTGCGATATAACCCTGATTCAGCAGCCGCCTTCAGTTACTTTCTCGCCGATTTTATGTGGATTTCCTCTGTCTTTTCTACAAATATTTTCATGGAAACAGCTCTAAGTCCGAATCGATTATATAGCAGATCCTTCTTTCGATTTGGTTGAGAACCTAGAGATGAATGGCAGGGCACCCGACTTGTATGGTAACAGTATTCAATGCATGGACGAATGGTAGATTGATAAATGTGCAAGATGGATTCTGACAAGAAAAAAACTTTCTACCTAACACAGTAACCTAATCTTCCACAACTAGGGTAAGAGAACCTTAATTACAATTTCTGCAAGAGCGCGGATAATATGGTGTGATTAGCAGTTGGAACAAACTCAATAACTCAATAGCACAACCATCGACACCTACCAAACAATTCCGTCTACTCAGTTTCACCTACTACGATTGGGTCAACACAAGTTTTCAAGCATTTCCCAACAGTGCCACACGCTGAGAATGTGCCTCCAGAAGTCCCTTTCTGTTGGGAGAATTGAAACTTGCTCTCATGGTCGAAATATTAACGCTATAACTACTCGACTATGCACTCACTAAAGATTATTGTAATCAACGATCAAAATTCTATAATAGATGTAAAAGAAGGAACCCATTAGCTACTTTTAAAGGAGGTGCATTCTTAATCGTCAGGAAAAGGCAGCTGAAGTTTCTGGGACATGTAATGAGGATGGTGGACTTGAAGAATCTGATACTCACAGGACAAAAGAAAATAGAGACATAAAAGGAAACGCATGACATACTTGATGGGCTTGAGTAATTTGATGGCAGAGCAGTGTTTGGGAGAGGTAACAAGAAAATGTGTGTCAAGAGCTGCAAGGAATAGCGAGATGATCGCCTACGGGATTAGCACATACAAGAAGAATATTCTTAAATGTAAAAACCCATTATGTATATTTAAACAAAATAATAAAATATGTTATGACTTATTTTACAGAATTATTTTCAGCTAATAACTTTTACAATTTTGAGGCTTTTAATGATTGTGGAACAATTAAAAAAAGTCAAATCAACATGTTCTTTTTTGTACAATGAAAGCAACCATGTAAGAAACTATAAGTTTTAAAAGATATTACTAAAATGTATGATAATTTCATCAAAACAAAATTATGAAACCAGAAAATACTATTGGCATTTATCATTTAATCAATCCAGACTTTTAGTAAACAGTTGTAAATAAAACTGAATAATTTTACAATTGTGTTTGTCGCTAGTCAGCACATCACTTTCATACTTAAATGTGATCGTTGCAATTAAAAGTAAAAGAAACGAAAATTACAAATAGAAGAAACCGGAATAAGATAATAAAAATACATAACATTTTATTCTAACTCTTTTACCCCAAGCAAAGCAATAATACCGCAAAGATAAAACTGGTTACAGAGAGTGAAAGAGAAAGCCGAAATTTCAATACGTGTTTCGATAACAGAAATATGTTCTGTTAATATAAAATATGAACCGACAACACAAAGTACAGAATAAGAAATCAAATCTTTCTACTCCATGTAGGACAATGCCAAGGCTCAGTGCAAATCACAAGAAATTAGAATTATTATGGGAGACTTGAATACCAAAGTTAGTAAAGAGAGGGAAGAAGAAACGGTTGACAATTTCGGACTGGGAAACCGTAATGACCGCGGAGAGAAATAGGCCTAATCGTGCACATAACCAAATAATTGCCAAGATCTAATTTCAAGAACAGCCGAAACAATTATGAACGTGGAGAAACCCAGAAGGAGAGACGAAAAACAAACTCGACTATATAACTATCAACAATAATTTTAGAAACACAATTCTCCACAGCAAAACCTATCCAAGTGCCGACTACTTCTCAGTTATATGCAAACTAAGGATTAAACTTCGGTGATTGAAGAAGCCTAACACAGCATCCAGACTGCAATACAACAAACTCATAAACGACCCGAACCTGCAGGGAAAATATACATATAGCGTGGAAATAAAATACAAAGGACAAATTGGAAACAGAAACACTAAACAGAACGCACTCAGAGAAGCCCTTGTGACATCAGCAAACAAAATCATCCGAGATGAAAACGGACGTAGGAAAAGAAATGTGGATCACCGATGAAGTTTTTTGACATAATGCAAAGGAGACAGAAACAATGCCATGACATGGAACGGAATACAGAAAACTAAACAAGCAAATAAGGAGTAAATGTGGACAGGTTAAAGAAAACTAGCTCTGTGACAAATGTACAGAAATATAGAGAGATTAAGCGAGACAAATATAAAATATATGCATAAAAAATAAGGGAACTAACAGGGCATAAGACATACTCGAAAACAGAATAAAAATAATCCAAGAGCAGAACACTCATATTAGAGAAATAAAAGATACTTCGGCGATGGGACGAATATATCGGAGATCTCTTCCACGACAAAAGAGAGAGAGAGAGAGAGAGAGAGAGAGCAGCCAGCAATACACAGAAATACAGACTCGGTAACCTCAACATATTCGGAAAAAAACATTAGAGTTACCAAGAACCTGTACAGGCAGCAAATCGCCTGCATACAGACAGGAAATGAATTCAGCAGATATAAGAAAATAGAATAAGATTTAAGACAAGGATGTGTCTTCTCGCCAGATTTATTGAACATTTTACAGCGAAACAATTCTGAGAAAGCTAGAGACAAATTCGATCCTCCTTCAAATATTATATTTTGTTATATAATAGTATGTTAAATGTATTGGACAATATTATGTTACCTAAATTAGATTCATTATATTCCAAAGAGGGAAAGTATCTAATTTAAATTCTACATGGCCATGAAAACATTCGCCAAAGAGGCTTTACATTTAAGGTTACATTTTAATTACGTTTTTCTTTCCAAATTTAGTAAAATGTCAGTGTCAAATAAAAAGTTATCATTCATTTGGGCGAAAAGTTAAACAGGATGGGTGTTAAAAGAGAAAATTAATGTAAAATATAATTCATCCTCCTTTTCAACGCCATTTCTCCAGAAATTTGGCCAGCATCCAGTTGGCACAATTTCCAACATCCTATACAATGATACACTTGTTTGTATCCGCATATTTATACAGAGAAAGGGAGTTGCATAAGTCTTTCCACACTTTTTTAAAAAAAATAATGATTCTGCCAATCATTATTTACCTTGGAAACAATAGCCTTTAGTAACTGCTTTATAAAACTATAGTAAGCAAAATGCCTTACATTATTTCTATCAATAATAATAATAATAATAATAATAATTTTTTTTATCAATCCATAAAACCATTACACAAACTTTACCAATCTTAATTAATAATTCCAATTATGCCTCAGAACGGAGCACTAAAGGTATTGCATATCTCCTACAAAGATCAATGAAACAGATGATCTGAAAATTTATCTATTCACCACATATAAATTGATCATGTATGCCGTGATGAACTGTATTTACTCTTTCCTCGATGAAAACAAGATTCTTTCCTTAGAACAGAAGGAATGTCGGAGAGATGCATATGGTTGCAAAGATTAACTATTGATATAGAAAATGAAAAATTTCAGGAAAAAAGGTAGAAATCTCAGCACACGGCATAGACAGATTACCGTAAAGCCTTCGATAATGTGTCACACTCTTGTATCCTTAAGGCTTTGAAATTGTAAAATGTCTCCTCAGTGACAGTAAATGTTTCTCAACACATTATGGGAATAATGGAATATGGAAAATCACATTATACCTACATAATATCAGAGATAGTGCCACTTTTAACCGCCCGAATCTTTCAATGAGACTTCTTATCGCCCTCTCTGTTTTGTTTGTACTTAATCCCCCTTTAGAGTGAACTCAACAATAATATCTATAAATACAAAGTAAACAAAAAACTATTTAATCATCTACTCTCTATGGATGACTTCAAACTCTTTGCCAAAGACGAAAATAAGTTGCACGTAAATATTGTACATAAATACTTTAAAATGTTTTAGTGACGACATAGGCATAGATTTATAACAGTCAAGAAAGGAAGAATTACAGTAACATACTCAATTTAGATTTTGTCATAAAAATTAAAGAAGAAGAAACTTATAGATACCTAAGAATTAGCGAAGATTAAATACAGCATGCCCTCATGAAGATGAAAGTAAGGAATTGGTGTGCATATGGTGTTTTATATCGAGTTGAAATCGAAAAACTGTATATCAGCCATAAATACCTGCGTTGTAACTGTTGGTGCAATAGAGTTTCAACATTTTAACTGGACTATAACTGATATTATGCGAAAGATGTCAAAACGAGAAAGCTTCTCGCTTACCAACGTATGCATCATCCTAAGGTTAATGTTGGTAATGTGTTTGTGTCTAAATTCGAAGGGGGCAAAGGATTTGTTCAACAAGAAAAGTCTTACAAAAGTACAACAACCGGTTCTCAAAGATACATGGAAACTACCGAAGACTGAATGATGATCTATGTGAAAGTCAGTCAGTCAGTTGAGTTCCATAGATGGTACACGCTTGGGCGATCATGTCTCGACAGGGCCATGACTGACTGGGCAGAAGATTATCCTGAAGTAGGTTGCCATTGCTTTCATTAGAGCTTTTTTCCTAAAAAATGATAAGTGAAAATGACATAATGTCATTTCTGACCATAGGTATCTGATTGGGTTTGGAAAGTAATATATACACCAGAAATCAAAAGACAAATAATAATAATAATTCTGAAATTTTACATATTAGTAGAAAAGTTTCTAACGAATCAAGGAAAGATAGAATAGAAATTTTGACAATAAAATTGAAGATAATGGAGAACATGCTGCAACGTGAATTAAATGAACCGAGAGCAGTATAATTGGGTGTTGATGAAACTATCCCTATCGTTCATGAATCTGAAGAAGTGCCAGTACCTAAACTAGATGTATGTCAGATTGCATTGTTGAACAGGTTACTTGAATTAATGAATAGTCCAGGTTACTTGAATTAATGAATAGTCCTATTAACAGTTTATAGAAACGAACCTCCTGACGCTGCAGAAACTCCGGATATTTGGAAACGGAATATCGGGCAAGATTATCAAACAAAATAAGAAATTTCAATTGATTAAACCTGTTAAGAGTGAACTGCTGAAGAAATTTAAATGTGTCTCAATATGTGTAGAACCTACCAAACTTAAAATTATCCGGTTTTGATCGAATACAGGGATTTGGATTGCTGAAGAGATCTCTTGCTTGATACGATAGAATTTCAGAATAACTAGCTGAATGCTTATGTAATAGATATATTCGCTATTGGATATTGGCCAGTAGAACCGTAATTACAATGAATAAAAAAATAAAGAAAATTTGGATAGAAATTACTGGGCAGTTACATGTCTGAATTTACTTTGGAAAATGCTTACTAATCTTCACGGCAAAAATGAAAAAGACCTACTGTCCTATGAGCAGGAACGTTGTTGCAAGGGCGCAGAAAGTACAGAGGTTCATATGGTGATAGACAAAACGAAACTGGGGTATTATAAGGGGTATCAACCCAATATATTTATGGTTTGAATAAATGTACAAAAGACCTATAATATGAACTCTCATTCATGGATCTTAAAAGCACTCCATCGGATATTACTATTACTGTTATCAAGTAAGAGTAATTTAAAAACTTGTTTATATACACATAAGGAATATCTTGGCGTTGTTATGATAAAAAACTTGATTTTAGAAATGACTCATTCTCATCCTTGACACTGAGTTGATACCTTTTTTTATGTTACTCATGAAGGTGAGAATAAGTTGGA
Organism: Ascarosepion bandense; assembly: GCA_037127315.1. Taxonomy (NCBI): domain Eukaryota; kingdom Metazoa; phylum Mollusca; class Cephalopoda; order Sepiida; family Sepiidae; genus Ascarosepion; species Ascarosepion bandense. The sequence goes on along the minus strand of JBBBDQ010000808.1, from coordinate 2,544,488 downwards.
AAGAATGAACCAGCTGTAAACAAACTTGCCCTGCTTGCATTGTTTGGAGTTGTTTGCAAAATCGGAGAACCGTATTGATTCCTTATTGAGTGCAAGAATGTAGAAATGATGCAGAAATGTGTTGTAACATTGGACTACCATTCGAAGAAGTTAAAATTAAACTGGGTAGATAAACTTAAGAATTCTCAAACTTGATGACCTACTACAAATGAAAAAGAGATTCCGGGATACATATCTGTAAAAGCTTAAACTAGTACGTAAATCAAATTCCACTCCAGGAACCTAATTGCAGCAATCAGTATATGGGCAGACTGTAGCTCGATACAACACTGCCATTTTAAACAGCTCACAGCTCGCCTAATTGCCTAAATTGATAGGAAGACTCATAAGATGCTTACAAATCATGGTACAATGCGTCCAAAGTCTAACATTTATAGATTTTATATAAAGCGATCTGATGCAGGTCAAAGGCTGATATGTTAGATCTATGACGAATAAAACAGAATAAACTTGACTCTCTAACTTGGATCGGCAATCAGTCTAAGAGAAAGAAATCTATGAATTACAAATAGTAGAGATGCAACGGAAAGCCACTACACTATCGTTCTCAAAAATGCATGAGAATTCGCAAATAATAATGGAATTAGTGGAGAGCTATGATCCCCTACATTCTGGAGAGACACAAAATAAAATAAATTAAACCTAGTAGTTGAGAAAAGTGATAAGAAAGCCTGACCATAAATTTTATGAGATACACAGGGATGAGCAAAAGCTGCTTTCTAACATATGGGTCACACGTCAAGGATATAAAAGTTAAACAAGTTTGGAAATTCAATTCCCTAGATAGTATAATAGATGGGTCGAAGGAGCAGAGTTTTAACAAAAGATTCATTTAATAAGCCGAGTAAAGTACTAAAGAATAAAAAAATAACATTGGAAAATCGTGCTGAAATGTTATAAAATGTCTAAAATATTTTAGCAGTAAATCCTGTCAAAAAAGAATTCTTTTAACAGTCAAGAGGTGGTTCTACTGACGAATGTTAAGAATATTATAGATAGAGAATATAATAAATAAGGCAGTTTGCAGAAGAGTAGAAAGTACAAAAAAAATGTCAAAAGTGAAAGCTGAAATCAGAAAGTGACAATCGAAATGTTTAAAAATGCATGGTAAGGAAGGAATAGAAGTCCTTGAAGTCAAGAGAAGCAGAGAAAACAGCGAGGAACCTAACTGACAGGTTTAAGCAAATTCATGTTGATACAAAAAGCCCAAAGACAAACACTTAGTCGTAAAGGAACGATATTGGTTAGAGCAACAAAAGACGAGCAGTTGTGAAGAACTATTTTTAAAAATATTGCACAGAGAAAGAGAAAGAATATTTTAATAACTAGCGATATTCACGTCATTCGCAATTAAATATATGTAGACACGTCAAACTTAGCATAAAGATAACGAAAAATTATAAAAACAGCAGTCAGTTTTTTAAAACTTCCTGACGAGTGGACAGAGCAATTCAAGAAAAGTTCGTCTACAAAACGACAGACGTGCTCAAAATAACATCAATCAGCTAAGTGACAGTTTTTATTTGTAAAAATTATTAACATTATACATATATATATAATCTGTACATAATATACATATTATATATATATGTGTGTGTGTGTGTGTGTGTGTGTGTGTGTGTGTGTGTGTGTGTGTGTGTGTGTGTGTGTGTGTGTGTGTAATGAATTATTTTGAATATTATTTTTACCGATACTCGTATTTAAGTAGATATTCTGTTTTTTTTTTAATTAAACAGTATTTTTATATTTATATCTACCGGCCTGATTATTTACGATAAATTTTTATTACGAAAATGTGTGCTACCCACATATCTACTTAAATACGAGTATCGGTAAAAATAATGTTCAAAATAATTCATTACAAATTGTCGGTTGCTTATAACCAAGTTTCGTTAAAATTCGTTAATTTCCGTAACATGTTTATATATATATATATATATATATATATATATATATATATATATATATATATATAAACGCTATCAGTTATAAATGCCAATGACGTCAGTTTTATCTGGAGGTTGATGGAAGGATTGAAAATTTTCTTGAAGTAATTGTATCAAACACCTGGCAATAGTTTTAAATTTATGCACAATGTATTTTTAGTTTACTATCAGTCAATAATATAAGTTCACATTATAAAAAATATGAAAACATTGCTCAGAATTCGAAAAATCTAAATTAAATTGAATTCTTTAAAACTACTTTAAAGCAATTTTTCCTAAACGTCAATTCCATGTACAATTTCATTTGTCAAACCTTAGAAGCACAAATATCTTAAATCACTCGACATTATAGAATTGCGTCGTGAATTCCAGCCCGATTCTATCAAGTCTCTCATCTCAATATGACACGTTACCAAAATATGAGAGAAATTGTGTATTTCTGTTGTAAAACAGATTCACTGTTAAACACAAATCACTGAAAAGTTGTTATTTATTGCAGAGAATAATTTTCGAAGTTTAGAAATAAAATGTCACAAAGACTAGCATAGTATCTCTCTAAAAGGTCTTGTCTTTAGAATAGGTGCGTTATAACAGTTTTTGTTATATAAATAAATCATTCAAGAGTAGTAACTTGATGATAGTATTTGTGTCACTCTACAACAATAAAATGATGTACAAGATATTTAATATGTTGACTTTTTTTGCAAACATTTCTGATTTCACTGCTTGCTCCTACTGCAATGAGGAGGTACTGCCTCACAAGCTGATCTTCGGTCACCTCACTAAGAGTACTAGCTTGCAAATTTTACCTTTTTCAAAGACTAAAATAATCTAGTACTTCTTTTTGCTAAGCTTGGCAAAAAGGGGACTGTGAAGAAGTGGGTTTAGGAAGAGTATGCAGTTCCAAACTTCCAAATGGGGTTAGCTTCTGTTCTTGCTTGCGCTTAAGATATTTCAATTTAATTCTGATACCAATATAATATATAATATAAATAACTATATAGTTAATAGTGGTGCAACTATTAAATATATCAAGAGACTAACGATGAAGCTTCATAAACAGCTTCACAGAAATAGTTTAAGTGATTGATAGTTGGTTGTTGAGTATTGTTAACAAATCCTCTCTGGTGAGATTAGAAAAAGGAATAGTAATTTTTATCATCCGTCATTTCGGTTTACTACTGACACCAGGCAAATATTGCCTTCTCTCAAGACATAATTAGGAAGTAAGCAACTTCCGTTCTGGAATCATCGAGTCATTTTAAGTGTCGTTATATTACTTTCTAATGTTTAAACACAGTATTTGTCTATACTTCTGAGATGAGGTAGTATTTACATTATTTTGACTGTTATCCTCATCTTTATTGCCATGTTCACGGTGTTTCGGCCGTTGGATGCTCTGTCCTTATTCAAATGCTAAGAATTTCGAACTGAACCCTTTATTTCGATCACTGGGGTATATAATTTTCGTTTTATGTACGATGCCACTTCCGAGTGCCATAACTCTCTACGTTGCTCGTTAACCACTGCTACAGTCAGGTATTGAACTCACAACTCTTTGGGTCATGTCACTGGAACTAAGCAATGCTTATATCCAATTGACCATGTGTCCTTGAGAACATAACTATATGGCATCCAAAAATAGCATCCCACATGGAATGAGAATGATATATAATTTCTATCACCTGAAGATAATCGGAGCGTACAGCGGTCTAAACGTCATAAACAGGGCAAAAAATGAGGACAACAGTCTGAACAATGTAAATAATTGAAAACTCTCATAGTTTAAAACTCGCATAGTTTGAAAACTATCATATGTGGCGGGGATATATATGGGTATATGTAACTGATTTGTTTTACGGTTTCTCAACCTTTTGAGAGTTTTTTAAAGGCAAAATATATTTTTAGATTGTAAAAGTTTTTTCAGGATAATGTAAATATAACGAATCTAACTGAAATTAGAACTCGGCTCTTCAGTTAACAATTCCGTATCATTATCGATTACACCATTCATACATTCGAGCGTTCAGCACATAGCATTGACCAGCGGTCATCAGTCTGATCTGAATCGAAGGTGACTTCAGGGATCGTACAATAGCTTGTATTTCAACATCAGATGACCATAAGTCTGTCCTCTCTCTCTCTCTCTCTCTCTCTCTCTGTATATATATATATATATATATATATATATATATATATATAAATGGTATATGCGAGGATGGATCAGCATGTCCGTAGCTTGAAATCTAGTTATTAACTTAACTTTTATCTGAAATTTTCCCTGTAAAATATATATTTGTTTTCAAAATCTGTTATAGAGTTTCGGGTGGTTGCTGAGGCATATGCAAAAGAGGGATTCTGGTTGCGAACTTTCTTATCCTCTGTTTTTTTTTTTTTTTTTTTGGCGACTTGCTTCGGTAAGAGAGGCTGACGGATAATATTTTGTATCTTCATATCGCCCTATAATCTGTTTTCTCATTGATGATGGTTGAATCCATTAAATAAGTGGATGCTTTTCAAGTGATCTGTGTATCTATTCCGTTCGTCAGTCAGAGACTAGTTCAGTGGTTTCAAACTCAAGGATACAAAAGGACCATTACATACTAGGGAAAAAATCAAAATCAATATCCTTTTCAGTCTTTTATTAGTAAAGAGGGAACCAATTTCCCATTATGGATAACCTGTGTGAATTGTTTCAGTCACGGATTTTTTAGGTATATGTTTCCAATCTGTTTTCTATGGATCTACAAAGCTAAATCATACCGATGTTTTATTTATGAGCTCCAGCGGGTAAGATTTTGTTCGTATTTCAACCTTTTAAGTCCATCGCAAACAATAAACTGAAAACTGTACGCATATTTTTTTTATAAAGAGTCATTGATTGTCAATAATTTCAGGCGAAAACGTGATGCGCTTCAGTTAATACAGAATAAGGCCTCCAAAAATTGAGTTTTCTTTCCTTCCTGGGCGAAAAACGAGAAGAAACCTCGCCTACCTTAAACATTATAAACTGTCTGTTGACACTTGATGGATTAGTTTACTTCAAAACTATAGAACGCGCCAGGGAATAATTTCTTAAAATTATTAAACTTTGAAGAAAATATCACTCACGAAAATGTTTCCCCGTAGGCCGTAGAAATATAGGCTGCATGTGCCTCGTGGATTGCGTCTTTGCATCTCCTAATTTTTATAGGTCTTTGGAAGATAATACTTCTTAATACTCACCACATACTACGTTTATTGAAATTAAATCCTTTTATAGCTTCAATCTATGTGAAATTGGTTGAGCCAACAAAATATATATTATCGATGAGGCTGTTTCAATTCTCATTAAAAATGATGCCAAGAAATCGCTGACGGAAGCTAGGCGTTAGTGAAGCTGATATATGACCCAGGATTCGGTATTATATAGAATAGTGAGCAGTACGATAGCTTTGTAGACACTGTCATAATTTTGTTATAATACACATACTGAAAAAGTTATTTCACGCCATTTGCAGTTTGAAAAGATTTAGAGTGTCACTGTCGCATCTGGCTTGTCCAAGCTGTGTCTTGTGGAGTCGACGGATCATGGGACGAAACTTGGTGCTCAATCAAAATGTTCAAAGATTAACTGGAAGCATAACCTATTTATCTTAACGAACACCATTGTCAGCTTAACAAAGGTGATGTATAGTTGATTTTTCTTTTTACGGAATTACTCTTGGATCTGACTCAATCTACTATAAAGCCGCAGTGGCTCTCGTGAATCTTATCCTTGGCAATTTGAGTTACTGATTTATTTAACAGTATTGTTGTGAGTATTTTTCTGTAGAGTATACTAGTAATTTATCCAGTCCTACTAATATGAACCCACACCTCCACCAGTCCTTCGCGTCGATGTTCAAAATCTTGCGGCAGACCGATAGTCAATCACTTCGTTCCAAACCTGGCTCAGCTAACATTGTGCTTGGTTGATCTCAAACCCAGTCAGAGCTGAAGTCACCGAAAAGCTGCTGTATCGATGATCCAGACAGAGCTGAGAGACAAAATAAAAAATAAAATTAACAACAGAAAGTTTATATAAACGGACGTGCCGCATGCTGATTGGTTTATCGACACCACGTGATGTAAACAAAAAAGTATTCGGACGCTATCGTAAAATACGTTTCCAATTCTAATTTAAAAATCACTTGTTTCTGATGAAGGACCGAGGACGGTCTGAAATATAAAAATACAATAAAAATAAACAAATACTGTTTAAAAAAGTACGTTTTTAAATTCAAAACTTTTTATTAATATTCTTTCCTATACATATTAAGACAGTATACGTGGATGATCATCACTATATATATATATATATATATATATATATATATATATATATATATATATATATATATGTTCCGTTCAGTACAGTATTTGGTTAGAGTTTATCGCTCTTACATACAGATAACTATAATTCCAACCCGTGTCTGCTACAAGGACATCTAAGTTGGTTGGTTTGGAACCAGGCTAAAATCGTGTTAACTCGCTCCGTACCGGTTCAACTCTACGATACTCAACTGTCTCAACTGTTTATCTGCTTATATTGAGTCTCGCATTTAGTGGCGGTGGGGGGCATTTGTGACGCACTTACTTTGGGTACACGTAGTATTTTCAAATGACCAATAAGAGGTCATTCTTTTGGTTATCTGATCAACCTCGTCTCACCCTTTCATGTGTAAGCACCTTTCACTTTTGCTCGGGGTGGGGGCTATTCTCCGACTTTTTCAGAGAGACGCTTTTTTATTAGTCATCTGATAAACCATGTCTCTTTCTCTACTGTGTAAGTGCCTCCTACCACCGCCCAAGGGGCGTGATTCAGCCCAACGGTCACATTTTGATTATCGTTCCTTTCACTTTTCCGCTTTCGGTGTGTGGCTGTTTCGCTTCTGTGTTTTATCATTTCATTCGTTTCAAAAATTATCTAGCATCAGTCGGAAAGAAAATCATATTTCTCCTTTAATTCTCAGCTTCGCAAAATTCCACAAAAGACCACGAAACTTTATTTCTGGGAATATTGTCTCCTCAGCAAGAGGCGGCAGCCACTAGAGTCATATAAATTTATCGTGCCCTTAAGCAAGACTGCTCCATAGGAGGTCGCCATCTCTATAAATGGTCGTTAATTTTTCAATAAGGGGAAAATCATTTTTAACCGAGGAGCAACTCTCCAGAGTTACCCATACGAGGGTCCCACTTTAGCCCCTTCCATCTGAGTGACCGAAAGCAGGCCCTACTCATTTCACCCGTCCTTCTTTGTCGAGGACAACTTCTCTTCAGGTAACCTGGTCTTTCACAATATCAGCACCTCTTTATGGGGAAATTTGCTAGAAAATGATCCTTACGGCCCAACACCTCATTCCAGTCGTTGTAATACGGGCCACCCTTCTTCCTACAACTGGAGTGACTCTTCTTACTTCTTCCCATTCCTCTGGTCCCCTTTTGATTCAAGATGGTGGTGCGCCCCAGTCAAGCCCACACTATCTAGCTTTGTGCCCCTTTTCACCACACCTGGTGCATTTATAATTATTGAAGTCGTGGGGTGGAGTCACCGCTTCGTAGGACAATTCATCGTCTTGTGGCCAGCAAACCAAGCTGTATCTACCCAGAGAATGTTCATAAAATCTATACCTTCTTCCAGAATCTTCTTCCCTACACCTTTTACTCTCTACTGAAGATCGTCGAAAACCACTTTTACGATTCGAACTTTGCTCTGGATCTTTGTTCATGGTCTTCCGCCAGACTCAAGAGTTATCTTTTACTAAGGCTATTGCAGCCGATAAAATCAGGGGACACTCCTTTAATACATCGTCACGAACACGCTCCTCCTTGAGCGCTTCTACGTACAAGTCGGTGAACTGGGCTTGCATCGCCGCATTTGCCCGCACCTCTTTCAGCCAGCTTCTCACCCCTACGCTCCAACTTTCTGGGGTTCTCATTCTTCAACTGAGTTAGAGGAGTGTTCTCATGGCCTCCAGACATGAGCACCTAGGGTCCCCCAATATCCCTTTCATATCGGCTGTGTCACTTCTCTCTCACTTTCTCTCCTACCTCAACCCTATTCGATCCCTCTGACTCATGGTCTGCCATGTTACCTATCGACTATCTGGAGGACTCTGAAAATTCGATAAGAAACAATAGTTAATCCCGGCTAACTCACCCACAGAATCGAAAATCGAAGGGAATAACTGATCAGCTTTTTCTCTTTGACTTGTAGCTCGTTCTCGTTGAGTTCGTCCCTCGATCTCGTTCACTTATTGTTACTTGTTCTCGTTGACACGATGTCTCTTGTTCTCGTTGACTTGTCGTCGCTCAATCACATCGACTTGTTGTCACTTATTCTCGTCGACTCACCGTTGCTCGTACACGTCGAATTTCTGTCGTTTTTCTGGTCAGCTTCGTTGCTCGTTCTCGTCGACTTGTCAGTGGCTACCTTAGGGTCTAATCCTGACTGACACGGCACCAAATATAACCCGGTACCCTGGGCGTGACTTGACCAATTCTTCTTTCAAGTCTGTTCAAGTTGTGTTTGTCTTGATCTAGGACCAGCCAAAGTAGGATTGACCGTTATCACCTGGATAGATTAGCCCTGACATTCGAGGGGTGGAGTATATTGTTAAGACTGGATTTACACGATCCGTGATACGAGTATAATCAGTAGACCATAGCAACGCTATGGGCACCAGATATAACACGATTTATAATCCGTAGAGTCGGGTATATTGTTAAAATCGGATTGACGCAATCCGCGGTACAGAATAAAATCAGTAGAACACTGCAATGCCACGGGTGTAGTTTTTATATATATTTATATATCGATTATATACACAGATATAATAAACAAGTCAAAGCTGGTCACACTTAACAATTGGCTAGTATTTCAAAAATACATTCAGTAACAATCTTCTCGGGGTCGGGTTTACTCAATCGTCTTGAGCAACACGTTAGTCTCTTTCTACCATCTCATTCGAATCACTAACCCCCAACTAATAAATTTCGTCTTCCACTCTGGTTTTATTAAACAAGCACAAAACTTGGGTAGTAAGGAGTAGTAACGAGGGGGGGATTCAATTTTCCCTCAATGTATAACTCTTGTCAGTTAAAAATGAAAATATCAGATATCAATTTCGACTGAGTCTCTAAGCCTTTCACTAATGAGGGGGAGTGAACTCAGTCTCTGTTCTCACTTGTCTGTTCGTTGCCAACAGTTCAGCAGCTCAGGACAGGAAATTCTCACAGTCCAATTTTGACCTTTGTCAAAACAGGATGACAATATTATGACTAGAATTGTTTTACTCGGATTTAATCAAAGCAGTTACTATTCCCGACAAAAATAATTGTATTCTCTAATTTTATCACTTCAGTAACTTTTACTGACAAAATAATTGTGTTCTCCCATTTTAGAAAAATCTCTTCTTATTTTTAAAGTTAATAAAAAATTAATACTAGCCATCTTGAAATAGGGTTTTGTATTCAAAAGCATACTTTACTGGCTCTGTACTGATTAATTTACTGTTCAAACAAAAACCAGGACATTTAGTGCTTTTTTATCTTAAGCATATCCTCATATTTGTTTTTGCTATTTTGTTCGAGGAACTAGATCAGTACACAATGTTGTAGATGTCTGATGAAGACCCCAATATGAAAACAGTTCAAAGCTCATCAGGAGTAGAACAAGGAGGAAATAAGAAACCCAATATATTTATCCTTTTTCTAGACTATGCCCTGCGCACATACAAGTACATATATGGCGTGGTGGGTACTGATTATTTAAGCTTTCCATAGCACATCCTAAACGAGTCTACTAAAAGTATTTTTAATTCCACCCACCTCCACAGGTATTCACGGTAAGGATAAGAATACATCACTTTGCCACAAAACTAAAACATTAACACAAGAACTTGACTTACGTTCTTAAGTAGCTTTGTCAGATCAAAATTTTCATATTGATGTTATGTGTAGCGCTAGACTTCTTCAGGAATATTTAAACGGATAGTTCTGAGGTAAGAAATCTTTAGTTTTCTATCTTGTTAAACAATAGTACTTACTAAAACTAATAGTAAAAATGAAAATTGTCATTGAAAAAACAAAGAGGCATGCTTTGAAATTGCTTCTTGTGCGGCATTATCATAACTTCTAAATTCGATAATCTTTGAAAAAAAAGAATTTAAAGTACACTATGTAGACCATCCTCTCCTTTATCCTTTTTCGATTTTGTGACATATTTTTTTAAATATAGTAAATAAATAAGACATATATAAACTCATTTTCCACTAGTAATATTATATGTAATAATATTAGACTTTTTTCTTCTGATAAAATGTTTTTTAATTTCCTTTCATTTTATTTATGTTTCATGTGATCGTAACTCAAAAATTGTTATTCTATAATAACCTTCTGGTGAGATTTGAATTTGCAGATCTGAAATGAAACCTTGGGGAATTTGATATCAGCTTGAGCATTAGGCCACAAAAGTTAACCAAAAGACATCAATCACATTCAGTTACAGGTATATTCCTTTTTTTTCCAAATGTCATAATACTTACATCTCAGTTTATTAGAATAAACTACATCCAGCACCAAGCCCTCTGACCGGAAGATTAAAGATTTGAGGTGCATGGAACAATTCTTAATTACTGTTGTTCCCATATAAAACACTTCCGGCAGCAACGCCTCTGATCGGAATATTGGAGGTATTGAGGAGCATGGAACCACTTGTTATTTGCTGTTGTTCCTCTGATCGGGATATTGGAGGTTTTGAGGAGAGTGGAACTCCCGCATATTTACTGTTGTTCCCATGTCTAACACTTCAGGCAGCAAGGCCTCTGATTGGAAGATTGGAGGTTTTGAGGAGCGTGGTACCACCTCTTAATTGCTGTTGTTCTCAAGTCTAACACTTCCGGCAGCAAGGTCTCTGATCGGGATATTGAAGGTTTTGAGGAGCGTGGAACCCCCGCATATTTGCTGTTGTTCTGATGACTAACAGTTTCAGCAGCAAAGCCTCTCATCGCGAGATTGGTGATTTTGAGAAGCGTGGAAACATCTCTTAATTGCTGTTGTTCCCATGTCGAACACTTCCAGCAGCAAGGCCTCTAATCGGGAGATTGGAGGTTTCGAGGAGAGTGTAACTCCCGCATACTTGCTGTTGTTCCAATGTCTAACACTTCTGGCAGCAAGGCTTCTGATCGGGATGTTGGAGGTTTTGAGGAGCGTGGAACCCCAGCATATTTGCTGTTGTTCCAATGTTTAACACTTCCGGCAGCAAGGCCTCTGACTGGGAGATTGGAGGTTTTGAGGAGCATTCAACTACCTTTGAATTGCTGTTGTTCCCATGTCAAACACTTCCGGCAGAAAGGCCTCTGATCGGAAGATTAGAGGTTTTGAGAAGTGAGGAATCTCCGCTTAACTGCTGTTGTTCCCAGGTTTAACACTTCTGGAAGCAAGGCCTCTGACCGGAACATTGGAGGTTTAGAGGTGCGTGGAACCACTTCTTAATTGCTATTGTTCCCAGATTATCTTTGACCTGCGATGGAAGTACCTGTCAGAGTTCTAGTTATGATCAAATAGTGAACCCCCAACAAAAAAAAAGAAAAGATAAATCGCTATGAAAGTATAAAATTAATTTTAGAGTAAAATTAGCAACAATATATATTTGGAGCAAAATGACTAGAAATAGAGTTGATAGAATTGCCAACAATAAATGTTATAGCAAATTGACGAACAATAAATTTTATCTGCCGTTGAAGGCATACATTTGCGTTCCAAACATATTTAGTTGTGGCAATAAAATTGTATTTTAAAATACTTGGGGTTCAGCATTACTTAATTTGATATGCGACTAACCAAAATCAGCCAACGTATCCAAACCTCATCACGCTACCTTCTTCTTTTGACATACCTATATTTTTTACTTAGCATTATTAAAAATTGGATAGAAAAATGATTATCAAGAATTAATAATCACAGATGTTCCTGGTTTTAGGACCAAAATGTAAGTTCTTAAATTTAAACAATCGTTAAACGAATAGTCGGTAATGCTTGATAAACAAAAATGTAATTAATTATTACATATTGATATATGTTAACGAATAGTTAAAAAAAAAAACAATAAAGCAGCAATGTAAAAAAAAAAATAATGATAGGTCTTCTAGTGAGTTACCTTTAATCAAATATGCGTTAATTAAAGTTTGCTACAAAAGTCTAAGTGTACATTATATATATATATATATATATATATATATATTGTAATTTTTTATTACAATGGTTTATAAAAGCATAATATCACTTACTGACAGATGTATATATTTGATGAACGAAGAGAATGGCCAGTAATTAGTAAGAAGGGTAACAACTCATCTTAGGGAAATATTGAATCAAATGACATTGCAATTGAATACTAGTTCAGCTCAAACAATTAATGCATTCCAGTGGGTTTTATTTGTCATTGAGCAACAAAGATAACATTACTGACGCAAATGCATCAGTTACTGCTCATTATATAGTTCAACGAGGACCACCATTAAACCGTGGAAAGGATGCCGTATCGCCCACCTAGATGAGTCATTTTAGCAGCTCTTCTGATCAGACAGTTCACATGGAGAAGACCGTATAAGATTATGGATCATGCCTATCAGTAGCTTATTGTTCAAGCTGGGGTGACTCTGTAAATGTATGCCCTGTTGGAGTTCGCTAGTGAAACTGGACTCTATTTTGACAGGTATTACATACATAGATCTTGTTGCATATCATTTGAACTTTTATGCTTACCATGTTTCCTAGTGTTTATGATTTGTTCGAGTGAGATAATCTAATCCACTAATGCGTGTGTGTGACACGAAACACGATCCAGGAACACACAGCTGAATTCCAAATACACTATTAGTTTTTGTGTTCTCCATATTTAAACACCATTGAACATATACTCTATATATTGTAGTTTTTCACTTAGTTCCCTGTGACTACATTCAATAAATAGAACTCAGAAACAACCCTGAGACATGCCTTATTAAATATGCTCACTTAACAACTCCAGTATGTCGTAGATCACGTTGCTTAGCCACAAGAAAATTCTTTATAAGTTATTAGACAGCTATAATTAATTTTTTGGCAATTTAATTAAAATGTGTTTCAAAATATTATCCAATAGTCTCTTTTTAACTATAAATAAATAATAATGTATATGTATTATAATTATTTTAGTGATAATGACGATGCACTTAAACGTTTATTTTAGTCCTCATACTTACCTTGTGTTGTAAACTAATAAGGTTACTGAAGCAGAAATACTTAAAACGAAGGTTAGAAAATGAAATAGTAATCTTTATAATATCAACTAAATAAAATACTCGCCAGCTGCGTGAAGTAGATAACCACTGCTAGGGGTGAACTGCTAGTCAGCAATATAGATATTTAACAGAGGCGACACAAGGCTTTTTACGATTCGGACTAATTCTTATTGATGGTGTTAAGCAGTTAGGAATCTACTTAGACGTTATATAAATTTGTTTCTTCTGTTTCAACTGTTTTCGGGGGGGGTTGTTTTGGTTTTTGGGGTTTTTTTTATTTGTTTCTGTTTTTTTTTGGGGGGGGTTGTTTTTTGGGTGTTTTTTTTTGTTTTGTTTTTTACCGACCAACAGAATATTTTCTTATTGTCAATGTGCGGATTGAGACGCGTTTCACCCTTTTCTTCTTTCCTTAGAACAAATTTTTACTCTCCGTATTCAAAAATGCGCCTATGGGATCTTCTGAGTGAAAGCTGGTATCGATACTTTAATTCCAGAAAGTAAATTTCACGTTAAAGTATTTATTACATCGATTTTTTCTATAGCATTTTTTATCTTTTATAATCATAAAAAAACTCTATTCAAATTCCCAGTATTTTTTGGGGGTGATTGTAGGGTTAGATCTTACGTGTGCTTACATTTTATTTTTGTGTATGATATAATTATTCTGAAGTAGTATATTTAATCTTGATTTTGAATATATGAATTTTGATTCTTTTTCAAGTTTGGGAGCCATTTATTTAATTTTGATTTTTCTAGTACGGAATATTTTTGTATTTAAGTAAGGTTATTGTGTTAAGTAAGGTTATTGGTGATAGGCCTTCCTTTAAGGATTTATTGGATCGATTTTTTTTTCTATAGCATTTTTTATCTTTTATAATGAGGATATCTAATCGAACTCTTTGTATTTCTTAGCATGATTGTAGGGTTAAGTCTCTAATGTGCTTGCAGTTTACTGTGCTTTCGTGTCTCTGATTTAAGAGCTTGTTACTATTTATATATTTAAGGATCTCTATTTTTTCTTGAAGGCAAAGAAAGCATGGTTCTTTTATAGATTTTGCTGTTCTTGCTTTTTTGAGAATTTTCCATTTGACCTTAGGTGTTTTATTTTCATTTTTTAATTTCCAAAAGTGTTTGGAGAGAGATGTCATGTTTTGTTTTTCTTTGTTATTGAAGGATGAAAGGTGATTGTAAAAGCGCTTTTTAAATACGTTCATGTTATTCCCAATATATATGTTTTCATCTTTAGGATTTTCTAAGGATGAGATCGAACACACATATATCAGAGATTTCGTCAGATATTTATTGGTCATGGGGCATTGATTGGGGTTTCTACAGTTACAGAGGTTGTTATCATGGGACGAACTTGTATTAGTGTTGGATTTATTTTTGCTGTGTATTTTTAATATTTTAGTGTTATACATTTTAATTATTTTTTCTAGATTATTGGAACAGCTATAGCTTAATTTTATGGTATTTTTTATTAAAGATTTTGCTCAGAGGGTTATTTTTGGGAAAGTGCTTCTCTACTAATTTAAGAAATTTATGTCCCAGCTTGAAATTAGCTGATTGGCTGAATGGAGGGTTATACCATATTATTTTCCTGCTTATGTGAAGAGAATAAACGGTTTTACAATTCCGAAATCTTCGGCATTTACTTTTTTTTATAAAAGTGCTCAATACATTAAATATTGTAGAGCATAATATAATCATATAATTAAATTTGTTGTTTAATTAAAAACACATTGCGACACGGAAATGTCTATGTTTCGAGATTTATACCTCGTCATCAGGCAATATTAAATCATTGTTATGAAAATGATTTAAATTTAACCAGCTAATATATTTTCCTCTTCCTTAAATACATCTCTCTGGTATGTGTCACCTCCTGATACAATACGTTATTTACTTGAAGACAGAATGTGTAGGATGTACTTGCCGTAAAGACAATGTGTGTTGTATTCTCTAGCCCGTAGGCCTGAACAGCCATTTCATTTAATATAAGGCACATCGAACTGCATTGTCCAAACATAACAATGAAAATCTGAACTCTTTTTATGCCAGAGATTGCTATTTGTTATTTGCGAAAAAGACAATGGCAAAGCGAATCTCGTAAAGTGGTCAACAGAAGGTACAAAGGTATTGTTAAGAATTCAGAAAAATATCTGTTTTTGACTTCTCCGTCTTTACATACCTGATTATACCATTTTTCATTTGTTAAAGGTTGCAATAAAATGCCTGTAAATACATTAAAAATGCTTTCACGATGCATCATTATCTAAGCAACAGTGAGGAAGATGTCAATGGCTAAGAGAAGAATCTGTATTATATTTATTTACATTATTTACATTTTTCGGACTGTTTTCCTCATATTCACGGCTTTTCGACCTTTGTAAGTTCCGACCTTATTCAGGTGATTCGAATTTCGAACTGAACTCTTTATTTCATTCCCTAGAGTAGATTGTTTTAGTTCCATGAGCCATGCCTCTTCCAGATGTCTCAGTATCAATTATCTCCTTTCAACCAAACTCTCTCAGCTTTTTCTTTACTTATGCTCTAACAAGGTATTGAACTCACAACAATTTCGGTCAAGTTATTAGATATTAACAACGTGTTTTTTATCCAGTGAGCCATGTGTCAACACTCCGAAGAATGTAAATACTGTAAATAGAAGCATCTGTGTCTCAAATTTTCCAACAGTTTTTTCCAATATTCTCAACATTATACATTTTTGTAAGACTTTTTCCTTCTTTGTTTTTCTTTTCCATTTTGCTGCTGTACTATCTTTCTACTCAGGTTAATCCCAAGAAACAAACATGTCTCCCTTGCCTTTCCACTTTAAAATCTTAGAATGTTAGTTAAAGATCACATTGTTATAAGTTCTGTTAGTACCTGATTCAAATGCCAAATAAGTTTTTTTTCGATGATTCAAAGTAATTTACTTAACTAATTGTGAAACTAATTTCAACTCTATTGGATGTTTTTTTCTTTCAGAGTTCTCGCTCTGACGGTCTTAATCAGTTGTTGAATCAATATCGTATTTCTCGACTTTTACTAAATTAAAACTTAGCAAATTTTTAATAGAAATAGATAGGTTATCCTATCACTCGATCCATACTCCTACCCATCACTTGAACAGTAGTAGAAGCCCATTTTTTCCCGTTTAGGAAGGAGTTCCCGGTTCCTTTCCTCTCATCAGGCCTTAATAGTGATGCTGTCACGAGTTTTCTGTGATATGTTTGGATGGTGGCAACGTCTCTTTATACTGCGGTACCGGGTTGACGTTTTTCTGGTTGCTGCTTTCCCACTGATAATTAGGAGCCCAAACTCTTGCGTAGCGTCTAGAGAGGCTGCTATGATCAATAGTCGAATAATTTGGGTTCTTGCGGTGCTATGATGCGCACGGATGTTTGTCCCTGCAAGCACCTCCGGTAGGCAATCCTAAGCGCACACTATGCTGCTGTCTGCGCCAGTTCCCTTCTTACAGTTTGTATTTGACAACCGAGTGTTACTCCCACTCCAGGCCTGTCCTTACCAAAATAACTCACTAAGACGATTCTCTTCTATGTGCCCTGTCCCTTCAGGACGTAGGCGATCATGGCTTTCCACGTCTCACTATCCCTGGTGGCTCTTAGCACACCTTCTCCTTTTACACCATGCAATCCTCGTTCCATCATCCACCTAATTAGGTCCTTCAAATATGTTATCCGTTGCTTTCCCCTGTCTCTTTTCCCCTGTATCTGGTCTCTTAGTATCAAGTTCTCCAAGCCTTCCTTCCTCATTGTATGTCCCAGGAACTTCAGCTGTCTCTTCCTGATAGACGATAAGCTATCATAAAAAATAAAACTAAACTAGCCCAACAAAAATCATTTAAACCACTCAACATTTCTTTCTCTAACATTCGTGATATTCGTACCAACTTTTGCAGTATAGAATGGTTCCGCTTCAAAAAGTTCTATAGACATCCTAACTCTCCGTTAAACTAATCTTAACTCGGCAATCACCTTCTATGAGTTCTTGATTTCTAGTTACCTTTCTTTATTTAGAAAGGACTCTAATGTCCCCAAGCATAATCTGGAGGTTTATATCCGTGAACATCTCTCTCTGAATCTCTTGATCATTATTATGTGTCTCCGTCTCTCTCTCTCTCTACTTAATTCAGTCACTGGAATAGATTTTTCTCTTCTTTCTCTATCACTCTTCTTCTCCTCGCGACTGTTGCGTATTTAAACCTTGAACTTCTCAAACACTCAGTCTTTCCCGCAAGTGGTGAACCTAGGAAACAACTAGTACCGCGAGATGCTATATTAATGGTGGTTTTGCAAGAGTGTGCTGAACAACAGCAAATCCTCAATTTTTCCTCTACTCAACCAATTTGAAGTTCTCACATCTACAGCAGACAAGGTTAAATGCTTTGCTCACAGATTCTCTTCCAACTCCACACTTGACGTGTCTGGAGTACCCACAACCGATTTCCCACCTAGAACAGAAGCACTACTGAGTGATATATTCATAAACCATCTTGGTTATAATTTTCAAATTAGACTTCCATAACGAAAGCGGAGATGATGAATCTCAATCACAAAGAAATGTGCCTAAAGAAATGTGCCCCTGAGCTAGCTCCAGTCGTTTTCCAAACACTATAATTATTACCTTTCCCGCTTGTTAGAAGTCATCTGGTGTAGTTGCTATTTTTAAGAACTCTGATGAACACCCAGACCTCTCTAACTATTGTTATATTAACTTCTTACTGCTTTCGGCAAAGTATTTGAGCTCTAATCAATGCTGATGTTGGTTAAGCATCTCACCTCTCACGACATACTCTCTGACAAACAATTTAACTTCCGCTTCGCCAGGTCTACCGCTGATGCGCTAACGGCCATCACTGAATATCTATACCAATTTCTTTATAAATAAGGCAAAGCTCGTGCTTTGGTTATAGATATCTCGAAAGAGTATGGACTACTCTTCTTGAAACGGATCTCCAATTTATGGTTAATAGGGTTAGGGGATAGCTTGTAAATTTAATGCTTTAAAAACAAAGCCTACCTTTTTTTGAAAATATACAAACACATCACCATGGCTGGTTCTGGTCTCTTTGGGAGCAACTCGCTGCGCCTCCTTGTCCTTTCTTTTCAAACGATCTGAAGTAGAAATACTCCACCGAATCTATATCTGTATCTAGTGCTAGGAGGATTAGGTAATTATGTCATATCAGAATGTTTTTCTCATCTCAGTCCATTTAGCACATTTATAAATCTACCATTCGTCCGTGCATTGAATACTGTTGTCCTATCTGGTCGGGTGCTCCTGCTAATTATCTTGTGGTTCCCGACAAAACCCAAAGAAGGATCTGCAAAGTAATCGATCCTGAATTGACATCTCGCTTTCAATCATTTTCTCACCGACGTGACGTGGCTTACCTCTGTCTTTTATACAAATATTTTCATAGTAGCTGCTCTTATGAGCTTTTTCCCTGTGTGCCCCGACCACATGCATTTAAGCGTGCTACTAGATTAGCATCTAGGTCCCACCTTTTTAACATTAAAATAGTTAAACGCAAATTCACTTCTATTCGAACAGTTTCTTTTCTCGCACTTCTTTCCTGTGGAAATTCCTTCCGTTCACTTACTTCCTTGATATTTGCAATCTCCAAAAATTTAAATGCATTGTCAATTGACATCTTTCTTCTTGAATCCTGTTCATTTTTTATCCTCTTCTCTTTATCCACTGTATCTTCTTTTACTGCCCCCCGCCCCTGCTCACTAATAGTTGTCTTTTCTGACTTGGGGTGAAATTATTTTTAAAAATCTAATCAATGCACTTCGATTTTTAACAACTTCAATGACTGAAAATCAATGACTGAAAATCAAGAAAAGAGACACTAGATACTGGACGTTGAAATATAACTGAGATTCTTACACGAAGAATACTTGGCAGTGGTAAGTTTTACTTGAGAAGATGAAAATGTAGATCAACAGAATGACGCTGTGAATATCATGAGCTAAACATGTAAGCAGCAAAGAAATTTTAAAGCAAATGAAGACAATTACATCAGACATTAGAAAGTCGGGTTGTATTTTTTAAAACACACGAGAAAAGAGGCCTTGGAAATTTTTACACTAACAGAGTAAACTGTAACCAAGAGGTATAGAAGAAAACAGTGAATAACTAACGAGTCTAATGTCCAAGCCGCATTCACTCTGGTTGGGGTTGAGCAGGGTTTCTCCCCGATAGAGAAAGCTTCATTGAGATTTGTTTAAGGATGTTTCTTTCCGAGCCGACATCCACTGCATCACAACGCACATCCGTCACTAAACGCTTACAGCACCTGGTATTCCCAAGCGGTCACCCATCTAAGTACTGACCAGGCTCAGCGTTGCTTAACTTCGATGATCGAGCAAGAACCGGTGTATTCAACGTGATATGGCCGTAAGCAATAAACTCTTACAGCACCTGGTATTCCCAAGCGGTCACCCATCTAAGTACTGACCAGGCTCAGCGTTGCTTAACTTCGATGATCGAGCAAGGACCGGTGTATTCAACGTGATATGACCGTAAGCAACGAGTTAGCGTAGTTAAATGACAAAAAAAATTTAGGAGAGATAATAAAAAGAAAAAAAATTTACTAAGAGCTACAAAGGACAAAAAAATTCTGGTGAGCCATGATCGCCAATGTCCTGAAGGAAGACAGCACATTTCTACTCCCATGGCAATAATACATTATTCAACCAAACCAATAAGCAACCCTTCGCAAATATATCTCCCAAAATCTTAAACAGAACATTACATGCAACTACGTACGAAAGAGGACACTACTGTATATAAAGTTCATTTACCTATTTTGTATTCTTTCTATCTAGTTTGTCAAGGCAATAAAACATTATTGTCAAGAAGAAGAAACAATAAATCCCAAGAAAAAGAACTGCCTGTTATGCAATTCAGCTCTGATGTTACCTTACATACAATTTCGTTTTAGGTTGACACTCCTTGTGGGTCAGCTAATACCATGAACTTCTAATTTCCTTTGCGGCTTTGTCAGAGAAATGCATTATGCGACCTCATACGTAAAGTAAAATGAAATTGCTGTCTCTCTTTCTTTCGGGAGGTTGCGAAACCCTTCATCCATCCAATTAAATGCCAATACGTATAGCGCGAGTGATTACTTCAGATTACGCATCTTTCATCAAGAATCAAATTCTTTTCATTATTAATGAATCATCAGTGACTGTCTGAATCTCTATAAATACCCGAGAGATGTCAATTGTGTTAGCGGTACATTGGGAAGAAATGTGGATTTTTCTCGTCAAGTCTTACTAATGGTATCACAAGATAGTAAATTTACAATTATCCTATCTTGTATTTAAAAATCTACCCTCTATACACACTTCAAGTTTTGAATCATTTCACCCCAATTAAGGTAATAAAGTCACTAAGAAACAAGTGGTTGCTAAGTTTGAACGAATATGAAAAAAAGAAAACATTAATAAAAGAGAACAAAAACAAAAGAACAGGAATTAAAAAGAAAAATATAACGATTGATTTTATATTTCAATTTTTGAAAATCAAATTTGATTGGGAAGCATAAGTGGGAAGTACGAGCAAAGAAAATTGGTTGCATTTATCCAGTTAAACTATAAAATGATGAGACTTTGTCGCCAATCTAGTAATCCGTTTAAATTCATAAAGTCTAGGTACCAAAGAGAAAAGTTCATTAGAATAATTACCATGAAAATATTATCAGAAAATAAAACAGGAAAACTAACTTACAACGGTGGAAAAGTGACTGAAACCAGATACCATACCAGGACCAGTAATATTGCATATTTTTCTTTATATTTTATGAAGAATCTCTAAATGCATAGTGGAAAAACAAGACCAGATCTATATAAATAATGTAGATGTAGTTTTAAACATATTTGTATGTATTATGATATTATGGACGACATAGTTAAATAATAGAATATTCCACTTAGTACCTTCCTCTCTGTTCAGCCTATCCAGTCCAATCAAGAGTGGTTCTGTTAACTACTGGTAGCTATATAATAGTGTGTTAAATACGGATAAAGCCTCAACATCCTGCTTTCTTCACTCAATTTGAGGTGATATCATATCTAAACTTGCTCTATAAAAACTTGTGGAATCAAGGGAATCGAATAGCCTTAAAGAAAATGGCACCTGAAATATTTCCTATACCCTGAAAACTCTACAATAAATGCTGTTTTTTTCTGTCCGGCTGTTTGAAAACAGTTTTCTGCATTTCTTCTTTTTGAAAGCTCGTGTGAGCCGTGTAATCCTTTGAAATATTGACTTATTATTCTAGTGATAGGTGTTCTTATCTCCTCCAAATTGATTAAGCATCGAATATTCTTGCCTCAACCTGTTCTTTAAAGGCATTTTGATAATAACTACTCATTGATAAATAGATTGTTAATTTTAGAGCCTCAAAAATAAAACTGTTCTCTTTTAATCGTCTTCGAGAACATTTTGCTTTTCATCAGCATGACTGATGCTAACTACCACGATAATAACCAATTATGAATAAATGGTTTGTTAATTTTTACCACTTTCAAAATGAAATTACTTATTTTCAATCGTCTTAGAAAACCTTCTGTCTTACATAAAATGGGTGATGCTAATCTTTATGATAATAAACAATTGTTAATAAATGGTTAATTAATTTTAACGCATTCAAACTGAAACTCCTTCCTATCAATCGTCTTTGAGAAACATTTGATTTTACATCAATATTGCTGACGCTAACCTTCACAATAAAAACCAATTATTAATAAAGGCTTTGTTTATTTTAGTGTCTTTCAGTTGTCTCAGATAAACTTTTGCTTTCTTTCAAGATGGTGGATGCTTACCTTCATGATAATGACCAATTATGAATAAATGTTTTGTCAATTTTAGCGCCTTAAAAATAAAAGTACATCCTTTCAATCGCCCTAGAGAACATTTTGCCTTAAATCAGCATGACTGATGCTAACCACCACGATGATAATTATGATTATTATGAATGAATCGTTTGTTAATCTTAGCGCCTTAAAAAAGTACATCGTTTCAATCACGCTAGAGAATATTTTGTCTTAAATCAGCATGACTGATGCTAACCACCACGATAATGACGGATTAAGAATAAATGTTTTGTTACTATTAGCACATTAAAAATAAATGTACATCCATTCAATCGCCCTAGAGAACATTTTGCCTTAAATCAGCATGACTGATTCTAAACACCACGATAATAAACAATTATAAATAAATGATCTGTTAATTTTAATTCCTTAAAAATAAAACTACATCCTTTCAATCGCTCCAGAGAAAATTGTGCCTTAAATCAGCATGGCTGATGCTAACCTCCAAAATAATAACTAATCAAGAATAAATTGTTTGTTAATTTTAGTTCTTTAAAAATAAACATACATCCTTTCAATCGCCCTAGAGAATATTTTAGCTTCAATCACCATGACAGATGCTAACCACCACGACAATAACCAGTTATGAATAAATGGTTTGTTGTTGTTGTTAGCGCCTTAAAAATAAAACTTCATAATTTCAAACGCCCTAGAAAACATTTTGTCTAAAATCAGCATCGCTGATACTAACCACCACAAACGTAACCAATTATCAATAATCAGTTTGTTGATTTAGTACCTTAAAAATAAAACTACATAATTTCAATCTCTCTAAAGAATATAATGGGTTAAATCAACATTACTGATGCTAAACACCACGAAAAAAAAACTATAATTAAAGAAAAGTTTGTTGAATATAAGACCCTAAAAATAAAATTACATGAGAATGGCATATACTAACCGCCAAAATAATAACCAATTATGAATAAATGATCTTTTATCAGAGCTCCTTAACAATAAAAGTACATCCTTTCAATCGCCCTAAAGAAAATTTTGCCTTAAAAAAGAATGGCATATGCTAACCGCCAAAATAATAACCAATTATGAATAAATGATCTTTTATCAGAGCTCCTTAAAAATAAAAGTACATCCTTTCAATCGCCCTACAGAAAATTTTACCTTAAATCAGCATGACTGATTCTAACCACCACGATATTATGAATAAATGGTAGGTAACATTTAGCGCCTTAAAATTAAAAGTACATCATTTTAATCGCCCTAGAGAATATTTTGCCTTAAATAAGAAAAACTCATGCTGACCACTATGATAATAACCAACTATGAATAAATGGTTTGTTGATTTTAGCGCCTAAAAAATAAAACTACATCATTCAATCGCCCTAGAGAACATTTTGCCTTTAATCAGCGTAATTGATGCAAACCACCACAATAATGACCAATTAAGAATATATGGTTTGTTAATTTTAGAGGCTTAAAAATGAAAGTACATACTTTCAATAGCCCTAGAGAAATTTTTGTCTTACATCAGAAAAACTCATACGACAACCACGATAATAACTAATTACGAATAAATGGTTTGTTAATTTTATCGCCTTAAAAATAAATATACATCCATTCAATCGCCTTAGATAATATTTTGCCTTAAATCAGCATGACTGATGCTGACCTCCACAATATTAACCAAATATGAATAAATGATTTGTTAATCTTAGCGCCTTAAAAATAAAACTACATCCTATCAATCGACCTAGAGAATATTTTGCCATAAAACATCATGGCTGATGCTAACCTCCACAACAATAACCGAATATGAATAAATAGTTTGTTTATTTCAGCGCCTTAAAAATAAATGAATATCCTTTCAATCGTCCTAGAGAACATATTGCTTTAAATCAGCATGACTAAGGCTAACCACAACGTTTATAAAAACCAATTATGAATAAATGTTTTGTTAAATTTAGCGCCATGAAAATAAAAGTACAATCTGTCAATTGCCCTAGAGAAACTTTTGCCTTAAATCAGCATAACTGATGCAAATCAGCACGATAATAAAGAATTATAAATAAATAGTTTGTTGATTTTAGCGACGTAAAATTAAAACTACATAATTACCATCGCCCTAGAAAACATTTTGCCTTAAATCAGCATGGCTGATGCTAACCACAACAAATTCGGGGTGCTTTTTTTATCAGCACGGTCAGAGTAACTTTTCGTGATGCCGTATCTACTTAATCACCATTAAGCTCATCCAAACTCTTTCCGAATCCTCTGCACTTTCCTCATTAACAGCCAGACATTCTAAAATTTTCTTATTGGAACTTCCGGTGCGAATGTCAAGCAATAAAGCATGCCGTTTCAAAATTTCTGGCGGAGTGAATTGCATTATGATGCTCCTTTTCTCACAGATGGTACCCAGCTGACCATACTATACTGTACAGCCGACAAAATCAAAAACAAACAATGTACATGCACAAAACTAAAAATGTAAAATGGCGATAATTTACCATTTGCACTCTGTATATGCAATGACATTAGCACACACATTATTATTTACAGAAATTAATACACATTTAATATGCATCAAAACAATACTCGCTTAATATATAAGAAAATCAATTCTTCTTCTTCTTCTTCTTCTTCTTCTTCTTCTTCTTCTTCGTGTGCGGTGTCCCTTCAGAACTTGGGCGATCAGGGACTTCCACTTAGCCCTGTCTCTTTTTGCTTTCAATATTTCTCTTCTTGGTATCTCTACCAAACACCCTCCGCCATCTATTTACTCAGGCCTATCAAGTTTGTTTTGCACTGCTTTCCCCTGTCTCTTTCCCTCTATCCGTTCTGTGAGTATTAAATTCTCCAGGCTCTCCATCCTCATTACATGTCCCAGAAACTTCATTTGTCTCTTTCTTATATTAAGTATAAGTTTTATTCTTTCTTGTTTCCATTCTCTCCAGGAATGGAAACAAGAAGAAAACTCGTTGTTAGTCACGTGCTCAGTCCATAGTATTCTCAACATCTTTCTGTAAAACCATATTTCTGCTACTTCAAGCCTCTCCTTCATCCTTGAGGAGATCGTCCAGTATTCACTGCCATACAGAAGGACAGATATCACATAGCAATCCAGTACTCTCTTGTTTGTTTCTAATGAGATTTTCCTCTTTTTCAGTTCTCTGGTTAACTTTTTAAATGTGTCCTTGGCCATGCCTATGTGTCTTTGAGTCTCAAAATCGCACTTTCCATCCTCTGTCAACACCATGGTGTTTATATTTCTTTGCTTGTTTTATTTCATTTTTTTCAACCTGTAGTATTTTGGGGTTTTCTTTTTGCTTATGACCATACATTCAGTTTTCTTGAAGTTTATGCTTAGTCCTTTCTTCACGCTTTCTCTTGCTACCTTCTGTAGAAGGACCTGCATTTTCCTTTCCGTGTCTGCTATCAGCACTGTGTCATCGGCGTATCTTACATTATTGAGATTGTGATTATTAATTAATTACGAATCCTGGCAAGGGTTTTATTTCTCTTAGAAATGTTTCACTGCATAAGTTGAATAGATCAGGTGAGAAAACACATCTTACGCCCCTTTCTATTTTTTATAACTACTTAATTCACTTCCTATCTGTACTCAAGCGTTTTGCTGCCAATAGATATTCTTGATTATCCTATCGTCTTTTCCAAAAATGTCGAGGCTATCGATCATCTCTATCAAGTTTTTGTGCCGTACTTTGTCAAATGCCTTTTCGTAGTCTATAAAGCACATATATATTTCCTTCTGAATTTCTATTGTTCTTGCCGATAGCATTCTGAAGGAAATCAATACCTACCTAAATAAGTCACAAATACAATACATACATTAATAATATTTATTTTTTATAAAATTAAAGATTGGCACAAAGCCAAAAGTTGAGATAGGGAAAAGTGGTCTTCATCTGTTTTCTCTGAGCAAAACATTACATTCTTACTTACCATTCTTACTAAAACCACTATAATAATTCTACAGGTCATTTTAATGAACTTGCCTATTTCTCTTGTAATCTTCCAGTAATACACTGACAATGTAGCAACAACTATAGTAGAATTGATAGGGACAATTCATATTGGCTTAAATATAAGCTTGAATGAACTAATATTTATTTTTGTAAAAATTAAAAAAAAGTGTGGCACAAAACTGATCTTATCTTAAACTTAGCTAGCCACAATTACTGGCCCAAACAAACTAAACAATATTCGTTGATTCAAAAAACTACATTCTTACTTACCATTCTTACTACAATCACTATAATAACTCAAAGTCTCTATAAAGTCCTAACTAGTTCCCATGTGTATAATAAATAACTTACAAAACAAAAACAAAAAATAACAATTAAATTAATTAGTGGATTTATTTATAACAGCCTATTTATTCAGTCTTTTTATTGTACATGAATCTAATGTGATTAGAAAGGTTATCCGAACATCAGGTTCATATTTCTCTCCATTCTTTTGTAGTAGGAGTAGAGTTTTATCCCTTGTTTCCTGCTTAGGATTGGATTTCTCAATTCTTCTCATTTTCTTTCACTCCCAGTAGCACCTTACGTCTTAGTGGCATTATTGTTTTGCTTGGGGTGAAATGATTATTAAAAATGTTTAATCACTCACTGTTTGCTTCTAAGTTAACTAAACTTTTCCAATTAAATACATCTAAATAAAAAATCTTCTAATTAAAAATTTATGAGAAAACTAACTTTTCCTTATAAAAAATCTCAAATCAACCGTCCTTTCTAATTAAATGAATTTCAGAGAAACAGTCTCGGTAACGTAAGAAACAAATGATAATTATGAATTCTGAAATGCCATAGGCAGGAAACTGTATTCGACAAGCACAAAAAATAAAACAATATAATGTAGTAAAGCATATAAATGGTTACGTGCAAAATTTCTGGAAAATTGGCTAATGGGAGAAACTCTTTATGAAGAAAGAAAAATACATCGATTTAAACATGATAAACTTCACAAAAACAAAACAGAGAAATCGTTCCGAAAGATTCAATGCACGAATGCGACAACAATTTACCTCAGGGATTTACATATAAACATTCTTTAAAAAAGATGTTTCAGTTTCAGAAACATTGTCATAAAAACAATAAAGGTTAGGAAAATGGTTCAAATAAATCAATGCATAAAGAGGGAAAACATAAATTATAAGAAAACACAATTTAGACTTTTCAAAACGCTTTGATAGAGACAGCTAAACCGACAGAAGTAATGTATGACAACAACTTGTTTCAGATAAAGGACTGGTATAGACGCGGAAATAACAATAAAGCAAGAAAACTAAAGCGAAAGAATCTATTTCTGATAGCAATATCACATGGTTAAGAATTCAATCAAAAATATGGCCTTGATATTTACTTCACGTCATTTATCTCATAATTCAGAACAGTCTCCCATAGAATTTCAGGTGGCACAATGACATTTGTTCGGCCTCGCTAATAGGCATTTCGAAATAAACAACTTAAAATCCGCCTTTAAAAACAATTTAATTCTTCATTTCAACTACGAAAATCGAAATTTGATTCCTTTATAATGTCTTATTTGAGACCAATAGCCACACCTTCCGAATCACCGTATTTATATTTTTTTAAAAATGTTCAAATCCCTGCTACCTTAATTATAACAGTGAATACATACGTAGATATAAAATAGCCGTTAATAAAAATGTAGCCAACAGGGCAAAACTAAATTCCTTCATACAGTCATGCAACAACAAAATAACAGCAAATACTCGTTGACAAATGAAATACTTGATAAACTTCACAACAATAATATAGAAAGTTATTAAAAAGCTTTAATTAATACAAGGAATGGGTTCTTTATTTTAACGCTTTCAAAACGAAATTACTCTTTTTTAATCGTTTGAGCGATCCCTTTCTGCCTTTCATTAGTGTGGCTGATGCTAACCTCCACGAGAATGACTCACTGGACTTTTTTGGGATAACGTTCTCCGCTGTCATAAAGTGGAAAGATTATATCGAATCAATATCTGCTGATAGGAAAGTTGGTTCCCTTTATCATGCTAGACAATTATTCTCGCCAGAATCTGTCTTACATATTTATAAGTCTACTATATTCATCCTTGTTTTGAATATGGCTGCCATATAGGGTCTTCTTGATAAAATCCAAAGAATGATCGCAGTGTTATTAGTTGATCTGTCATCTCGCCTAAATTAACTTTTCTACCGTTGTACGCGCAAATACCCTTGGGAAAGGTCAGTCTCTTCCCTCTAGTCATGGGTTAAATAATGGGACAGATTGGGTTATAGCCTTGGATGGTAACCAGTCTACCATAGAAAGTAATGGCCACCTACTGCGGGATAAACTTCTGCCCAGTCAGTTATGTCTCTTTCGAAACATGATCGCCCAAGCGTATATCACGTATAAATAATTTCATAGTAATTGTTTTAATGAACTTTCCTCTATGGTACCTTCAGACTTTCTGAATGTAAATATAGAGCTAGCTTGCTTTGCGGCAAGATATCATCATTTCACAATTGAAATGGCTAGATGTAGCCGGAAATTTTACGCTAAGTTTCTTTTATCGCACTTTTCGCTTCTGGATCTATTGTCCAGCTTCTCCCTTCCCAGCCAAAGATAAGTGATCTTCGATAATTTAAATGCAGTGTCAATCTAAATCGTTATCTTTCGTCTTCTTAATTTCTGTTCTTTTATTGTTCCCGCGCCTTAATAATGATTTTTTTCTATATTTAATATATATTTAATATATATATTAATAATATTTAATATATTAATATTTTTTCTCTCTCAGTAACCATCTGAATCTTAGTGACTGTTGCCCTACTTGGATGAAATGATTAAAAACACAATAAATATAATCAGTTGTAACTAGATGTATCAAAAATATAAACGAGATGAATCAACCATCAATTGCGGGATGTATCAAAACATTACCAGTTGAGCGCGATGGATGAATTTATAAGATTAACAGTTTACAATAGAAAATTAAAAATATGCAAGTTTGTTATCACTAGCAACGCCATCTCTCTAAAACCCAATTCGCTGCACCCTCTGATGCACAAGCTATATAGAATGTGAAGCAACTACTCTATCCTGCAGGTTAACCCACCACCACACGGACAGTAACTGAATCCGCGTTCACAATAATAAACAGATATCGCTTAACAATAAAATCTCCATCAATAAAAGATAAACATTAGTATGCAAAAGAAGCATATTAAAAATATATTAAGTAATATATCAAATAAAATATTAAAAAGTATTATAATATTAAAAGCTTTACGAAACTAAGTATATCCTTCTTAAGCATATCAACTGCAGTTTTAAACGTATTCAACAACTGATGATACATTTAAACGAGAGAGCATTTCTACTGTTAATCACCTCCCAGTAACAACATCTAACATCATAAAACATAACTGTTGCGACCCGCCTACATAACTACAGGCATTGAAATGACCAGATCTATCTATCGCCCGGTTCACACTCCACCCACATCTATTGAACAGGCTAAGAGGCTCATCCCTTGTTCCCTGTTTAGGATGTGGTTTCCGACTTTATCTGTTCTGATCTTCTCATTTTGTTTTTTTTGTTTTTTTTTTTCAATTGGAGTAGATAGATCTATCTATCGCCCGGTTCACACTCCACCCACGTCTATTGAACAGGTTAAGAAGCTCATCCCTTGTTCCCTGTTTAGGATGTGGTTTCCGGCTTTCTCTTTTCCAATCTTTTCACTAATACGTAGCCCCCTGCACATCAGTGGCGTTACCGCCTTGCTCGGGGTGATACGATTAAAAAAAAAGCGTATTACTGACATTCAAACAATATTTATAATCACGAGAACCAAATACACACTTTACTGTAAGCATCATATTTAGTGGACACACGGGTTTGAGTAGATGTTCCTGTGTTTTAACCATGTTAAATCTGCCTAACAGCTTGTGTGTTCGATGTTTATAAAAAAGAAAATTTGCCTTCTAACAGAGTTCAAACCTTTTTTTTTCCTTCATTTTTTACTAATGTTTACTAAATACCAGACCCAAGAGCTGTTCAAGGAAGAGGGTTACTGTGTGGATTTACCTTAGCGAAAAAAATAAAAAGCGTTAGGAGTATAGAAATGAAGCAATCTTTAGAAGGAACCAGAAACTCAATTCTAAAAAGAAAACATAAAGCTCTACCCCTGTTCAAAAGAACAGGGAGGAGAAATAGACGATAGGTAAACCTATCTACTCCTATTATTGGTAGAGAGAAAAAAATCAAATAAATAGTGAACAAAATTTCAGAATTTAGGCAGAAGAGTTGAAGTAGATATTAGAAGGAACCGGAAACTTAATCCTTAAGAGGAAACAAGGACTGAACCTCTACCCCTGTTCAAAATACCAGAGAGGAGTGTTACCGGATCTTAGGCGAACCTGCTTGCTTCTTGTAAAAGAAACCATCGTATAGCTCGACGTACTTTTAGACGACTGAATGGCCTGAAAGCACACCAGGCGATACAATACTCGACTAGATGAAAATGATTGTTTGAAATGATTCTCCTAAAGTCATAAAATTTTAAGTTAGCAGTTATTTCTATATTAAAAACAACAAAAAGAAAAAAAAAGTTAGATTTAAATTTTTGTTTCTTTAAGATTTATTAATAAAATCGAAATTAAATTACAACTTGATACTTGTTCTTTGATATGACCAAAGTAATAAGTGGATCTTCTGAGGCGAGTGAATATACTGATGTTTAGATGATGACTTCGTCTTTTATTTGTTTTCAGAGGCTCTAAGTTTAGGGGTCTTCACTAAAGCCAATTTGAAATCTACACTACTGGGCACGAATATTATTTCTAGTTTTTGGGAGCTATTTCATTGGTTGTTTATTCATGACTGGCGATACACGTATAACAACATATCCAAGTAAAACCTATGATGGTATCGTATAATATATCATATAATATACATCTTGGTTAGAAGTCTATCAATTTTAATACTCTAGACTTCAACTTGTGATGAGTATCAGTGAATCCGACATTGCTTTTAACTATAGAAGAATATAAAGAATATATATTCAAGAATATATATTAATTTCTCTAAGTAAAACGATGTCAAAATTGCTATATCTATGCCTGAGGAAACTAAATCTGTCAAAATATATATACTTATAAAGATTAACTGAAACGAAAATAAGTTTCACAAAAATCTCGGATACCTATTATATGAACTCTATGAAAACACTTAAAGTTCAATAGGAATAGAATGATTAACTCGAAGGAAAATATATCTATGTCTCTAAATACTAATTCTAACTAAAGTATGTCTGGCAATAACGATATATCTATATGGACTGAGTATAACAATATAAATATAGATAAATATACTCATAGTATGAACGAAATACAGTCTTTTAAAAGTCAAAACTCTATAAGGAGTAACCCAAATGAAAATAATTCTGCCAAATATTATAAACATTAATAGAAAAATTAAATTGAACGAAACAATTGAACAAGATGATATACGTATGACAAGTAAGTTTGAAGAAATAAAACTGTCAAAAGCAATATTCATATGAGAATTACCAAAATGGAAATGTTTATCAAAAACCTATATACTAAAAGGATTTCTAGGACGGGCAAAATTAATATTTACTAGCTTAAAAGCCGTACCCCGTGTGAACTTTTAAGCTAGCCTCCATGGAGAACTAACTATACCTCCAATCCAAACTAAAGGGACCTCTGGTCCAGCTTAGAAAACAGCACTGATAATTTCAATTTCTCAAATCACTACATAGACCTTCAAAACCTCATTTTAACTCTGATTTGGGATAAAATACCGATTCCGGCCAAAATATCGATTTAGGTCGAAAAACCGATTTGGGTCAAAATTTCAATCCAGGTCAAATCACAAACTCTGTAGAACTTCAAAACCTCACGTCACGAAACCTTTCACTCTAATTCTGATTCATTTCCATTTTGAAGATATAAAATTGATTTCTCCAAATTCACCAACTTTTGGAGATACTTTAAACTAAATTTAAAACATTTTTTTAGTTCATAGTATTTTTGTGTTACTTTAAATTCAATATAAATTAACAACTTTTAAAATCACTATTTTTTCAGATATTTTAAAATTTGAGCTTGATACTGTTCCCTTCTTATTCGGGCGCAAATCCCAATGTATCAAGTGGATCAACACTAAAGATATCAAAAGCCATTTTAAAATAAGAATTATGTCAAACAAAAATAAAAAGATCAAAAGCAATATATCTATCAGTACTAACTTGAAACAAACTAAACCTCTCAAAATACTATATGTTAATATGGGTTAACAGAAACGTAATTAATTCTGTCAAATCTAATGCGCCTCTGTATCTTGACTGGAATGTTAGTCAAAACTCATTATTTTAAGGATTAATTTTAATGAAATTACACCTTATAAAAGCGATATAACTATAAGTAATAATTCGAAAATATGTTAAACGTGACATACATATTAAAATTAAACAAAATTAAATTTGTCAAAACCGATGTGATTATAAGGATTAAGTCAAATTAATTGAATTACAAGCCATTAACTCAAACGATCAGTCAGTTGAGGGCAATACGTGATACACGCTTGGGCTATCATGTATCTTTCGAGACATAACAGACTGAGTAGAAGATTATCCTGCAGTAGGTTGCCATTGCATTCTGCGGTAGACTGGTTGCCAGCAAAGGCTATAGAACTCAATCTGTTCTATTATTTAGCCCATAACTGGAGGGAGGAGACGGATTAATACCTTTTTCAAGGGTATTTGCACGTAAGTGAATGCAAGTAATTCAACTGGAATTCGAACTCGGCACCCCGATTTGTCGTTCTGAGTCAATATCCACTGCACCACAACGCACATCCAACTCAAACGATACTAAAACAATAAAAAATATGCTTATGATTAATCCGAATTAAACTATTTCTGTCCAGAGTGATATAACCATGATAATGTATGACTGAACGAAAGAAATAGACCAGAAACCATATATCCATAAGGATATATGGTCGAACAAAAGAAATTGACCAAAAGTCATATATCTATATGGTCGAACAAAAGAAATTTGTTAAAGCCCATATTTCGGAAAAATTAAAAGAAATTAAATTTAAGCTTGCACGATCAATAAAACTATAATATGAAATGGATCGAAGATAAAACTATCAAAATCGATACAACTATAATGATTAAGTAGGACGAAATTAAACCCGCCAAATGTGATACATCTATAAGTATTACTCGAGTAGTATTAAGTGAGTCAAAATCGCTGTTGTCAGAATTAAATAAGCTTCTTAGAAGAAATATAGATGTACGGCTTAAATCGAACAAATTGAATATATCAAAAGCAATATATCTATTAACCAAAAAGAAACAATATTTATCAAAAGTGATATATCTAAATGTATTAACTAAAACGAAAATAAGTTTCCCAGGAACATATATATGTACACGTATTAATATGACCGGAATTAATTCGTTCTAAAGCAATATAATTTAAAGATTAAGTCGAGCAAAATGAAACCTATCGAAATAAAAGTACAAATATTCTGGTAGTCAGCTACCTTTCACTTAACTGTCTAAGTTATTTGTTCACCACTGTTGTAGCCTGGTCTTGAAATCACAACTCTCTGAGTCAAGCCACTGGAAATAATCAACTAGGCTATGTATTCTTAAGGACATCCTCATGTGAATTTCTGAGATTTATAAAATTACCTAAAGCTGGCACAAATATGAACCATCTGACATTCCTAGTCCGTTGCAGGATATTACGACTCATCCCTGCAGGCTTGGCACCGAGACTTGCCGTCAATTCAAGGAGAGCTCGTCTGATCGCAGAAAATTCGGGACGCGTATCAAGTACAACCAATGGAAGGAAAAAAAAATTACAGTCCGATATTTCCCAGAGGCCCGAGGCCTTCCTTAGCAGGATCACTGATGGAGAAAACCGAAAAAGAATCCAGCACGAGCTGCAGGCAAGAATTCGATGCAGTCAAGATCCGCCAAGTACAGAAATTAAAGAGATTAAAAGATCTGAAGGTGACACATGAGGTTTATCACACCACCCCGTGTGAAGGCAGTTGTCAACATCAGTCAACAGTCAGTGCTGAACAAGGTTCTCAACTTCGCAACGACCATCAGCGGATACCATACTTAGACATCATTGCCCGTATCGAAGAAATAACCTTGAACATTACTCAGACTCATGTGGATAGGCTAGGATAGAAAGTGAGACAGACATTGGAGAAAGCCAAGCCACTCGAACCAAACATTACAAAAGAGGAGGGGCTGGCAATCAGGACCCTACAGAGGAATGAGATCATCATCATACTACCAGCTGACAAAGGCAGTGCAACTTTAGTGATAGACAAAACAGAATACACCGAGAAACTGGAAACTCTCATTAGAAGTAAATTGCAAGTTAAAGAAAGATACCACACTGAAAACAGAACGATAGCTGTCACAGATCCTAATCAAGAACGAGGATCACTTCCAGCCTTAGACATATAGGCAGTTGTCTCAACGCTACAGCAAGCTACCTCCCATGTATAGTCTACCTAAGATTCACAAAGATGGTATTCCGCTCAGGCTGATTGTTAGCAGCCAAAAGAGTTAATTGAAATGGAGATAAGTACATGGCTATCAGAAGTAGCATAGCACATAGAATGAGAATGATATACTCCAGTGGTCATAATAAAGGGTTCGGTTCGAAATTCATAGAATCAGATGAAGGCCGGGGCGTACAACGAAACGTCGTAAACATGGCAGTAAATATGAGGACAATAATCCTAACAATATAAATAGTGTAAGAACGACCTCATCTCAGAAGTATAGACAAATTATATATATATATTTGGTTCATTTGAATAGTGAATCTGTCGAAAGTGATGTATCGATTTTTTGATAATTTCACCCCAAGCAAGGTAATAAAGTCACTAAGAAACAAAGGATTACTGAGTGTTAGATAACGTGAGAAAGGAACACTATTAAGAAAAGAAAACGTGAGAAAGGAACACTATTAAGAAAAGAAAACATTAAAAGTGCAAGAATTAAGAGGATATAAAGTAACGATTGTCAATGCATTTAAATTTTGGAGATCAAATTTGACTTGGAAGTAAAAAGCTCTAAGAACGTTTAAAAAGCAAGAAGTGCGATAGAAGAAATTGTTAGCATAGAACTTACGGTTATATCTAGGCATTTCGTCTGTATAAAGCTGAGAGCTTTCTACCAAATTAGTACTGCGCTTACATTCATAAAGTATGGATACCACGGAGGAAAGTTCATCAAAACAATTACTATGAAAGTATTTATGAAAATGACAGAGGAAAGCTACATTACGGCGGCGGGAAAGTGACTGAAATCGAGATAACAGGTCAGGGTCATTGCAGATTCTTCTTTGGATTTTATCAAAGATCGCTAAATATATAGCGGAAACACCAGACTATACGTGGCAGTAATATTCAAAGCATAGACGAACGGTAAACTTATAAATATATAACATAGTTTCTGGCGAGTTTAATTGTCTAGCACGACACAGTGATCCAACTTTCTTAGCAGCAGACCTAGCAACTGATTCAATAAAATCTTTTCAATTCGCGTTAGGGGCAAACATTAGTCATCAATCACTCTCCTTGAAATTAGCCTCAGCCATGCTGATAGATGGTAAAAAACGTTCTCTCAGTCAATTAAATGTAGGTACCTCCACTAATAAGCTGAAAAAAGTACATACTATGATGAAAAAAATGCCCTAACCTTGATAAAAACACATTTAAAAGTCTTCATACTATCATAAGAAGGAAAGACCAAAGTAATTTTGATTATTTATATAATTTTTTAATCCTTTCTAGCACGTTCGTTATTTTGGCTAAAAATCTTGTATTTCTTGTGTTCTTAGTAAAACTATTGTTTACATATGTGTTACCCGCAACGTATTCCTGAATTTATGAGATTTCGAGAAACTAAACTTTCAATCACTTTATATTTATATTATTTAAAAGCAGAACCCCTTAGAGAATTTAAATTATTTCATATTTTTTTCGTCAAACAGAAACACCAATTCCTAAAAATATGTTCTGAATCATAAAATAAAAATTACAATAAAACTAAGACATCATTTAATTATAGAAGCTTTTAATTGCTGTTACAAATGAAATACATTAAATACACTACTGTCTTAAAAAAACATTTTTTCAATAAACAATTAACTTTTAAACGAATTGCTTTCATTTTTTAAATTTTAATTAGAATAATTAAGTTTTAAATCTTAAAATTCTGTATTAATTTCACTGTTTTATATAATATTGGAAAGTAAAAACTATATTTACTAATCATAAATAGAAATGATAAGTACAAATCATCAAGCACCAATATTTTAAAAACATTTGAATTTCTACTGTATGTGTATAAACATGTCGAATATTATAGATATTAATTTTATACACAGCATTATCAGAAAATAAGAGTGATAACTATATCAAATCTAAGGCCAAATATCTACAATTTAATAAAACATTAAATTACGGAGAATATTTTCTTAATTTTTTTAGAATTACTGGGTATTTAAAACTTATATATAAAAGGCCCTCAAGTTATATTCTTCAATCATCTTTTTAGAATTAAATCCCCCGTAGAACAACATTAGATAAAAAACCGTCAACATATTCACGACTTAAATAAATAGCTACCGCTGAGTTAAAAAAAATTAATTTCTGAGATATTTTAAACTTTATGTAATATTTTTTTCAAATCAGATTATTTATACTTGTAATATTCCTCAAATAGATTTAGAAAAATGTAACTTATTTTTGGAAGATTTTTCAATAAAGTGATTTGCATTTTGATGAAAGGTGGCTAAAAACGGTGCTAATTTCAACTATTTCAACAATTTCATAACGAAAACTCCTTCCAGTCAATTTAAATTAGTTTTGAAGTAC
Organism: Ascarosepion bandense; assembly: GCA_037127315.1. Classification (NCBI taxonomy): domain Eukaryota; kingdom Metazoa; phylum Mollusca; class Cephalopoda; order Sepiida; family Sepiidae; genus Ascarosepion; species Ascarosepion bandense. The sequence continues at coordinate 2,507,351 of JBBBDQ010000808.1, read as the reverse complement.
AGAAAAGTAATTTTGCTTATTGGAAATGCTACATTTAATCTATTGGCTTGGAATTAAAACCAAAATAAAAGCTTCAAGAAATATTTTTTCTTTTTTTATTTATTTTAAACCTTAAGTATTCCGAATCAGTACAGATACTTAATTAAAAAAAGTAGTTTCGTTCTAAGAACTTTGAAATGAATAAGCCATAACTTGCCCTAGTTAACATCAGAATGTAGATCCCTTTTTAGATCAGATGCCAATTTAGAACCACGAAGACTTACTATTAGACAGGAGTAAATGATTGTGTCTTCAGCATAGAAATAGAGTTGAGAACCGATGACAGCAGGAAGGCTATTAATGAAAATTAGGAACAACGTAAGTTCAAAGATAAAACTCTGGATGAAAACTGTATTAGTACAAGATGACCTAGAAGAGTGGTCTTGAACGATCACTCTTCTAGGTCAACTTTCATAAAAATTACCATAATGCAGTGAATGTGCGTTGTGGTGCAGTGGATAACGAGAAATCTGAGAGCTGAGTTAGAATTCCAGTTGAATTCCTTGTATCACTTACGCGCAAATACCCTTGGGAAAGGCATTAATCTGTCACTTCCCTCCAGTTATGGGTTAAATAACAGAACAGATTGAGTTCTACAGCCTTGGTCGGCAACCAGTCTACCACAAAAGGCAATGGCAACCTACTGCAGGATAATCTTCTACCCAGTCAGTCATGTCTCTTTCGAGACATGTTCGCCCAAGCGTGTGTGATGTATGGCACTTAACTAACTGACTGACCATAATCTTTCAATTTTAAAGATTAATATGCCAAACTCTGTTGAACTCCTTCGAGATATCCAAAGCAACATAAAGACGATAAACATATAAGAATTAATTCGAATGAAACAAAGTGTATCAAACTGTGGGATTACCCCACTTGTTTACTGAATATCTTCAATTAACGATGGCAAGATGTTGTGTCAAAGTGGTATGAATTTAAAAAAAAACGGCCAAAAGTCCCATTTCCTTTTCTTCATTTTGCTCACAGGATGCTATAGATGGGAATCATGATTTGTTTCTCCTTTGATAGACCTATTAGCCACCGAAATACATGTCACACTGAACGCAACACAGAATAATACGCATCTTATAAAAGTGTCTGGCTACACATAAGCAAATCTTATTTTAGTATCTCACGTGCGTTGTGGTACAGTGGATATCGGCTCAGTTGAATTCGTTGCATTCACTTACGCACAATTACCCTTAGGAAAGGTATTAATCCGTCTCTTCTCCCTCCAGCTATGAGTTAAATAGCAGGACAGATTGGGTTCTATAGACTTGGTTGTCAACTAGTCTACCGCAGAAAGTAATGGCAACCTACTGCGGGAAAATAATCCGCCCAGTCAGTCATGTCTCTCTTGAAATATGATCGCTCAAGCGTGTATCACGTATAGCACTTAACTGACTGAAGTATCTCACAATGTTTCATTGGAACTTAACACATACATACTTACAAAAATGAACCCCCGTACATACAAACTTTCATTTGCCCTTTTTGTTTTCTTTCTGTTTAGTTTACTAAAGGAATAGCATACGTTGTTTTAATTTTATGCAATTGCTTGTATATTCATTCTTTGTTTCTTGTTTGAGAAAACAGTAATGCATTCGTATACTATCCATTAAACAGGAGTATCCTACCAAAAAGCATTATTAGACCATTCTGACAACAATGTCTATAGCGATTAAATCGAAGTAAATATATCTACAAGATCGATGTATATATAAATATTAACTAGAACAAAATTAACTATCAAAGCGTACGTATATATTATCCCGAATGAAAGTAAGTCGTTCAAATGCGATACACAAGTTTTAAATAAGATTATTTTTGTCAAATGCAATTATGTAGGTACCTCCACGAATTCGGTGAAAAAAAAAAAAACAGCATAGTATAAAGGAAAAAGTCCTAAACTAAATAAAAACAAAGTTTTATCTGTAAAATGTTCATGTTATTATTATGACGACAGATCAAAGTATTTTTTAATGATTTTTTAAAATATTTTAATTCCTTCAAAATTTCGGTATAAAATCTTGCTTTTATTTCGTTCGTGAGTGACGCAATTTTTATAAGGGTTTATTATGGCAAACGTAATATTACGCATGTCACTTTTCTGTCGGTAAAAAACATATTAATTAAAAAATTCTTACAAAAATCAAATAATGGTCAGATTTTCATTAACTTTTCAGGACTTTTTCATGAATGGCTGAAATCCTTTTTGAAATAATCACATTTAGAAAATATTGGTAAAAATATTTTTTGCATATATTACTCTCACCAATACCAAATAGTTTCCTGAAATGTCTAGAAATTTGCGAAAGTTCGCCCATATACCTAATATTAATTAAATTCAGGCGTCATTGGGGAATGTTAATCAATTCTTATTTTCTTTTCTTTTTTTTTTTTTTCTAAATTAACTTTTCTTCAGAAAATCTACTTCGAATCGTGAAAACAAAAATACAATAAAACTATGCCCTTTTTTTAGATAAACTTTTATTAGGTTTTATATAAAATATATGTTAAGGATATATTTTGAAAAGAAAAATATTCAATGAATAATGAATTTGTACAAGAATTGTTTTCATTTTTATTATTTTTTATTATAATAATTTATAAAGTTTCAAAAGCTTTTTAAAATTTACCTCTTCGTCGTATGCGCTAGGTTGTTAAGTTAATAGGTGGAGACTATTTTTACTAATCGAAAATTGAAATGCTTAATACAAATAATTAAGTTATTCGATTTTTAACATAATTAAAACATTTTAATTGGGCACCTATGATGACCCGTATTTTATTTTTACGAGTGGCCGTACGTGATATATTTTATTAAATGGTCACATCTTTCAACGGTTGCACTCCTTACAGGAAAAAGAACTATGTAAACATTTTCAGTAATTATGAAATTCAAAATTTGTGGACGTACCTAAAAAGAATAGGAAAAATAGATATTAAAAATAACATTAATAAATGCCACATCATTTAATAAATTATTGTTACCTCTGTCATGTTATATAATTTCAGTCTCTGTTATTAAATTGTAAAATTATTTTAAAAGAAAGTTTTATATTATTTCAATGTTTATTTTTCATAAAACTTCTTCAAACGTAAGGCTATAAAGTTAAACTAACTAAAAGTTTATAAAATATTAGATAGTTGCTGAAAATATTGTTAATTTTTAAAATTTTACCATATAGTTAAAAATAAAAAATAACTACATAAAATTATGTCAAATTCGTCTTCTATACTTAGCATTTTATGACGGTTTCCGTCTGTCATACCAATCATCGCCTCTGATAACACGATGATAAGCCCTGATAAGAAGACTACCGTAATTAAGAAAAGTTTTTATAGTACATATCAGGCAGTAAGCAATTAATACTTGTTTCAAATAACATTAAAATAAGTTTAAATTTGCTAAATTGTATGAAATAATGTGTTAGCGTAGTATATTTTATTTTTGCAAGTTTTTGTTTAAACCGAGAATCGGCTTCTGTTTACAAAATGTATCGATCGATGAAAAATGACCGAAAAATTGAATTTTTTTTAAGATCTGAAAATCTTTATATTCCAATCAATATAAATTTGGTTTGAAAAACACCAGTGTATTTTGCTTGTTATAATTAGTAAATTTAGTTACTTGGCTTTCAATTAATGCTAAAATTAAAGCTTCAAGGAAACTTTTTTATTTTTAAAAATTTAATTTAAATTCAGGTATCGAAAATCAGTAGAGGTATTTTCAATATGCCTATCTACGTTAAGTCGAACGATAATTATTTGCCAAAACTGATATGCATATATGTGTGAACGTGAACGAAAATAAATCTTTCAAAATCGATATAACTATTATGATTAAGTCAAAAGAAAGTGCATGTCAAAATTGATATGCCTATAAAAATTAACTTGAGTAAAACTAAAACTGTCAGAAACCTATTTAACTAATAACTGACACGGACTAATTATAAAGATTAAGCCAAATCTTATTGTCTGTTGAAAGCGATATATGGAGCTTGTAAAAAATCTATATTCCCGCAAGGATTAAGTCAGAAGCTTCATTTTCGAATAAACCAACTAGCATTAAACTTTTTGTGTTGCTTCGTTTTGGTATAATTAGAAGATAACACAAACTTGAGTTAATGATGTTTATTTTTGGTATAAAACTTTAGGTTTTTACATCAAGTTACAACCTTTAAATTTTGTGTGGATACAGGAGCAGACTAGCTAACTTCTCTTCACTGTGGGACGCTAGTAGTAAACGAACCTATCCCTTCTGGACTCTAGTGGTCAATTGACTGGCGTCTTCCTCTTTTCAAATCTCCTACACAAAACTACTTTCCTTAACTTCTACTGCTTACTCCCACTCTTACTCCTACTCCTACCACAAAAAACGGTTCCTTATTTTGCCGCCCAATTTTGAATTCTTGGCGTCAGTGTGTCTATCTTTTTCTATTTTTAGAACATTCGCCATTTTATAATCTATAACAGAAGTTCCCCCTTTAGAACGGAGTGTACTACTAATAATAGTACTCGTTATATTTCTTCCAGGAAACTTTTCGACCTGAACGAGATTTTGTATTTATCATGGGAGAATCTTCTTTTTTATTTCTTGTATTTATTTCTTGTTCTAAATCACTAAGCGTTTTGTTTTTATTCATCTTTTCTTCTACTTGTTTCTCTGCTATTTGTTTTTGTACTTCTATATATGGTTTCAACCTGTCCACAGAAACTTGAGTATCCATATCATTATTTATCTTAACCAGAAAATATTTAGGCGTTCGCTGAAGGACTGTGTAGGGACCTGAATAGGGTGCCTCCAATGGTCTTCGAACACGATCCACTCTAATCCAAACTTTATCACAAGTTTGAAGCTTTTCTGGGGCATAAGATTTTGCGAACTTATTAACTCTTTTGGTGAAGTCTCTCACATCAATTTGTGACATGGTTTTATGTAAATCTCTTGTGAACTTTTGGGTTATAGCCTCCTCGCTTGTGCTATCTATTAGTAGCTGTGGTAGCAAACATTGTGTGCCTGTAACAGCATAAAAAGGAGAAAAGCAGAGCTATTGAACATACTGCGAATCCCAAGAAGTACTAGCGGAAGAGCTGAGAGCCGGGACTCTTTTCGTGCTATAATAGCAGTTTTAATGGTCCTGTGCATTCTCTCAATCAAACCATTACATTGAGGATGATAAGCTGTCGTGCGTAGTCTATAAAAACCAATTATTTTTGTTACTTCACTAAACAACTCACTTTCAAATTGTCGGCCTCTGTCGGTTATAACATGCAGCGGGACATCCCAACGTGTGACCCACGTGTTTATAAAAGCCTCAGCTACACTAGCTGCAGTAATTTCACTGATGGGCTGTGCTTCTACCCAACGAGTTGTGCGGTCAATACATGTGAGGATATATTTATACGGTCTGATGTAACTGCTATTTGGGCTTTTTGCTGGTGGGAGTGGTTCTACTATATCTATGTGGACTGTGTGAAATCTAGCTGATGGTATTTCTAATGTCTGTATAGGTGATTTTGTATATTTGTAGACCTTTGCTTGTTGGCAGGATGTGCATGATGCACAAAAGTCTTTGATTGATTTATCCATGTTTAGCCAGTAATATCTAGCTTTAATCATCTTAATGGGTGATTTAATGCCAATGTGATTTATAGAATGGATACTATAGAATATGGACTCACGCAATTTAGAAGGAACAAAAGTTCTGGGGTAAGACGTTGATAACTCACACCATATAAATTGGTTATCTCCAGGTATGGTGAATTTTTTAAGTCCTGAAAAGATTGAATTTCTCTATCAGATGCCTGTGCTTCTGCAAGTGCAGGTAAATCACACGCATCTATTTGTACAGCAAGAGTTGGTCGGGATAGACAATCAGCAACTATATTCTGACTTGCTTTTATATATTCAACATCTGAAATAAATTCTTTCAGGATAGCTAATTGTCTTTGTTGTCTGTCTGATTTAGCGGGGTTTAAACTATAACATGCACCACACAATGGCTTATGGTCAGTTAAAAGTAGCACTTAGCGACCTTCTATGAGGTGACGGAAGTGCAGCACTGACAAATAAGCTGCTAAAAGTTCGCGATCGAATGTAGAATATCTCATTTGTGGCTGTGTTAATTTTTAGAGAAAAATCAGATCGGTATTGGATTTCCTTTCACCATTTGGTGCAATGCCGCACCGATAGCATAATTACTACTGTCAGTGACTAATTGATAATTTGTATAGTTAGGTTCAGGGTGAGCTGATGAGGATGTATCATTAAGTTCCTTAATTACAGAATTGAAAGATTGTCGTTCAGATTCATCTAATGTAAACGAGCCTTTAGGGAATAACCTCATTCTCTCAGATAGGGGTAAGACTATCTCTGAAAATTTTGGTATTAATTTTCTATAAAATCCTACCATTCCAAGAAATCTGCGTAGCCCTTTTGCGTCCTTAGGGTAAGGAAAAGATTTTAATTCTTCTATTTTACTAGTTGTAAGTTTAATGCCATCTACGCCAATATGAAAGCCTAAGAAATCTAGGGAAATCACATGGAAACAGATTTTGTGGCTGAAATTTTTAAATTGTATTCATTTAAAGTATTAAAAACAGTTTCAATGTCTTTTTTTATGAGAAATCGCATCATTGCTGAAAATTAAAATGCCATCAATATATATAAAAACACAATCAATGTCTTCAAAAATTTTGTCCATATACCGTTGAAATGTAGCTGACGCATTTTTTAATCCAAACGGCATATAATTATATTCATAAAGACCAAATGGGGTGGTGAGAGCAGTTTTTGCTACATCGTCCGGATGCATTTTAATTTGGTGGTAGGCTGAAATCAAATCGATTTTGGAGAATCGTCGTTTGTTCGCAAGTTTTGCTGAAAAAGAGCTTATATTTGGTATAGGGTATCTGTCAGTCTTGGTTATGCTATTGAGAGAACGATAGTCTCCACAACATCTAAATCATCCGCTTTGTTTAGATACTATATGTAGTGGGCTAGACCACTCGCTTTTGGAAAGGAAGATCACTCCATCTTTTTGTAGGGTTTTCAATTCGCTACGCGCGGCTTCCAGTTTTTTTTACATTAAGCCACCTGGGTTTTGCAAATTCTGGCGTATGGCTTCCTGTATCAATTCTGTGGTAGACGCCGCAGTATTTTTTTGTTACTGTTCTTATGTGGTGTGATTAGGTTCGGATATTTTTCTTTAATCATGTTCCGTATGAATGACGGGAGCTCCGTTTCATTTACGACTAGATTCACCGCTGATGAAGATATTTTTAAACTCTTTCTCTGGGTTGTTGCAGGATCGTAAATGGTTTTGTTACTGCAGTCTACTATTAGACCAAACTTGTTAAGGAAATCCAGTCCAAGGAGTGGGTTGTTGATATCAGCGATCACGAATGTCCAAGTAAAAGATCTCCTTAAACTGGGTATTCCAATTTCCAAACTCGCTTGTCCGTAGCATTTTATTTTCTCCCCATTTGCAGTGGATAGTGATATGGGAGTCGGTTGTAATGTAATACCATTTACTGCAGAAGTTGGTAATATTCAGATACTTGCGCCAGTATCTACAATAAATTTTAATTTGGTACCTCCTAATTTTACGGTAATTTCTAATAGCGGCGAACCTCGTGGGATTGAACTTGTTCACCCTATTAGTTTTCCGAAACCCTTCCCGTAGGTGTAGCTGGTCGGGAACAAGGCAACATTTGTAGATTGTTCTTTTTGGGCCATTTACACCAAGGTTTACATGTTCTTGCTTCATTGACGAAATAAATATGTGCTCTGCAATTTTTTTTTTCCTTTGGTTATTCCGATACAGCCTGACATTTAGTGGCACTGAAGTGTCTTGGCTGTACTTTCCTTTATAATTTGTTTGGGAGTTATTCTTAGTAGATAAGGGTCGCTGAAAAACAAATGCCTTATCGTTATTCAATAATGGCATTAGTTCATCTCCTAACCTGCCAAGTTGGGTATGATTTAAATCTTTTTGCGAGGCTATTACTAGAGCTATTGTTGACGGTAATGCCTGCAGAAATTTATGTCTCACAATGTCGTCGCTAATACCTATCCGTTCAGCTACGGATAGCATTTCGTGCAAATATGTCGACTCATTAAAACACTTTTATAGACAAATGTTTATATAACAAATTAAAAATCTTTTATATTTGTCCTATTTTAAAGTAAATTGGTAAATTTGAAGATTAATTTTTGATTTTGCAAATGCAATGCTTACTTTTTCCTGACAATATAATGAAAATAACGTTTATTTGCTCACTTTAGGTCGTGGGCTTTTATCAATATCCTAGATCAACAACAGTAGCTTTTTATTGTCATCTTTGACTAAGAACCATCACGCGAATTTATAAAAAAAGATCCGAAACACAACAGAATAAATTGGTATTTATGTTTAAAATAAATTATCTTTAACCTTATATAACCAATAGTTTAAGAATATATTTTTATTCTAAATGCTTTTATTCAAACTACTATAATAATTTTATTTTTTATACCAGATTTAAAAAGTCGTATAAAAAAAGAATTAATTAAAAATTAAATTATATTTTACTTTGATTCATGGCTTTTATTTTTTAATTATTTTCTTACACGCTTACTGTCATAATATATTTAATTGCACATAATGCGGTCTTTTTTGTTTTTCTGAATTTACGAAAACTTATTAAAATACTGAAATCTTACGAACAAAAATATATGAAATATTCATAAAGAATTACTGAATTGATAGCGATAATTGATTGCATACACTTTGATTTCTTTTGGATTTAATTGTTATAAAAATTAAACATGATGCAAATTTAAAAAAAAACATTGAAATAAAAGTAATTAATAGTTAATAAAGAATTAAGAAAACACAGAAAAACACAAACCTATCTGATTAGGATGAGTTGATAAAATAGGTAATTCAGAATTGAGTACATTATTCAGATTTTTTTATATTTTAAACTCCGAACCAAAAATAAATCTAACAGTTGTAAAAATAATAAAATTTCTTTAAAAATATTTCTAACACAAAATTTAGATTTTCAATTCTTTAAAAAGATTTTTATTTAATAAGAATAATCTCATTTTTCATCAATACACAAAAGTATTTCAAAACCACACAAAAAAATTAAGTATTTTTAAAAAATATAAATATTCTTTGTAGAACGTTTCTATACATAAAGTATCAATAAAAATTATCTTTTTTATCATTGTCAGCTCAGACAGATTTCTTATTGAGATGAAGTAGATGATGGTGTCATCTGCATAGATGCCAACTTGGGAACTGATTACATCAGGAAGATCATTGATGTATATCAGGAAGAGCGTAGGGCCTAGGATAGTCCCCAGAAACACCCGCGCTCACATGAAAGAATTTGGAAGCATGCTCATTCAGAACGACCATCATTTTACAATTTGACAAGAGCGGTTGGATTAAATCGAACAATCATCCAGTTATATCATAGCCTTGTAGCTTGCGCAGAAAGTAAGCATGCCAAACCCTATCACACGTTTTTGAGATATCCAAGGCAACAGCCCGGGTTTCGCCGTTCTTATAAAAAACCTGATATATGTACTCAGTGGTTGTCGTTAGCACATCAACAGTATAATTAGTAAAGCGGAAGCCATACTGCTTATGAAAAAATAATTTGTTGGTTGTGAGATTTATGAATCCTTTCATCATTGATAATAACCTTGAACACTTTGCCAAAAAGCGGTAAGAGGCTGATAAGTCGATAGTTAGAAGGCTCAGAGGGCTCTCCTGTGTTTTTAAAGATAGGAACTACAGAGGAGGACTTCCAACTAGTAGGGAAGCAAGAGGCAGCAAGGCAATAATTGCAGGGTTTAGCGAGGACGGGAGAGAGTTCATGGCCACGTTTCTTAAGGACGATAACTGAAATACCATCACATTATAATGTTAGAGACAAGAGAGTGGGTTATTTATATATCATTCAGTTCTAGGAGGGAAGACACGTGTGGGTAGTTCAGATGAGTCAAGTTAGGAATTGTAAGAAAATTTACGATCAAAGCACTCAGCCTTGTCCGATGTGAGAACCTCAAAACTTTTGAATAGTAGATGGATCGAAGGTTTAGTACACTTTAGCAGAGCTGCCAGTAGTTCTTAGAACTAGACTTGGGCGATGTTATACACTGATTCAGTCTATCAGCAAACAGCAGGAAGAAATGGTTCTTGTGGGCAATGGCGACTCAGCAAGCGGGAGAGAACCAAGAAGAAGAATGAGACTAGCCGAAACTTCGTTGGTGGAATGAATGCATCGATGCCGACTTTCACCTAAAAGGAGACCTCGGATGCACAGTTTTCAACAGGGAGTTTAAAAACTTTGTTTCAAGGGACATCACAAAGGAAGTCGCGCGACACCTTCCAGTCCGTTCTTTCATAGCAGTAGGACATTTTGCTGGTAAAATGGTTCCTGGAAGGAGCGGAAGTGGAAAAAGATATTAACGGAAATTGCGACATAATCAGAGTTGCCCAGAGGTCAAAGCTGTATGGTAAGACAAAAGTCAGAGATATAGGTAAAACAGAGATCTAGCAGTGAGCCGCGTGCATTAAGGTTAATGGAAAAACACGTGAGCAAATACATCACTTGCGTGAGAGACTGAGTGATTGAAAAGTTCATGGCATGGACACCAGCAAGACCTGTAACAGAGTTTTTCAGCCACTTGACGTGGGTGGGGTACATTAAAGTGACCAAACACAAATATATCAGCGAACTGATGAGAGGAAATGGCCTTGTCGGTATTGTTCGAGATGCTGGAACTAACCAATGTTTATATCCACTGGGTTATGTCTCCTTAAGTGAATATAGACGTTGGTTAGTTCCAGTGACTTGACCCAAAGAGTTGTGAGTTGAATAACATGCTACAGCAGTAGTGAACAAGTAACTGAGAGAGTCGGGTTAGAGGGGGATAACTCATGACTACCAAAAGAAGCCTCGCACAAGGAATGCGAATGATATACCCCAATGATCGAAATAAAGAGTTCGTTTTAAAATTCCTAAAAAAGAAGAAGGCTGGATCGTACAACAGCCGAAACGTCGTACAAAAGGTACCCAATGAGGACAATAGTCTGAATTATGTAAATAGTGTAAATACTACCTCATCTCAAAAATATAAACAAATACCAAGAAAATATATGTATTGCAAAGTCCTTAAATGTCCACTTTAAGGACTTTGTAATACAAAAGAAGTCATTTACAAGCCAAAAGTACATGACTTAAAATAAAATATATTTGCGATCAACCAACGACACCTTTAAAACCAGGTGGTTTAATCACAAGTCCACATTCAAAATAGAAAACTTAAAAAAACTGTACAAAATTGGCTAGCCCCGTGTGGAAAATATGGAAAAGACCCAGACATAACGTGGAGTATAGTAAAAACAGTCAAGCCTTACAACCGTAGCAAAATATGTAAACGATGCTAGGAAGAAAAGTTAGTTGTTATGCTATTACCAAACAAAAATGAACTATTGAATGAAAAAACGGAAATTATGACCAAGTGTAACGATACAAAAAATACCTATTAGGTTCATACAACCATGGATAAAAACGTTATAATTTCTTGTAATTTTAAAAGTTGCTCGTTTAAAAATTACCTGCCACTTGAACGTTCAATAAAACCACCGTTACGTGAACGTTCTTAAAAAAACAAACGGTAAATGTTATTGAAAATTGCCTAAAGACACCACTCGTGGTAGAAACCTGGGTCGCGTAATAACTCGTTTACAAATAAAAAATATTCAAAAATTCTACAATATTATTGTATTGAACACTTTTTTAATACAAATGTGCACTCGTCTAAATTTATTATGACCAAAAACTAAGTAATTAAACAATTAATATGTGTGTGTGTGTGTGTGTGTGTGTGTGTGTGTGTGTGTGTGTGTGTGTGTTTATGTTTTGACAGCAAATTTTCAAGGTTACTCATAATAAACAACTACAATATGAAATTAAAAGCATTGTTAAAATACTCGAACATCTGGTGATAAAATTCATAATTAAAAAATGACATAAATCACGTGTGGCATGCTAAAAAGAATTCAAAATATACAAAATATAGCTTTAAGTCTACCCAGTCTGGTTTTGCTTTTAGTTGATAGGAAACTTAATAAAATTTTGTATTATTTCTTCTTCTGATTTTGCTTGAGGAATGAGGAGGGTGGAATTGTTTCGTGACGTTCATGTTAGGTAACTCTCCTGCCCCGCAAATCCAAATCTCTCAGCAGGCCAGGTCCTGAATTCTGGTGCGTTAATGTTAGGCACTTTTATTTGACTCTTTTACCAATTAATCTGTTAAAACTAGGTACCTTCACTCATTTTTGATAAATAACTTTTCAATTAAAATTTTAGGAATAAAAAGATTTTCTTGAAACTTTTATTTTAGTTTTAATTGAAAGCTAAATGATTAAATTTACTATTTCCAATAAACAAAATACTATGGTGTATTTCAAATAGAAACTATATTCATTGGAATCTAAAATTTTTCAATTTTTAACAATTTTTCAATTTTTCGGCAATTTTTGAGCGATCGACACATTTGTAAACAAAAGTTAATTTTTGGTTTTAAAAATCTTGCAAAAATAAAATATACATCTGTGTCACATTACTTTTAGAAAATTAACAAATTTTATGTTAAATTAATCCGATTTACACAAGTTTTACTTATTTATAGTAAGTACCTCCAGTCATTTTTTATATCTAACTTTTAAATTGAATTTTTAAAAATGAAAACGTTTTCTTGAAACTTATATTTTAGTTTTAATTGAAAGCTAAATGATTAAATTTTCTACTTCCAGTAAGCAAAATACTCTGGTTTATTTCAATCAGAAATTATATTTATTGGAATATAAAAGTTTGAGATTTTTTTTTCAATTTTGAATTTTCCCGCCATTTTTTAGTGATAGACACATTTGTAAATAAAAATTAATTCTCGGTTTTAAAAATCTTGCAAAAATAAAATATACATCTGTGACACATTATTTTTGGAAAATTAGCAATTTTATGTTAAATTAATCTGATTTACACAAGTATTACCTATTTATAGCGTGAAATTTAAAAATAAACTATTTGTTAATCAGAGATTTGAACTTTTTGGCCTACACGAAAAAAATTCCAATTATTTTTAAAATATAGGGGCAAAACGACTTTTATTAAACTTTTCAATTTTCAATAGGCAAAATAATCATCAATTCTTAACTGAAAAATTTAATCCCTAACAAAGCTTTGATGATTTTAAAAATGTTTTTGAAATTTTATAAATTATTTTAATAAAAAGAAAATGAAAACAGTTCTTTTAAAATTTCTTTAGTAATCGAAAAAAATTTTCTTCAGACTATAATGTCCTGAATTTTTATTATTTATTCAAGCAATTAAAAGCTTTATGAATTAAATAATATGAGAGATTTATTGCATTTTTTTATTTTACTCTTCGGAGTAGGATTTCGGATACAGAGGCAAAATTTTTAAAAAAATACATGATTTATATTCCCTAATCAGTCCTGCGTTTAACTAATAAAATTATAGACAGGTACAAATTCAAATTTATTAAAATTTCATGGATTTACATGGAAGTGGGTAACAGATGTAAAAAGATGTATATTTTTACCAAGATTTTTAAAAAATAATAATTTCAAAATTATTTTCACTCATTTGTGAAAGAGTACGGAAAGTTTCATTAAAATCCGACAATTATTTGATTTTTGTGAGAGTTCCCAAATTAATGTTTTGTCACTGGAAAAAAGTGGGTGATGTAATCATTACGTTTTACATTGTTAAAAGTCATAACGTTTTGGTTACCCGCTAACTCAAATCAAAACAAGATTTTCTGCCAAAATTTCGAACATGTTAGAAGGGATTAAAAAAAATATTTAAAAATAATTAATCATTACTTTGATCTTTCCACTTAATAATAATATAAACATTTTGATGAAATAAGTTCGTTTTTATTAAGTTTGGAGCCATTTTATTCATAATATGCTGTTTTTTAGCGATTTAGTGAGGGTACCTAATTTATAGCATGAAATTTAAATTAAAATTAAAACTATTTCTTAAACACATATTTGAACTTTCTAACCTTTCCTCCGTATTTGAAATGTGATGATAGCTTGACAGATGCGGGATAAGATAAGTGTTTGGCGATCACAAGTAACATATCTGTACATTTTTCCTGTAAGGGGAAGAAACCGTGAAACACATGAAATTTTAATTTATCGAACAGCATGACATCAAATTATTGTATGTATGAAATTGTCAACTGTGAATTTTTTACGAGAAAGTGCAGTAAGGAGTTTACAGAATAAAGAGTTAATTTGTTTTAGCAAAATGTGATTTGCACAGAAGAGATAAGTTCATGTGTTCGCTGTGTGTATTTAAAAAAGTAGTACTACTGTCTTGTTCCGTTAAAGAGTATAAAAAATTCAGTGTTCATTTGTTTTAGCGAAATGTGATTTGTACAGAAAAAGATAATTCTATATTTTCGCTGAGTGTATCGAAATGTAGTCTTGTTCCGCACTTTCTTTTTGTGTACGGCGAGCAAATGAAGAGGAAAAAAGAGAGATACAGAACACAGTAAGCGAGAAGGTGAGGGAGCGCGAATGGTAATAGCCGGGGGCGGCATGATTATTTTCTTGTTACATTGTGTCCTTCGCGTTCACTATCTCGATCGAAAAACGTAAAATATGTAGCAAACTCAGTTCTGGGCGGATCACTAAAAATTCAGTTTGTTCTTTTCTGTAAATCGCTTTCTTTTCATTGGTTAATAAATATTTTCACACTGACTCGTGAAATTTACCTGTTTTGTAGAAGTATTATCACATCTTTTCGTTAAGGAAAAGTGTTAGTTTTCTATAAATCAGTCTGCGGAATATTGAATTTAATGCCTCCATCCCAGAATACCAACACATGTTTATCAACAAATTATTTTGGAAGACTTTTCTTTACTTCTTTAGTAAGAAATTGTTTTTCAATATTTATAAGCGACAAGTTCACTAGTCTATCCTATGACATTGTTGAACGTAAATAGTTTTTAATTGTTTTAAGTTTAGAAAACAATCGCTTACAAGAAGCAATGGAAACTGTTACTGTTAGCAACAGTCTGTATGCCACGGATAATTCCCCAAAACATTCTTTGTAATGTTTAATAATACGCTTTAAATACATCGAGGATTAGACGGTACCTCTTTACATCTCGCCCTATTTAGCAAAGTGAAGTCTATCATTTCACTGTATCAAAGACCACTATTATTTGGATACTAATTTTGAAAATCTAAACATTCATTTCGAAGGCGTGCTTTCTCATTTTCATTGTCAGTTTCTAATAAATGCAGGTTAAGAAGCAGTTCAGATCTTTTTCTTTCTTAGTTCTGCCAAAGGCTGAACCTCTTGAATCTCAATGACTAAACAATTGACTACTTCATGCATTACTCTTTTCATCTCTTCTTTTGCTGTTAACGCAGCATCTGTAACTTATTCTGCCATAATATTTTCTTTCTAGCGCTACGCTCAACTTAAATTTCATATTCTTCGCAGTATTTTTCAGCTGAGCTTAAGACATTGCTTAGTATTTCTTCATTTTTTTATTACCAGTATATATGTGCTGTGAATCGAGAAATCGGGGAGCTGAGTTCGATTTCCAGTTGAATTCATTGCATTCACTTACTCACAAATACCATTAAGAAACGTATTAATACGTCTCTTTCCTACAGTTATGGGTTAAATAACATGTCAAATTGGGTTCTATAGCCTTGGTTGGCAACCAGTCTACCGCAGAAAGCAATGGCAACCTACTGCGGGATAATCTTCTGCCCAGTCAGTCATGTCTCTTTCGAAACTGATTTCCCAAGCGTGTTTCACGTATGGCACTTAAATGAGTGATGTTTGTCAACCCTTGAAACCTAACCTAAACTTAAAATCTTGCATCCTCTTCTGGGCTCTCTTCACAGAGCATAAAATTGAATGCCAGCAGGGCGATAAATGAAAGTTTTTGTAACGAGTTAATAAGTGTCTCAGAATCACATTTTGAATGTACTCTCCAAGTTGTAAATGTTCAAGGTAGTCTATTATTTCGTTTAGACTTTGGTACACTATGGTCATAGCTTCCATCAGGTTTCACACAGTTGCTTCACCGTTCCAGAAACATATTACTTCAGTATTGAATATCTTGATAAAGAAACAGTAATGAACACGAACAGTCGGCCGATGACACCAAAAGATGCTGTAACACATGAAATGTACAGGAATGAAGACAAGCTAAACTGAGATTATGATTTTCACAGTTTACAAACGTTGCTCTCGGTTTTACCTGCAATATTTTCTTTTGTACACCACTTCTAGCTCCAGCCATCTCAGTTGCATTATCATAAACTGTATTGTTCTAACAAATCAAAAACTTTAATGGCAATACCACTGGTATTCATTTTTTCAAGTTGGAAAAAGCCTAAGAATACTTGCTTAATTTCAACTTCATTTTGACTATATACCGTAATGTTAAAGAAAGCTGTTCTTGGTAGGTGATATCACGAGTTAAATCCATCATTATTGTGTAATATTTTGCTTCTCTTATTTCATCAAGTATTTTTGTACGTATTTTTTCACAAAAGAGATGTACAATTTCATTCTGAGTTATATTCGAGAGGTAAGTTACTTGTTTAGTATGATTTTTGAGTTCGTCAATGTGCTGTGCCAAAATGGAATCATATTTTACCAGAATTTTCATAGTAACAATTCAGAATTCTGGTCTGTATTATTCTGGGACAAACCAGCTTTTGATTCCCCACTGTGTTCTTTGAGGTCCAAATTCTGTTTTCCAAGAAAATAAGTAACATCAATAACAGGATCTAGAATGACTTTTCATTTCCTTCTTTCTGTCGATAATTGTTGAATTTTAGCATCTACTGTTGTATGAGTTTGAAAACGACGTCTCGTATTCAGGTACTTAATCATGTAATTTCTATGCACAGGACTGTTTTCATGATCTGGAATCCGTAGATTTAACTTCCTCCAATTTCTGAATCCATCTTCCTTTACAAAAGAAAACTTTTGGGGATCTGATTCCGTTGCTAATAAGAAGCAAGGAAAACAGTAGCAGCACTTACGAAGACAGGAGTACAATAACCGATTTCTTGATACAGCTTTGCCATTTGCTGACCGCTAGACAAACAACTGCGTTGACAATGACCTCACTTGCTTATCCGCAGCTAATGAACCATTAGAATTCCAATCCATGTTTTTACCAATTTCTGGATTAGTACAACCGTCACTGATTTCTTCAATCTCCCCAGATCCTTTACTTTCCAGTATAAATTGCTGCCGTCATTATCACTGATTTCGTCTTCACTTTCAATTTGTTTATCACTAAGTAGTTCCTTCTCATCTTTATTCCCACCCAAAACCTGTTCATCTTTATTTTCATTCAGATCCTGTTCATCTTTATTCTTCCTCAGATTCTACAAATAAGATTCTGACAGTTGTACTGACTCATCCTTCTGTTCATGATCTCTTTCTGCAACTACAGATGCAATTTGTGTTTTTACTTCCTTTTCTAAAAATACTTCCAATCAGCTTTCACCATCTTTTCTTGCTTTTTTCTCTTTCCGAAACTAAAAACCATTTGGTTTTGCTCTCTTCATCCGTGTGCAAAGAATGGGATTTGGGAAAAATTTAAAGTTTCAAACTTGAAAGATCAAGATTATGTATCAAGTTGACAAAGGGCCAACGAAACAATGAGCACCAACAATCAAATTTATCAAAAATTTGGGTGAATACCGAGCAAAATGTGTGAGAAAAATGAAACAGTCCCGATAGTATTGTGGTGAGTACAAAATAAAAATAACTTTCTTTTCTTCACTGTTTGCAAATTCGCGAGCTAGTGTGAACTTTAATTTTTCACTAATAAAATAAAGGATTGACTCTATACTGAAGAAAAAAATCAAGGCAAATTTCGCGACCCTGTGTGAAAATTTTATTAAATAACGAAAAGAGATCGATTTACAAAATTGATAGAAAGTAACAAGCCAATATCAAGACGTTCTTTGATATATAGAGAGAAAAGAAATTGAATCAAACATGGAGGAATGAAAGAGGTAGAAAACTTTCAACCAGCCACAATAAGACAAAAGAAATTTCAAACCGCTGAACCGGACACATATTCCGGAGACACACATACATACTCCCTCACCTTCTCGCGTGCTGTTTTCCTTACCTCTTCTTATTCACCTTCGTTCACTCGCTGTCAATAATAATAAGAAGAAAACAACAACAATAATAAGACACTTCAATTGCTTCCTAAAATTAACGTTGATAAGTACATTTTTCCTTTATCTCTTTTTCTTCCTCTTCACTTACTCGCCGGTCGTAGAAAGAAAGAAAGGAACAAAGACTTTACTACTATTTCTTTTAAAAGAGTTTCGCAGTTGATAATTTCACTTCCTACAAATTGATGTTGTACTGTTCGATAAATAAATTTCTATTTATTTATACAAATAATCATTTTTCTCTTTCAATGATTGTTTAACATTTAACATCTTTAAATATGCGGAGTGTCGTCTATGTTTATGAGGTGCACTTGTACCAGACATGGCCGATGATCCCTACTTCATTATAAAATAATTTCATTCATTTGTGAATAAGTCACGAAAATTTCATTAAAATCTGACAATTATTTTATTTTTACAAGAATTTCCAAATTAGTGTTTTTTGGGTTTTTTTTTTGTTTTTAATTGGAAAAAAGCGAAAAATTCAATGGAATGTACTACGTCAATCACTAATGTTAAAAATCTTGTTTTTAACAAAAATTTCGAACGTGTCAAAATTAAAAATAATAAAATACTTTGTTCCTTCCTATTAGTAAAAAGGTTAAATCTCAGTTTTTATTGAGGCTTTTTAATCTTTTATGATTTTAAGGTGTCTACTATACTGTAGGTACCTTCACGCCATTTTCAATAACTAAGTTTAAACTTAATTTTTAAAAATAAAACATTTTTCTTGAAACTTTAATTTTAGCTTATTTCCACTAGGCAAAATACTCGGGTGCATTTCAAAGAGAAACTACATTCATTGGAATCTAAAACTTTGAGATTTTCTTTTAAATTTGTACTTTTTCGGACATTTTATGAGCTATTGATACATTTGTAAATAAAAGTTAATTCTCGGTTAATTCTTATTTTAGGTGTAATTAATAAGTCTACCCCTCGCCTGGGAAAAAATAAATTTAAAAAAATAAATACTAAAACTCATTGATAATTTAGAAGCTTTTTCTTGAACCAGTCGTTAGTCTTGAATTTCGTTCCCTAACTACTTTAATCCGCTTCTTGTTCCAGTAGTACAGGTCGTGGCCATAAATGATAGAGGGCCCTCACTCCGATCCTTATTTTCAATCCTGAATTAAGTAATCCCCCACTTGGCTTTAATGGAGTCACAGTCTACAGAATTATTCAGTAAACTTCCCAGAGCTCGTGTCTCGATAAATTCGCCCAGCCTCCTGCGTTGTTAATAGGAGTAGAATTGGCATGGCCAAAGACGAATTTCAGAAGCTAACCAAAGTACTGAAAACAGGAAAATCTGATTAGAAACAAAGAAAAGAGTTCTGGATTGCTATTTGATATATTTCCTTATGTGTGGAAGCGAATTCTGGACGAAGGATTAAAGGGGGGGCTTGAGGCAGCAGAAATGTGGTTTTACAAAAGGACGCTGAGGATTCCATGGACGGGGAACGTTCAAATGAGCTGCTGATCTAATAAAATGACCAACACTCTGTTATTAACTAGGATAAAGAATGACTTGTTAATTTTAACGACTCCAAAACAAGACTTATTTTTATTAATCATCTGAGAGAAACATTTCTACCTTCCATCAGCATGATTGATGCTAACCTCCAAGAGAATGGTTCACTGAGCCATCTTGGCTTAACATTCGCGTCCGACATAAGTGAAAAGACTATATTTACTCCATTGGTTGACGTGCTTTAAGAAAGTTGGTTCACTTTGTCTTGCGAGACAATTTTTCTCACCAGAATCTCTCCTACATATCTATAAGTCTACAATTTGTCCATACTTCGAATATTGCTGCCATAAAGAGTATGATGCATCTGATGTATATTTAGAGATTCTGAATAAAATCTAGATGAATCAGTAATATTATTAATCGTGAACTGGTCTCTTAGCTTTAGTCACTTTCCCACCGCTAAAGAATTTCTTCCCTGTATCCTTTCTAGAATAATAATTGTTCAGATGAGCTATTCACTATGATACCAAGACTTTTATGAAATTGACAAGATATAATCAGTGACTTGGCTAGATGTAACCGTAAGTTCTATGCCAGCAGTTTCTTTTCTCGCAGTTCTTGCTTGTTGAACATTCTTCCAGTTCTATGCTTTCCGGCCAATTTTGACCTTTAGAAATAGAAATACAACTCCTACTACTATCTTCATGATTGCTCTCCTATTGTTCTCGATCCTTGATAATGTTTCTGTTTTCTAATTCTTTCACACTCAGCAATTCCATGTCTTAGTCGTTTTACTACCTTGCATGGGATGAATTCGATTAAAAAGAAACAAATTGATCCTTTAATAATAGCCAAAGATGCTGAAAACACTAAATCATTAAAAAAAAGTCGTGTTGAACGGGCATGCCTCCAGATTTTATCATACGAACGCGGCTGTCCCCAGGGCTCTATAATAGGTCCGACGCCTTTTCTGATCTTCATCAAAGATCTCCCTGATGTCATCAGATGCCAAGCAGTCATTTACGCTGACGACACCAGCATTTACTCTCGCGTTAGTAAAAAAAAATCTGCCAAGGTGGACAAAGCTAAGCTTGCTGCTTATCTTGAAGCAGACCTTCAATATGTGGTGGACTGGGGTAATAAATGGCTTGTAAATTGTAATGCTTCCTAAACGAAGCCACTATTCTTTAACCACCATAGACAATGTCTCCTACCCCACTATCAGCATGAATCAAACTAGTCTCCTGGAAAGCAATACACTGCGCCTCCTAGGCCTCACTCTCACAACCGACATCAAGTGATGCGACTACATTGAATCAATAGCTACTGCTAGGAAAGTTGGTTCACTGCGTCGGGCGAGAAAGTTTTTCTCGTCTGAATCCATCTTACACATGTCCTTCATATATATTATTTATAAATCTAACCTTGTATTGAATACTGCTGCCATATCTGGTTGAGCGCTCCTGCTATTCATTTAGGAGTTTTCGACAAAATTGAAAAGAGAATCTGCAATGTAACCGATTCCGACCTGGCAGCTAGACTTCAGTCACTTTCTCACAGACGAGTTGTGGCTTCCCTCTGTCTCTTCTACAATTATTTTCACGGCTTCTTCTCCGAAAAGCTTATCTTCCTGGTGCCCCCTCTACACGGATTTACTCGAGCAACTAAACTGGCAACAAGGGCCCACCGTCTTCTACCATAACCACCTCTTTTACCAGCGTCTTTTCTCGCACTTCTCCTTTATGGAACTCCCTTCTCTATACTTGCTTTTCTGATGGCTATAATCTCCAGATTTAAATGCAATGTCAATTGCCATCTCTTATCTCCTTGACCTCCATAATTTCTTATCCTTTCCCCGACACACTCTGGATTTTGCTTCTCTCATTTTACTTTCATGTAACTCTCTTCATACTGGTATTTTCATCCTTCTCTTACTCATTCTATATTGATATAACCTTTCGCTCTCCTCTTATGTAACCCCTGCGCACCTGTTAAAAATATTAAAACAATTAAAAATAAATAAATACATAAGACTGAACCGTAAGTAAAAATACTTATAAGAAAACAGGAAAAATTGACATCCCAGGAGAAATATTTCTATTATCCACTATCACTTCTACACGCACCTATCTATAACATTATGCGTATGTACACACACAAGTATTAGTCATCCACACACAAGCCTGTTTCCAGCTCATGAGTGTGGCTATACATCCACTTGCTTCCAGCCGAGATCGAAATTCGACCGAATTGGTGTCAGTTAGACTAAGCTATCGTCGCATGGCTGATAGAGAATAAAAGTTTAGCGTGTTATATATGTGTGCAGTGTATACACACGTTATCCATCGGGAGAACTCAATTCATTACTGAAGAATAATGGGTAAGTCGCAAAAGTGGTATGTTTTTAAACTTTTTCTCTCTAGAGAGCTCACTTGTAATGAGAGCATTTAAAGAATCTATTTAATACTTTTGACGGTATATATATATATATATATAATGTAGTACACTTGGTATGTAATCCGGGTAAATTCCAAAGGAGACGAACTCGAGAGAACTCAATGTTAAATCCATTTATTTAACAGAGTAATTTGGATCTGAAGAGCCGCGCCAAGAACACAAGAGCGGCGAAATGTGCATAATCCAAACTAATAATTAAACATCCGTTATGTAATATATATATATATATATATATATATATATATATATATATATATATATATATATATATATACCGTCAACAGTATTAAATAGATTCTTTTAGAGGCGCCATCATTTATCGTCATCAAAATCCACCAAACCCGTTCATCGTAATCATTATTTTCCTTATCCCCTCTACTACAACCATCATTATCATCATCATTATGACCCACTACCACCGCCGTTATGATGATCATCATTAGTATGATTAACTTAAGTAGCTACAATAGTAGAAACTGCCTTACAAAGCGGATATGTTTAGTTTTTATTTCGCTTCTTCGTTTATTTATTTTATATCATTTTTAGATGTGTTTCTTTCCAAATTCCACCTCCTATGTTTTCAAGTAGTATTTCATACTGCAATTAGAGATTACATTAAAGGGCGTATTTGGTGTACTTCTTTTGATGCTCTGTTATCATCGTTTATTTCTTCCAATAGCAAAAAGCCGATATTTTCATTTGAGTTTTTTTTATTGCACAACATTTACAGAAATGTATTAGCTTCTAATATTTGTCACATAAATTTGTGAATTGTAAGAAATAAATACCATATTTAATTAAATTGTTTTGCTTTAAATAATCAGACTAAAGAAATCAGTTACTAATTCTTTTTTCATTTCAGTACATATATGATGGAAAATTAAATTTCATTTTTCTTTACTATTTTAATATATTGTACCTTAATACATTTCCTACAGAAGGATAAGAACCACAACCGAAAAAATGCCTATTGGCTGCGTATAGCCTGAGAAATAGGTACATAAATTAAAACATTTCACTTAAGCCACTACTTGAACTAGATGGTCGTTCGTAGAGACATGATCCGATCAATGTACCTCTTCTTCTATGTACCCTGTCCTTTCAGAACGTAGGCGATCATGGTTCTCCACGTTTCACTATCCCTTGTGGCTCCTAGTATGTTTGCTCCCGTTACTCCTGTCAACCCCCGTTCCGTCAGCCACCTGATCAGGCCCTGCAGATATGTTATCCGCTGCCTTCTCCTGTCTCTCTTTCCTTCTATTTGGCCAGTCAGTATCAGGTTCTCCAGGCTCTCATTCCTCATTGCGTGTCCCAGGAACTTCAGTTGTCTCTTCCTGATGCTCAGTATCAATTTCCTTTTTGTTGCCATTCTTTCCAACATCTCATCGTTGCTTGCGTGCTCATTTCACGATATCCGCAGCATCCTTCTGTAGAACCACATTTCCGCTGCTTCCAGTTTTGTCCTCATTTTCGATGATATTGTCCAGCATTCACTACCGTATTGAAGAACTGACATCACGTAGCATTCCAACACTCTTTTCTTTGTTTCCAGTGAGATTTTCCTGTGTATTAGTACTTTACTCAGCTTCTGGAACGCGTCTTTTTCCATGCCGATTCGCCTTCGGATCTCCGTGTCGCATTTCCCTCTCCAGTTAGGACACTTCCTAGGTATTTAAATTTTTGTACTTGCTTGATTCTGGTATCTCCCACATTTATTTGGCATTTTGGGTTGTACCTTTTACTGATGACCATGCACTCAGTTTTCGTAAAGTTTATTTGTAGTCCTTTTTTTGTCACTCTCTACCGATACCTTCTGTATGAGGTCTTCTAGTTTCCTTTCCGTGTCCGCAATCAGCCCTGTATCGTCTGCGTACCTTATATTGTTCAAGTTGTGTCCACCAACAACAAATCCTGGTGTGTCATCTAGGGTCCTCAAGATCTTCTCGCTGTACAGGTTGTACAAATCCAGTGAAAAGACACATCCTTGTCTTACGCCTCTTTCTGTCTTTGTAAATCTACTGAGATCGTTACCTATCCGTATACATGCCGTTCACGCCAAACGTTAACACTTACACACACAAACACACTCACACACACAAACACAAATATATATATATATATATATATATATATATATATATATATATATATAAATTAAATTAAGTATCTCCACTTATTCGCTGAAAACATAGCAGAGCATGATGTTAAATGTAAGTACCTCCACTAAATCGCTGAAAAAAAAAAACAGCATAGTATGAAGAAAAAATACCCAAAAAGTAATAAAAGCGAACTTTTTCAATCAAAATGTTTATGTCATTATTAAGAACAATGATCAATGTAATTTTTAATTATTTTTAATTTTTTTTTAATCCCTTCTAACACGTTCTCAACTTTGGTAAAATCCTTGTAACCAAATCGTTACGAGAGTTTACAATGGAAAACGTAATATTACATAATTCTGTTTTTTTTTTCCGGTGACAAACACATTAATTTAGAAATTCTTGCAAAAATCAAATAATAATCGGATTTTAATAAAAGTTACAGGAATTATTCACAAATAAATGAAATTATTTTTGAAATTATCATTTTGTTTTAAGTCTTGGTGAAAATATGTTTTTTTTAATCTGTTAGCCCCTCCACGTAAATTCATGAAATTTTAATTAAATTTTGTTGGGAAAATTGGTTTTACTAGTCACACGCAGGACTTATTGGGGAATGTAAATCAGCTATCTATTATTTCTTTTGTAAATCCACTTTATAAGATTTCTTATCTCAATGAGATTATAGCTAATAATATTTTTTCAGAAAGTATAACATGGATATGTTATAATATCACTACAAAAGTATCTATTTTGTTTCGACACTTCCTGTGGTGTAGTTTATTTGTTTCAAAGTGAAGGATTTTAAAAGGTTAAAAACAAGTAAAACCCCTTTAATCAGGGAGACTTTGTTGTATGTACAATGTGGACCAATCAAAGTAAAGCAACTTCTAATTTGGAGAATATGTGAGCAGACTTAAAAATAATTTGTCGGGGAGCATTAGTATTAATATTTTATTAAATTGAGGTCAGCTTTATTAATTAACTACTAGATCTACTTTATTATTGTTGCAAAAATTTAAAAACAAATTTCTAAGTTTAACAATTTATTAGATTTAGAAAGTTATTCATATATTAAACGAGGAAGAGAAAGAACGCACACATAAATGAACCTACAAACATCCACATATGGAAAATAGACGAGTATATTCACATACACAGGCAAACAGACACATATACAGATTAATATACCCACGCATATATACATGCACAAATTACAAAATTTTGTTTTTATCGATTGGTCAATCTGTCTGTTAAATTTTAAAGCTCAATTTGGACACAGACTGAATTGCCACATATTGGATACAGTCAGGGCGAATTCGTAACGTGACTAGCCTTGAATGAATAAGGTCAGGACAGACACAATCATATTTCAATGCATGAACATATAAACATAGTTAGAGATATACTTACGCAAATACACAAGCTAAAAACAAAAATGTACGCGACAAAAACTCCACAGATCGTAAAAAATATATAACCACATAGATGGAACTACACGAAACCTCTGTCATCAAACTTGGTAGATACACTATGCACAAATTGAATGCGTATGAATGTACAAAACGTCACACATATACATATATATACTTATTCTTCACATGAGGCTATGCCTGTGTGAGCCCCAGTTGTCGAGCTCGCGTGTGCGTGTCTCTGTTCAGACACAATCATATTTCAATGCATGAACATATAAACATAGTTAGATATATACTTACGCAAATACACAAGCTAAAAACAAAAATGTACGCGACAAAAACTCCACAGATCGTAAAAAATATATAACCACATAGATGGAACTACACGAAACCTCTGTCATCAAACTTGGTAGATACACTATGCACAAATTGAATGCGTATGAATGTACAAAACGTCACACATATACATATATATACTTATTCTTCACATGAGGCTATGCCTGTGTGACCCCCAGTTGTCGAGCTCGCGTGTGCGCGTCTCTGTTCACGTCAATGGGTTTACAAGTGTTAATCTATGTCTGCGTTTGTATAAAAGGCGTCACGACGACAAATATTCCTCCCAATTTTCATCCCACTTCCACAAAAATTCATTAATATACGCATCCCTACATATATCCAGTATTTTAAATAAAAATTAAATCAGTTTGTCTGACGATAGCAAAAGCGTGAAACCCAGGACCACAAACTTACATCTATCTATCTATCTATCTATCTATCTATCTATCTATCTATACATACATACATACATACATACATACATACATACATACACATATACATGTATACATACACACACATACTCATATACACATACATAAAAATAAATACGTATATATATACACATACACATATACATATACACACATACGCAAACATATATATAGAGAGAGATATAGATATGCATACATGGACATCTGAACATACATAGATACATACAAATATGAATATATATACATATACACACATGCATACATATATATATATATATACACATACATATATATATATGCATATACCCATATAAAAGCATACAGACATACATATAAGACACACATACAAGTAAATGCATATATATACATACATATCAGCAAGTAAAAGAAATATCAATATGTCAACTAGTACAAAAGAACAGATGTACACATATATATATATATACATACACTAATATTTAGGCATTAATTTGCCTATATTTGATGAATACCTTGAACTGAAACGGACGCTCTACGAACTCCCCCAGGTACACATTCCAGCACATATCAACACAATAACACGCGACAGAGCCCAAACCAGTACAAACCATCAGGCCAAAGCCCAACACGTTTCCCCATAGCACCGACTGTCAAGCCAACACTTATAAACATGATTCTCAAGGCCCAATCCCACACTGTTTTCTAATTATTTATAATTCCCCGACCCCACGAAAACCGATGTCAGGTAGAACACCCCACAACCATACAACCCGCCGACCAATATCGGGTCGAACGGACGGCAAAAATCAGTATGATAACACATGGCAAACGACACACCCAGTAAAGATCAACCAGAACGTCAAATCCGAATAAAAACATCCATCAAAAAGGTAGTTAAAGAGATTTTCCTTATTTTTTCAATACTACAACCCGGATTTTAATGTAAATGCTGAACTATGTTTACAATGAACAGTGAGCTCATTCCCCGAGTTTAACTGTTTAAAAACCAGAGGAATGACCTCACTGTTTTCAATTTGAAATAAATTACATCACTTGACAAGACACAAGAAGTGTCGAAACAAAATAGCTACTTTTTTAGTGATATTATAACATATCCATGTTATAATTTCTGAATATATATATATATATATATATATATAAACTGAAGTAATATTGCTGATATGAGGGTAAAAAACCTAATGTAGAATAATTAAAATTATGAAATAAATAATTAGGAGAGCAAAAACCAAGTGTGCTAAAACAAACAAATGTATTATTTTAATTATTCAGTTGCAAAGGGCTAATAAAAAGAAATAAATAAATCATATTATAGATTAAAAAATTAAATTTGTAAATTAAAACGTCGACAAATATCAAACGATCAGACGAGAAAAGGTAAGGGTAAATGATTGTTGTAATTAATTCTACAGTAATTAAGAAGAAAGAAAAGGAAACAATTATCAAACGGAAATTTGAATTTAGGTTATCTTTAGGGGGTTAATAATTAAATTTAAAATTTAAAATGTTGATTGTTGATGACATTTGCTTATGAATTCCTTTCGTAAGTTTAAAAGCAGATTTTGCTTAGAATATTTTATTATTTTAATTTTTCAGCTAAACATACATTGCAAAGGTTATTTAGGGTGCGGACTGAACCTATTAGCCTCCCACTCACTATAGTTTTGGGTCTCTCTTCTTTCATTTCTAACAAATTTTTGAAATTTCCATATTAAGGAATTTTCCATAATATTAAAGACCGATTCTGTAAATTATATATATATATATATGTATAATTAAAAAATAACCAATTCCTGTCGACTTAAACAAAAAAATAAAAATGAATCATCTATTATACTAAATTTAAAACGTCTAACCTAATCATCAAAAACCACAATTCACCCGCGAGATTCAAGCTACAATGAACTAACATTATTCACGAATTCACAAGTCATATGAAGAACTGCTACGAAACTGACTCGAAGACTCACGCTATATCTCTCAACGAAGCTCAATTCGATCTCATTTAAACACCCACAGATACCTACCAAACCCTATCCGGAACATACACGTTGACAACAAAAATACTATAGCACCATCCATATGCAAAAAAAGACTAAAAATTATGGAGGCCTTATTAGTAAAAACGAAAAACCCAACACTCAATAACATCAACTACGAACAGAATAACAACATGCTTAGCGTGTTCGGTACATAACACATAGCATTACTGGAAATTATACATAGCACCACTTACATTCTGTTACACGGAAAATAACATTCATACCCGAAAATGTCTAAAAGTATAATCGAAAGCGCTCGGACAAACAAAATATTTGGACAAATTTTGTATGATTTATATCACCAAGAAAAGAAAAATTACATAAAAAAATTAATTATACTTTATCTGTCATTTTTAATGAAACCTGTATAAAAGAGAGATTCCGATGTAAATATACTATATATATATATATATATATATATATATATATATATATATATATATATATATATTAGTGAAAATTTTCCAAATTCAAAGGTGCCGGATGTACATTTCCACAAAGGATCTCTAATAGAGATTCTACGTCACGTCAGCGACATTGTTTTGTTCCAAATGGCGAAAGCCCTGGGGTAAAGTGTGGGAGGGTTTTAGTTTAACAACGGTCACAAAGTACAACAGGACAGAGCTGTTAGTGACGGGGTTACAGGGTGTTGAAACGGTATATTTAGGAAGGGGAGGAATTATTTAAATGTAATATCTTTAAAATTTTAATTAAGTTTATCCATTACAGAAAGTCATGAATTTAAAGTTAAAGAAATATATATATATATATATATATATATATATATATATATATATATATATAAAGGGATTTAGTAAAGGAGTTCATATTTTATAAAAATAGACAACTAAAGGAGTTAAATTAATTTTTTAAGGTTAATATTTTGGGCTGTTTGAAGAGGTGCATTTAGGCGGGAAGGAATGGGTTTCAATGTAACATTTTAAAAATTTTTATTTAAGTTTATTTAATTAAACTTTTTAGGTAGAAGCTAGCTAAATGCCAATTTCAGGAAGTTATAAGTTTAAAAATTATTATAGAAAAAATTATTAGAGAAAAAATATTAGAGAAAAAATATATATATGTGTGTGTGTGTGTGTGTGTGTGTGTGTGTGTGTGTGTGTGTGTGTGTGTGTGTGTTAACCAAGGAAAAAGTGGTTTAGTAAAAGAACCCATATTTTCTAAAGATAGGCAATTAAAGGAGGTTGGATAAGAAGGTCGGAGGGTTAAAATACTTTTTAAGGTTAAAGTTAACCTTAAAAAGTATTTTAATTAAGATTAAAACTTAAATTGAATCCTTTTAAGTTATTTTCTAACATCTAGTCAACGGGGATTTAAATTCTAAATTTAAGTATTCAAAAAATTTGCCTTGTGGCGGCACTTACTGATGAATTCCTTCCTAAGATATATATGAATTTTATTATTATAATTATGTCATTTTTCATCATATTTCGATTTCTGCTTTGATCTCACTACCAACCAAGTCTGCGGGAAGACCTAAGGCAGGTCGTGGTGTGTCGTTATAGCTCCATTTCATCATGTTTTCTATCTCCCCTATCATCCCTAGCATTACATCGACAAAGTTCTCTTTTGTGTGTGGGCTGTACTTGACAAGACAATTTTTTGTATATCTCTTAAGCTGGGGTTTCCAGGGATTCTTTCAATGTGTTGTTTTGTTCCATTTTTTATCATTCCAAGTGCACCTACTATCACTGGCACAACTCTTGTTTGCAATTTCCACATTTTTTCTATTTCAATTTCCAGGTCTTTATATTTTGATAGTTTTTCAAATTCCTTGATTGCTATGTTACAATCCACTGGACAAGCCATATCAATTAATAGACAAGTTTTCTCCTTCTGGTTTTTAACTTTAATAATGTTCCATACAATTATATTGTAGAATTTCTGAATATTTTTTCGTTTGTAAACGAGTTATTAGGCGACCGTGATTTCTACTAAGTAGTGTCCTCAGGTGATTTACAAATCACTTGGAGGAACCATATGATACGAACCAAGTCGTATAATAACTATTTTACAAATAAATAAATACACACACACACACACACACACACACATATATATATATATATATATATATATATATATATATATATATATATGTAATCTGTCGTTCCCAATCTAATTACCAATGGATACAAAACCAAAAATATTTCCATATATGACTTTCTGGAAGTTATGAGTAAGTATCAATCTCTTTGAAAAACACAAAACTTCGAGAAAGTTTTAAAACGCGTGTCGAACGCGGGTATAAAGGTCAATAATGACAAAAATATTTTATAAACTATCCAAGCGATTACATCTTGACATTAATTCGGATAATGAGTGGGAAGGTGGATGGCTTCTCAGATTTCTGGTACTGGAAACATTACAGAATATTCCCCTGTCAAAATTATCACCGTTCATAATCGAAAAGGTTATATATTCCAGACTGACCTCCAAAATGGTTAAAAAGTGGGGAAAATAAAGAAAATGAAATATGTTAGTCGAAGTGGTAAAAAAATAAACAAGCGAAAACATTGCTAAGGATGGAGACATTCCACAACATAAAACTAAAAACATGTCACCACGACCAAGCAAGGGCGTAGTAGGAAGACCCGAACTAACCCTTTGTACACTAGATGAGATAAAAGTAAATCTTAGAAGTCAAGGGATTATAGATAGAAGTTTCAATATAAAAAGGAACGCACACTAATTCAAACAAATACGTACGTAGCTACATCTAAATACAAAGATATCAAAATTGGTTATACTGTGTAAAAATTAACCAAAACATACCCACTTTTAAGATTCTTCTTCTTCTTCTTCTTCTTCTTCTTCTTCTTCTTCTTCTTCTTCTTCTTCTTTGTGTCGTGTCCCTTCAAGATGTTGGTGATCATGGCTCTCAATAATTTTCTGCCCTTTGTAGCGCATAAGTTTGTTTTTGTTTTTGTTTTTTTGTTTTTTGTTTTTTTGCTATATCTTTTAATTCCTCTTCTGGCAACCATTTACAGAATCTCATTAAGTATGATATTTGCTGCTTTCGTCTGTCCCTCTTGCCTTCAGTATGTCCTGTAAGTGTCAAATTCTTCAAGTTCATCTTCATCATTATATACTCAAGTAATTTTAAGTTTCACTTTCTGATTCTAAGTATATGAATACTTTTTCTATTTTCCTTCAAACTTCCCCATTATTTACATGTTAAGTCCATAGGATTACCGATATTACGTAACAGTTCATCACTCTTTTCTATGTTTTTAATTAAATCTTTCTACGTCGTAAAACTTTGCTTAACTTTTGGAAAGCATGGTGATGCAAAAATAACTGGCATCACATATATAGTCAGATATATGGGACATCATCTATATAGTCAGATATATGGGACGACCAACGAGTAAAATATATAGATAGAAATATCTCGACCACCCTGATGGAGAATGCAATGAAGTAAATGAATATTCTGTGTAATCTGGTGTAAAGAAAAGGTAATCATGGAGGCGAAATAGAGAAAAGAACATACCATTACTAGAAGCATGAAAGATGGTAGAAGCACAGAGTAGATAGGATTTGATGACTGGCATACATTTATCAAACCAAACACTAGGACAATATGAAATCACATCCTATTCTAATACCCACAAACATAAACGCATAAAAACTATAAACTACACACCATTACCATAAAACAAAACGAATAAAATCTATCACTCACAATTTCGCAACCAAGGATCCTCTCTTAAAATGGTTTTTCAAATTAACATGCTGTAAAAAACTCTAATCTGACTACTCAGTTCTCCTGGAGGATCTTCCTTGTCAAAAGAGGCAAACACAATTAAGGAAATATCCAAAAAATACTCTACACTAGTTACCTTCAATAAATTGCTGAAAAAACAGCATAGTATGAAGAAAAAAGTTTTATCGGCAAAATGTTTCTGTTATTGTTAAGAGAGTAGATCAAAGTATTTTTAATTATTTTTTAAATGTTTTTAATCCTTTCTAATAAGTTCGAAATTTGGGCAGAAAATCTTGTTTTTCTTTCATCTATGAGTTACGTTATTTTTACAAGGGTTTGTTATGGCAAATGTAATATTACGCAAGGCACTTTTTTGCCGGAGAAAGACACATTAATTTGGAAATTCTTGCAAAAATCAAATAATGGTCGAATTTTGATGAAAATTTCAGGATTATTCATAACTGACTGAAATCATTTTGTAAACACTTATTTTTGTAAAATCTTGGTAAAAAAATATATTTTTTTACATAGGTTGTCAAGTAATGCATGTTTCGAATCAGATTAAGGTAAGTTTAAATTTGCTAATTTTAATAAAATAATGTTTCAGCGAGGTATATTTTATTTTTGAAAGATTTTTTAAAACCGAAAATTTGCTACTGGTTACAAAATGCGTCGACCCATGAAAATTGAGCAAAAAATTAATTTTTTTTTAAATCAAGAAAATTTTAGGTTCCAATCAATATAATTTCGGTATGAAATACACCAGTTTGAAATATTATTTATATATTTTAAGTAGAATCTGAAATATTTGCGTTTAAAAATGTTTTTTACTTTGTGCAAACACTCACTATAAAATATGATTGCTTTTTTGAGGAGACGTACAATTATGTCTATTTTTAAATTCCTTTAAGATTCACCTTGGATTGGATTTTAATAAAACTTTTGCAATTTATCTAAAAGAAAATTTTAAAGCAGTCTCAATTGAAAACTTTATAGAAAATAATTCTTCGCTTGATTTCACTCCCTTTTATTTTAATTTGATGATTTTCGGTTGAATATCGAGGTAGATTACTTTGAGATTTACACTTTCTAGAGATAATTCGTTAAAAACACTGGGAAATGGAAAAATTGTAAACTAAAAACCTCGATACGGTTGCCTTATTTTTTTATTTTTTTTATTTTTTTTAATAAAATATTACACTTTTGGGGCATTTTTAATTTGTACTCTAGTCTGAAATGAAAAAATCAAATGTTTTCTTCAATATTTTTAGGGAGAATTAATATATAATTTTCTATAATATTGATTTAATAATGTGATGTTTATAAATATTCTTTCAAAAGGTTTTACACAAAAATGTTTTAAAACATATCTGTTGATCCATGTTTCTTATTTATTTGTGAAAAGAATGTCCAAAATTAATTTACATACAAGATATTAACTGTCACTGGGACACTTTAACCGCCGTGGGTTAACTGTAGTCTTCCTCTTGGAATAGAGCATAATATTTGATAATGCTTTTCAGTATGGGATAATAGAGACTTCGTCAGATTCATAGTGGGTTTAATTCTCAACAGCTGTCCATACTTATGATTTTTGTCAGCTCTCTCCATATCAAATTCATATATTGCTCTTCTTTTTTATTTGTCAAATTCTATAATGATGTATGGGATCATAACTTCCCACAATTTTTATCTTTTATGGCTCTAAGTATTTTTTCAATTCATCATTCATCATTTTCCTTGTTCTGTCATCCGTTCAGATAAACTCTTTAAGTAGATTCCTCTCTGTTAGCTCTGTTTCTCTTGCTTTCAATATGTTTTGCGAGCTTTAAATTCTTTAAGACATATTTCTTCAATTCAGTCAGTCAGTTAATTGCCATACATGATACACGCTTTGGGAGATCATGTCTCGAAAGAGACATGACTGACTGGGCAGTAGATTATCCCGCAGTAGG
The DNA here is from genome assembly GCA_037127315.1 of Ascarosepion bandense. Taxonomy (NCBI): domain Eukaryota; kingdom Metazoa; phylum Mollusca; class Cephalopoda; order Sepiida; family Sepiidae; genus Ascarosepion; species Ascarosepion bandense. The sequence goes on along the minus strand of JBBBDQ010000808.1, from coordinate 2,473,101 downwards.
TTGCCATTGCTTTCTGCGGTAAACTGGTTGCCATCCAAAACTATAGAACCCAATCTGTCCTGCTATTTAACTCATAGCTGGAGAGAAGAGACGGATTAATACCTTTCCCAAGGGTATTTGTGCGTAAGTGAATGCGAGGAATTCAAATGGAATTCGAACTCGGCTCCCCGATTTGTCGTTCTGAGTCGATATCCACTTCACCACGACGCACATTCTTCAGTTATATGACCAGAAATTTTAAGTTTCTTTGTACTATCTTTTTACTTTAAACTTCGTTATTCACATGTTCTGTACATAGAATTCTTAGCATTTATCATCATAACCCTATTTTTGTTACTTCAATTACATTCCGCCATAGAAGAAATCAGATATGATATAGCAGTTCAGTAATCCTTTTTGTTTCCAATAATACTTTCATATGTCTTAATACTTTGTTTTTTTGTTATTCTAATTTTCAAATATTTCTTCTTTAACGTGGCATGTCCCTTCGGGACGTAGGCGATCATGAATCTTCACTTACCCTTATCCAGTTGCTCTTAACAATTTTCCTCTTGGTATGTTTCTCAAACAAACCCTGCTCTGCCATCCACTTGCTCAAGCCCATCAAGTTTGTCTCGCGTTGCTTTCTCCTGTCTCTTTTTCCCTCTGTCTGTCTCGAGAGTATTAAATTCTCTAAGACCTTCTTCCACATTACGTTTCCCAGAAAATTCAGCTGTCTCTTCATGATGCTAAATGTTTCGTTTTTATTTGCAACCTCACCAAAACCTTGTCGCTGCTCACATGTTCGGTTCATAATGTCCTCAGCATCCTTCTGTAGAACCACATTTCTCTTGCTTCGAGTCTTTCCTTTCTTTCTTTGAAGAGATTGTCCAGCATTCGCTTCCATGTTCTCTTTATTATTATTATTATTATTATTATTATTATTATTATTATTATTATTATTTACAAGGATTTCAATTTCGCTGAAGAAGAGATAAAACAAGAGAGTGTTATCGCCTTATCTATCTATCTATCTATCTATCTATCTATCTATCTATCTATCTATCTATCTATCTATCTATCTTTTGCTATCCCAAAGCGTTTCATGTTTCATATTATGTAGAAATATTGGTCTCCCTCGTTGTTAGTGTATCCTGTAGCACATAAATTCCATTTTTTTTTTACAAAGAATTAAGAAATCGAATTATATACAATTACGAACAATCATTCTATCTTCCTCTTTGTAACGGCAAAAAAATATTAAGAAACGCTAAATATGTATTTTATACTTTTTATTTCACTACACTCTAGCAATCATGAGTAAGGAATAAAAAAAATCGGCAGTTGTAAGAACTCAACAAACATATATGCATAAGTTACTTCTACATATTCCCTACTGTTCTTTTTAACAGAAAGTATGTATTTCTCAGTAATTATGTATTGTAATAATGTTACCAGCCCCCAATAACTTGACTTCATTTTAAACTGGTTCCAGTAGTATGTTATCTGATATCTATAAAATAAAAAGCAAAAGGAATAACGAAACAAAACAAATAAAAGCAATATTCATTTCTTGCCCTATTTTTTCTTTTCTAGGTCAATTTTGTTATATTCGTGAATTGTAGGAAGTTATGGTCGCCAATGTCCTGAAGGGTCATGGCACATAGCAGAAGAGGATGATATTTACATAGATGTTGAATCAAGAAAGTAGGCGGATGACAAAAACTAAAGAAAAGTGATAAAAAGACCTGAAAAACTTAGGTGCTAAAAATAAATAACTCCCCTTCCCTTACTATCCGACAAGCAGTATTTTCTCACTTTCGACCATAAAAATATTATACTCATTATTTTTTAGCTTAAAGGAGATATATGCATTTTACTGATCTTATTTATTTTTCAAACTTATTCATTTTAATTAACATGATCACATTAAAATTTTACAATCACCTTCATCAGACTAAAAAATATAATAATGTATTACATTTTCTTCTGAGAAAGCTTTTTGTTTCGTTTTTTACACTATAAGAGAGATACAGGGTGGGCAGAAAGATTGGGATTCCGACTGCTATCGGTACAATTTTGGCTGTGATGTCCACAAGGTTTATATTTTCGTTTTTCTATCTGCTAACATACCAACATACCAAAGGTGTGAAGTTTCTTTTACACTCTACCTAAAATATGCTTCACTTCACCCACTGCCCACAAATCCAATAATGTTTTTACCAAACTAGAAATCCATCATAGCTCTCCATAGATATATTTTTTCTTTTTTTATTATCAATGCATTACCATGCATTCTTGTGAAATTAGAGTAGTTTACCGCCTACTTATCCATGGTTTGGAATTCAGCTTTGTCGTTTTCATAAATTGCATGACACTCAAGTCTAGAGAACTCAGTCTTCCCTGCTATTTAACCCATAGCAGGGAGGAAAAAAGATGGATTAATAAGTTTATCACATTTCCCAAGAGCGTTGAGCAAATTATCGAATTTGAGCCAGCTCACCAATTCCATATTAACAACTATTACACTACACATACTTTTTTTAGCCAGCTTGTCTCGCTAGAACCTGTTACATCTGAGTAGTGAGTTCGATCGTCACTGAGTGCCCTGTGCTTTCGGTCTTGTGCCACATCTATGCGTTGCTTAGAAAATTCACTTTTTAAAACAATAAAAAAAAAACAAATAGATTTTTTATAAATGTCTCTTTTTCTTCTCCCACCCCATCTATGAATTAAATATTAGGATTTGTATCAGGAAAGGTTTTTAATGCAATATTTACCCAGAAAAAAAAGAAGTATTCTTACAATCAACATTATGCTTTAGCTTTATTTATGTTTCACAAAAGTTTAATAATCCATAAAAAATATAAATCAGTTCATTTTGATAAAGTAATAAACAACATCGCTTATTCAGTTGCCACTGCTATTATTACCCCTCTCCTCCATCTCAGAATTATGTTTTATACTGACACTTCAGACAATAGTGCAATGGTTTGTCGGTTCTTTTTACACCAGGGATATTGAGGTTACCTCGTCCTTCCTTTCAAGAGGTAGGTGGTTTGAATTCAGTGGTTTCCTTCCATCGGGCGCAGTCTGTCGTGCTATTTACCCATACCTGAAGGGTGATGGCGAATACAATTAATTTGAATTCGATTTTCCGATTCCTTAATCCGAGATGCTATCTATTACTCCATTACTCAAATTGATGTGCTGCTTAAAAATCTCATTTTTTATAGTGCGAGTTTTGGGCAATATTCTTGTTTTATGTGCTATGACCCTTCAGGGTGTGAGTGATCATGGCTCTCTACTACTTCCTGTCTCTTGTTGTCTCTCTATAAACATTTAATTTATTATTGTCCTTCTTAATCCCTGATCGACGATATCTTTACTAACCTCAGTAGATAGAATGCTTTTAAAAAACAGCCAACAACAAGATGATGAAGAGTTATGATGTATATTTCTTTTGATTTGTTATTTGATACTATCAAGTATTTAATTTTTTTAGATCTGAAATAATTGAAGGCTCTAAGCAACTTATTAAAAGAGTTCACCTATGTAAGTATTTATTACTCATTAACATAATCATTTTGTTTGCAGCGTCGCAATATGATCTCATATATTCATTATAACCTCGGTTGCCCATTTTACACTTTATTGTTTTTAGGGGTTTTTTTTATTATTATTACTAGGTGTATTAAGACTCTTATTGTCCATTCTCATTACTAAGGATCCGCATATTGTCTATTTCCAGGATTAAAAAGAAAAAATACAAATGTCATGCTTGTCGATTTCAGACTGGTTACATCCTACTGGTGGTGATTCTTGCTTAACTTTATTTTCTACCCAATAACAAAAAATATTTACAAACATGCTAAAAAGATTCCACAGTACGATACATACGTTTAAATCAAAGCGTCTCTTGGTTAGAAACTAGCATCACCATATGAAATATTTGACCAATCAAAGAAAACTAAAACTCTTTATCAACAGCCTATTTTCAGGAAAATCTTGTAAAAATCCACACAATTTTGACTTTCAGGAACAGAGATATTACTATCTCCAAGCCGTTCGAACTCATAATAAGACTTGATATGGTGAATACGGAATTAAAAGTAACTCTCTTCTCTTCACGCTTTACCAATTTCGCAATCCAGTTTGAATGTACTGTAGGAAAAAGACGAAGCCAAATTTCGCGATCCGGTTTTCATTATTTTCTGACCAATGAAAGGGAGTGATTTACAAAATTGAAAGAAGTTAACAAACATGCGTGAAAAAAGTCCTTTGATATATACTGAGAGAAAGAAAGTAAAATCAGTTAGATGAGAGCAGAGACCAGATAAGACGCCACCGCAATGTAAGAGAGAAATTTCAATCCTCTAAACCGAACATGTCTCGACAACATACATTCCCTCTCCTTCTCCATCTCCTTCTCGTGTGATATTTTCCTTTATCTCTTATTCTTCGTCCTCACTATTCTCGCTGCATCAGTATATCTTTTAATCATTCTTAATGCAATTATTATTATTATTGGTAAAGGATTATTATTATTATTTTTGTTGTTATTGCTGTTGTTCTTATTGTCGTTGTTTCTTCTAGATTTATTGTAGGTTGTAAGTCAACAATACAAAATACCGATTTTGATTTTGCTGTAGTTTCATGTAAAAATTCAATAATACGAAAGCACTAAAAGCAATTTCTAGAAAGAAAACCTTTTCTTAAATTAATTGAAACGCAAATCATTCACACGTTCATATGGACATGTGGAGGTGTATATTAAAGTTGTTGTTTGTAACCACATTTTTTAGTGCTTCGTCGTATGGTGTTCTTTTGTTATTGAAAATCTGTATGTTAGATGAATTTTCATATAGTCTGCGGCTGATTGATATGGGTATTTGTTTGATGATTGAAGGTGGGTGGTTGGAGGATAAGTGTACGTAAGTTGGATCGTCATTAACGGAACTATATGTCCACTCCAGATAAATTGCCAGCAAACAAACACAGTATATAAAGCCAAGGTAAGTGCAAACAACAACACATGTACTACATCGGTGCCACTGAGGGACCATTTAAGAAAAGAAATAACAACCACAATCTTTCATTCTCCAACAGAAAATACTTGAACAGCACTACACTATCCACATACGTATGGCGTCTAAAAGACAGAAATATTTCACCAACAATAAGCTGGAAAATACTGAAAAAAGCACCTGTCTACAACAACATTACAAAAAATGCCTACTTTGCCTACATTAAAAAGTAGCAATTATATCTCATACTCTACAAAAGAACTTACTAAACACGAGATCAGAACTAATTTCCAAATGCAGACATGAAAATAAATACCTATTATCACAATTTATACCAAACGGATAAAAAAAAAGGGAACCGCTGATACCATAATCTTATCAACTATTCTCTAGTTCAAACTACCACCATAATAATTGCATTTATTGTCATAATCATCACACCTCATTACTAATCATTACTACCGTTTCACAACAACTATTTACTACCGCAACTGTTATTATCATCAAATATTTACTATCACAGTATTAGTACGCAATCATCATTAACGTAAAGTACACGTCTCTGCCGTAGTAAAATTAATACACCACACATAAACACTAACAAGCATTACAAATGAGAATTTCTACCATTTAAATATACGCAACCACAAAAATAAAAAACAAGCTAATAGCCGGCTTTAAAATAACAATGCAGCCTTAAATAAAATAATAGCAATTCTTACCTATCATAGTTTCACACAGAACCCATCATAAGTACATATATACGTACGAGAAATCGACAACTGTCCGCGCGTTAATGTCGCTACACTATTCGAATACACCAACCGAATGCGTATGCGTGTGCGCAACGGCACACATATACATATATATGCCGAGCCCCGCACGTTTCGCATATATATGTTTATTCAAGCCTAAGTGAGCGAACGCGTGTGTGTGTGTGTCCTTGCGTGCGTCAATGGGTGTAAAATTTATATATATATGTCTGCGTCTGTCATGACGACAGATTTCCCCCACTTCCACAAATGTCTGCGTCTGTCATGACGACAGATTTCCCCCACTTCCAGAAAAATACACGAATATACGCAGCCCTGCATATAACCAATTTTTTAAAAATTAATCAGTTTGTCTGACGATCGCAAGAGCGTGAAACCCAGGGTTACAAACTCACACCTATCTATATGAATATGTCTGCTCTATCACTGATGTTGAGCGCTTTTAAATAAGTACCACGCATATATAATATGCAAACAATATAATATATATAACAAATTGCATATATATATATATATATATATATATATATATATTGATATTGATATTTATAATTATATACATACATTTTTCACACGCACACACGCACGCACACGCACGCACACGCACGCACACGCACGCACGCACACACACACACACACACACACACACACATATATATATATATATATATATATATATATATATATATATATATAATCATCCATAGACAGTCTTGTTTTGATGTATCACAGCTCATCACTACGGTTGTACATCCGATTGCTTCCAGCCAGGAATAAAACCGACCGATTTGACATCAGTCGAAAATTCTACCTTTAAGCTATTGGCGCACAATGGAGGAAGATACATTTTAGCGTGTTACATACACAATGTAAACACACACCAGCAATTAAGACTGTTCTACTCATTACTGAAGAACGTGTATATATACATATATGTGGGGGGGGGGGGGATTTGTGGGATGTTTTATTAAAAACAAGAGAGAAGGATGTCTGCTAAGTTTTTAGATGAGTTCCTCATGGTTTTGAATTAATCTTGTACAGGAACTTACTAAAATTGTGTGTAATGTTCCAATCTGGTCTGTTAACTGACTTCTATTTTATTTCCTTGAAAATTACTAAAGACTGTTTAAAATATTCGGAATATTCTGCACAAATACTTATTACACTTAAATATGTACTACATATTATCAAAATACGCTCTTTCTGTCAATGCTTAGCTCTAGGGGATGTTCATTCTCTGAATTTAAAATAACCATCGTAGAATAATCATATTTCTTTTATCGTTAAGATGTGATTTCAACTGAAAGGGAGGATTACTATTTGTAGTCACTACGTTTTCACAACTCAATTTGTGACTTTCGCTGCACTACTCGTTATTCTAACTCATTTTCTTAATGTTGTCATCTGTATGATGTCTATTCTTCCTCGGATTTCCATTTCTTCCAGCCTTTTTCCAATGATGATTTACAAAACTGTCACCTTAATTTTTCTTCAATATTCTTCTATTCTTCTTTACGATGATTTGATTTGTTTTTGTTTGTTTTGATTTGTCTAGACGCGCAAGTATAGGACTTCCTCAGATTAGATGGTCTATATTATTTTGATATTATTATTATTATGTCATTTTTCATCATATTTCGATTTCTGCTTTGGTCTCACTACCAACCAAGTCTGCGGGGAGACCTAAGGCAGGTAGTGGCGTGTTGTTATGGCTCCATTTCATGTTTTTCTATCTTCCCTATCATCTCCAGCATTACATAGATAAAGTTTTCCTGAAAGTTTCTAGTGAAAAGACTTTGGTCTTGTGCTGCAAGAATAAAGCCTTCAGTTTCAGACTTTAATCCAGATGCACGTAACCATCAATGAGTATTAACTTTGTCAACATTGGATTTATTGGCACGTACTGGATATTGGCCATGCAGAGGTTTGTCTTGCCAGCGCTTTCATTTGAACAGATGAAATTTGTGATTTTGTAAGACAATTCTAGTTTAACTAATCCTCTGTCTCTTTCGGATCTAGGCACAGACAGACCATCAACATCAGCCTTAGGATGGTGCATGTGGTTGCAAGTGAGAAGCTTTCTCATTTTAGCATCCATTTGTATAATTTCAGCTATGGTCTAATTAAGAATATTGGAACTGTATTGCACCACAGGAACAGTCAAAAAGTTTATGGTTGATATTATGTTTTGTGAATTCAACTCTGTATTTAACACCAAACGCAAAACTTGTATAGTATTATCTTCTTACTTTCTCCTTTATTTGTGTATGCTGTATTCCATCTCCTTCGCTGACTCCTAGACATTTATAGGATTCTTCTTTTTCCTGTTCCCTAATCTTTATGACAAAATCTTGATCCATTGAACGTGTTTCTGCACTTTTCCCTCTCTCGAATATTATTATATCATCATTATCATTGTCGTTGTTGTTGTTGTTGTTGTTGTTGTTGTTGCTGTTTCTGCTGCTGCTGCTGCTGTTGTTTTTGTTGTTATTATTATTATTATTATTATTATTATTATTATTATTATTATTAAGTATGTAAAAATTAATTAATATCTCTAAAATAGTTAGATATTGTCCGTTTATATTTGAGTCTGTCAGCATTTACTTCAAAGATGGTTTTTTTCTATGAATGGTGACATATGGTGAGAAAGACAATACTTATTTTAACATCGTTTATTCTGCAAAAAAGTATAAAGATGGATTATAAATATCAAATCATGGTTTATAATTATTAGTTTTATTACAACAATAATGACTTTGATACATGTTTTCTATTATAGGATCTGTGGATACAATGACCCCACCACCACCAATTCTCGTCAGAATCCATCGTGTACATTTATAAATCTACCATTCGTCCGTATAGTTAATACTGTTGTCATATCTGGTTTAATGTTCCTGCCGTACATCCTAAGATTCTTGACAAAATTTAAGGAAGAGTCTGTAATGAAATCCGTCCTGACCGTACATCTCGACTTCAGTCACTTTCTTACTGAAGTGTTGCGCTTTCGTCTGTCTTTTTTACAAATATTTTCATGGTAACTGTCCTGATGAACTGCTTTTCCCTCGTACCTTGACTATATGAATTTAAGCCTTGCAATAGATTGGTAACTAGATCTCACCGTTTTACGGTTAAACTACAACATCTATTCTGATAGTTTCTTCTTTTCTCGCTCGACCCACCTGTGGAATTCTCTTCGGATCTCTTGTTTCCCTGATGACTATAATGTTTAAAAATTTAAATTCAACTTCAATTGCCATCTTCTGTCTACTTGAATCCTATTCCCTTTTTTTTTCTCCTTTCCTCAATCATCTATATCATCAATCTTCTCACTCCTTTTCGCTTTCATTCCTTGTCAACCCTTCATTCTAGTAGCACTATAGTCTTGCCTGAGTGAAACGTTTTTAAAAAATATTCGAAATGCGTTTTGGAAGGATTTTTTTAGTGGGTCTATGCTGGTGATGATAACAATAGTGTTTGTGCAGATGGTGATATTGAAATTATTATTATCACAACTATAACAAAATATGATTACTGTATTGGAAATATATGATAAAATATGTCACCAAGTTAATCTTAGAAAAAAGATTAAAAATGAATACATTTAAATAAATAAAATCAAATAGGAAATAAACAAAATAAAATATTTTTTTTATCTCAGTAGATTTCGTCTACCTTAAAAAATTCATCGGCCAAACAGAATCAATTATGCTATCCTAGGTGTTTTGTCCAAATTACACTCCCCTATCCTTTACATGTCCCCTTCTATCAGTACCCCAAACCGCTAAACGAATTCTAAGTAGGCGAATTTTGTGTGTTTGATTCTACAAGTAACACGGTGACATATATAAGTACCCTTGAGAAACGTATTAATCCATATATTCTCCCGCCAGTTATGGTTTGTAATAGCAGAACAGATTGAGTTCTATAGCCTAGATTAGCAATCAGTCTACTGCAGAAAGAAATGTCAACCTACTGCAGGAAAATCTTCTGCCTAGTCAGTCATGGATCGAAGGAAACATGATTTTCCAAACGTTTATTACGTATGGCAATGAACTGATTGATATGTATTGTAAATTTTGTGAAAAACAAAAATGTCCAAAATTTGGACGGGCTGTTCGAGCTAGCCAACGATGATTATACATATTCAAAAAGAACTACATTTAAACACAAAAATCAATGCGGAATGAACCATGTGGAATAGGAAAGCAATAAGGAAATTAACTTTTCTTACAGTTTTCTTATTCTGCTTCGTTTAGTCCGTATTTTATTTTATTTATTTAAGTTTATTCATTCTTGAAAGGATAAATAAATGTAAGATACCTCCACGCAACTACAAAAAAACAACATAGCATGAAGTTAAAAAGAGCTCAAATTTAATAAAGACAAAGTTTTATCATCAAATTGTTTATGTTACTATTAAGAGGAAATATCAAATTTGGTTCTCATTATTTTTTTTATTTTTTAAACCTTTCTAGCATGTTCGAAATTTCAGTTAAAATTTCATTTTGGTTTTCCGTCAGCGATTCACGCCATGTTTATATAATGAAACTAATAAAGAAAACGTAATATTACGCAAGTCGTTTTTTGGGGTTTAAAGACACATCCATTTGAAAATTCTTGCAAGAAAAATTGTCTGATTCTAATGAAATTTTAGGACTTATTAACAAAAGAATAAAATTATTTATGCAATTATTATTTTTAGAAAATCTTGCTAAAAATATTATTTATACCTGTTACCCTCTACTTCAATTAACTGCATAAAACATCTAGAAACACATTATCCATATCAATTTTTATTAGTTACATGCAGGACTCATTGGGGAATGTAAATCATGTATTTTTTTTACTTTCGAGACCATTTTTCCGAAAATTATCTCCGAATAGTAAAATCAAAACTGCATTAAAACTATGCTGTTTTTAATGTAGATAAAATTTTAATTGGTTTTATAAATAATGTAATTTTAGAACATCATATTCTGAAGAAGAAAAAATTGGATGAATAATTAATTTTTCTAAGAGTTCAAAATATTTTTGAAATTTCTTCCACTTACTCAGTGTCTTCGAATATTAATTTATACAATAAAGACTTTATTTACAAATCAAAAATTGAAAAGCTTATTACAAATCATTTAGAATTAAGATTTTTAAAATAATTTATAATTTTTTTATTTATGTTAAACTGAACATTTTCTTTTACTATGGAAACTTATAAGAAACATTGTCACATCTTTCAAGGGTTGTTCCCCTTACGAAATGTTAAATTGGGTTATGTCAATTTTTGCTCACCATACTTCCAGATGTGCGAACTGATTTATGACAGAGGGTTATCATCGCCTACTTAAAAGGTCAACGAGTCGGATCTTTCTGATTAAGAAATGCTTTTATTCTAAATTTTTATGCTATAAAGAAGTAATAAGTGAGAGATGTATATTTTGTTTTTGTAAGATTTTTGAAAACCGCGAATTAACTTTTGTTTACAAATGTGTCGATCGCTTAAAAAACGGCCGAAAAATTGAAAATTAAAAAACTAATCTCAAAATTTTAAATTCCAATGAATATAATTTCTGTTTAAAATACACCCGAGTATTTTGCTTACTTTAAATGACTTACTTTAATCTTTTAGCTTTTAATTAAGCTAAAATTAAAGTTTCAAGAAAACTTTTTATTCTTAAAATTTCAATTTAAAACTTTGGTATCAAAAATGGAGTGGAGGTATCGAGTAGGTACCTCCACAAAATCGCTGAAAAAACAGCATAGTATGAAGGGAAAATGCCCCAAACTAAATAAAAACAAAGTTCTATCGGCAAAATGTTTATATTATCATTAAGAGGATAGATCAAAGCATTTTTTAATTATTTTTAATTTTTTTAATTATTCCTAACACGTTCGAAAATTTTTGTAGAAAGTCTTTTTTTCTTACGTCAGTGCGAGACCTAAATTGACACAACGTTTATTAAGTAAAAAAAAACGTAATATTGCACAATGACTTTTTTGACCGTAAAAGACACATTAATTTGGAAATTGTTGCAAAAATCAAATAATGGTCGGATTTTAATGAAAATTTCAGGATTATTTATAATTGACTGAAATCAGTTTTGAAATAATTATTTTGTATAAAATATTTGTAAAAATATTTTTTTGGTGCATATGTTACCCCGCCACCAATTAATTTCCAGAAATTCTTAAAAATTCGGCAACGGGCAGCAATAAGCCTAATATAATCAAATTCAAGAGGGAATGCCAATCAACAGTTTTTTTTTCCCAATAGTCCCCGACTTTCTAAAAGCTAGGTCCGAATTGCGAAAAATGCAATAACTATGCCAATTTTATGTGGATAAACTTCTGATTGCTTTTATGAACAGTATAAATTAAGCATATCATAGTCTGAAAAGAAAACAAATTCAATGAATAATTAATTTTTACAAGAATTATTTTCATTTTTTTAAATTTTTTAATTATATATAAAAATTATATTTAAAAGTTTCAAAATTATTGTTAAATTTTTCCTCTATTGGACCGGCTAGGGTATGTAATTAATGCATGAAGACTACAATTACTAATCGAAAATTTAAAAGCTTAATACAAATGATTGACCCCGTCAATTTTTAAAATAATTAAAACATTTTAATTGTGTGCATTTTGATTGCCCGTATCTTTATTTGTACGGGTGGCCGTACGTGATATTTATCATTAAAAGGTCACATGATTCAAGGGCTGTCTTCCCTTACATAATTAAATTTATATATTTTTGTCGCCTACGCCCTCCCTACTTAGCCCTCTTGACAGCTTCCGGTTATCATTACAGCTGTCATCACCCGAGATGAACTCTGACACTTAGGACTACTGTAACTGACAAAAAGTTTTACGGAATATTTCAAACAGTAAGCAAGTACAATTGTTTGAAATCAGATAAAGGTAAGTTTTAATTTAGAAAATTGAATTCAATAACGAGTCAGCGACGTATATTTTATTTTTGCCAGATTTTTAAATAAAAAATGTGGCTACTGTTTACGTAAATTCGTCGATCAATCAAAAAAATACCGGTAATTTTAAATTTCTTTTTTTAATCTGAAAAATTTTAGATTCCAATCAATATAATTTCGCTTTAAAATACGCCAGTGTATTTTGTTTACTGGAATTACTAAATTTAATCTCTTGACTTTCAATTAAAGCTAATTTTAAAGCTAAAATATAACTTATTTATTTTAAAAGTTTCATTTTAAAATCAGGTATCGAAAATTTATACTGAAAAGTGGAGGTACCTAAATGTTATTGTAGCGAATGTCAACACTCGACATTTTTACATTCCACAAAAACACCGAGTGGTAGAATTCTTACAAATGATGACCATAATGCGATTACCTTGTGAAAGCACCAAAGTTAAATAAAACATACAAATATACGTATCTCAAAAAAATGAAAGGAACAAAACACAAATTTAGAGTGACTGCTGTCAATGAAACTTTTGAAAAATGAAAATGTTTCATCGACGACAGTCACTCTGGAATGAACCTGCATATAACCCCAGCAACATAAATTCGTGGTTTATACAAATGCAGACGAAGAAAATTGTTTCGCAAAGAATCAGCTGCTGGTATTTAGTAGAACTACTAGTGCTGAAATAGAGCCGAAGTGAGTATTTTACCACCGGATCCAAAACAAAATTAAAAACCAGGACTTTACAAACTTCAAGCAGCTAATAGTACGAAAATTGATACACTTGGCGAGAAAGCTGTTACCATCGACCTGGGTGTGTGGCGGAACGTTCTGTGAGTATTTTACCCTAGCCAACGTTACCAAACCAATATTAGGTGCAGACTTTCTAGCTAAATTTAATTTATCGGTCAACATGACCACCCATTCTCTTGTTTACAATCTAACAGAACTTTCTGTGAGAAGAATTTGCTCCCGATACCAGTCAACTAGAATTGGTATTGCCCTACCACAAGCTAACGGTATTATGGAATTAAATGCCCGGACAATGCTGAGTATTGTGTCTGTATTTTTAAAATGTTGAGTATAATCCGGGCATCTTTTCCCGGATTATACTCAACATTTTAAAAATATAGACTCAATTAAACATAAAGCCAAACACTACATAAAAACAACAGAACAACCAGTACATTCTACGCCAAGTCATTTAAAGCCTGGCAAATATAAAATAGCCAAAAAAGAGTTCCGGCAAATGCTACAGTTGTGTATCATACGCCCATCCAAGAGCACATGGTCATCTCCATTGCACATGGTTCAAAAATCCAATGAGACAGCATAGCGTCCATGTGGCGATTTCTGTAGATTGATCGCCAAAACCATGACAGATACCCAGTTTTATACACAATTTTGCAATAGGTCTCCAAGACGATCGCATTTCCTCGAAGCTAAACCTGATGAAGGTATATTACTAAGTACCAGTTACCAAAGAGGACATCCATAAAACTGCTCTGACGACACCATTCGGATTTTACGAGTTCGTGAGAATGCCTTTTGGCATAATGACGCTTAGACCTTCAGGGTCAAATCGACGAGGTATTTAGAAGTCTACATTTCGTATACATTTGCATAGATGATGTTTTAATCGCTAGCAACAACCGGGAGGAACACAAACTGCATTTCAAAGACTTTCAGATTTTTAACTCAAAATCAATGTCCATAAGTGTTATCGAAGAACTAAAACTAAATTTCCTCAAACATGAAATTGCCCAGGAAGATATTTCACCATTACCAGAAAACTTAGAGGCAATTACCAATTTTCCGCAGTTAACGTCACTAAGACAACTGCAAAGATTCATAGGCCTTATCAATTTTTACAGGATATTTATACCAAATTGCTCAGCGGTACTATCACTTTTAACGAATCTACTCAAGAACAAGAACAAAAAGATTACGTTAAAGGCAAATACTCTAGAAGCATTCAACAACGTCAAAACATCTTTAGCTAACTTTACTAAACTGAGTTACATCAAAGATAGCTAGTAAATTAAACTTACCCTTACAACAGATGCTTCATCAACAGCTGTGGGTGCGGTTATACACCAAATCTTAGACAAACATATCACACCTATATTTTTCTTCTCCGTTAAACTGAATAAGTCACAAACTAAGTACAGCACATTTTCTAGAGCTATTAGCAATATGCCTTTCCATCAAATATTTTCAGCACCTCCTGGGGGGAAGAAATTTTGCCATATATGCAGACCATAAACTATTAATATATGCATTACACACACATACTGACAAATATAATCCACGGGAAATCAGAGACCTGGTTTATTATTCATAATTCTCTTCAGATATCAGATATGTGACAGGTCAAGAAAATATAGTGGCAGATGCACTATCAGATGCCACAACTGCCTCTTTAGATTCCAGCTCTTTGAACCTTCAAATAATTGCTAAAAAACAGACAATAGACACTTCACTACATGAAATACAACAAAACACATCACTAAAATTAGTTGAACTACCTGTTCCATTATGTGAGACAAAATTCTATTGTGACATAATGTGAGACAAAATTCTATTGTGACATTATGTGAGACAAAATTCTATTGTGACATTCTATTGTGACATTCACAAACTCAATCATGGCCTTACATACCACCAAATTTGACACAGAAAATTTCATAAATTGTTTCACCCAGGAAAACGTGCAACCGTGAAGTTTATTACTGAACGTTTTATGTGACAAGTTATGTCAACCGACATAAGAAATTGGAAAAAATCTTGTTTATCTTGCCAAAAGAACAAGAAAAATAAGCATACCAAATCACCCGCAGGTACATTCAGCACACCTGATGCAAGACTCACATACATACCCGTTTATACTGTAGGACCCTTACCTTGTTCACAAGGAAAGGATATATATATATATATATATATATATATATATATATATATATATATATATATATGTCCTTATGATAGACAGGTCTACTCGCTGGTCTACTGCAGCACCAATCAAAAATATCACAGCCACAACAAAATACAAAACTATCCTTACTGAATCTATTGCAATATTTGGAGTACCTTCAGTTTTCACAACAGAGGAGTTCAGTTTCAATCTACATTATTTAGAGAGTTCAGTCATCTACTCGGAACTCGACACATAAAAGCCAAAGCTTTTATCCTTATGTGAAAAAAATGGTAGAACGTTTCTACAGACAGTTGAATGCACCTCTAGCGACGAAACAAAACAAAACTAACTGTTTAGAAAATTTACCACTGGTACCTTTATCAATCAAAAACATTGTAAAAGAGGATTTGGGTAGCATACCAGATGAAAAGATTTTTGATACATATTGACTCTACGAAGTCAATACTGTGATGACAACGCGCACATTTTACCAGCAACAACATTTGTACAGGAACTGAAAAAACATCATTAATCTTTACACTTAAGAAGCAAACAAAAATATATACCTACCAAATGATATTTTACCTGCATATATATTTATAAGAAATGGCGACGCAAAAAAAACTTTATGCTCAAACTATACAAGTATATTCCAAGCTATCAACAGAAAAGACAAGTATTTCACTATCATAAAAAAATGGAAAACATGAAGATGTTGTTATCGATCGGATTTAACCTGATTATGTCGATAAGCAACAAACAAAAAACATAAGCATCCAGATTTAAATATCACTGAAAAGATGCATGAACAAACATCTAACAAAACAAATGACATCCCACTAGAGACAATAACACTGAAGGATGTTACAAGATATGTGAGACAAAACCTTACAAAACATACCAAAGGTATTAAATTACTGTTTCCTATATATCAATAAAAATTAAAAATTTTTAATTATCAAGAAGGAGATTTTGTCGGGTCCCCTAAAATATAAAAAAAAAATAAATAAATAAAATAATAATAATAATAATAATAATAATAATAATAATAATAATAATAATAATAATAAGAAGAAGAAGAAGAAGAAGAAGAAGAAGAATCCCTGGAAACCCCAGCTTAAGAGTTATACAAAAAATTGTCTCATTAAGTACAGCCCACACACTAAGGAAAACTTTATCTATGTAATGCTGGAGATGATAGGGAAGATAGAAAAACATGAAATGGAGCCATAACAACACGCCACTACCTGCCTTAGGTCTCCCCGCAGACTTGGTTGGTAGTGAGACCAAAGCAGAAATCGAAATATGATGAAAAATGACATAATAATAATAATAATAAGGAAGAACGCGATTGGAATTACAACGAGAATGACGTGTTTTTCTGGGGCTCCTTAATGATTTAATGAAAGAATAACACTAACAGAATACAGTGGGCGAACAAATTATTATTTTTAAATTTTACGGTAGTAAACTCAAACGTATGTCCACTTTTTCTTTTCTATTAAATTTTGAATTTTTTTATTTTTTATTTTATCTTAACAATTATTTTTATTGCAAGGTCTACTGATGGTAGCAACATTTTTTTTTCTTTTAACAATGCTCTCTAAGTGCAATGATGTTTTTCCCCCCGTTGAACGGCCGTTACGTCCAAGTTTGTTTGTTTGTTTGTTTGTTTGTTTGTTTGTTTGTTTGTTTGTTTGTTTGTTTTCTCAACCAGCGTCTTTCTCTTTGAATTTTTCTTTTTCTCAATATGAAATTGTTTTAATATAAACATGAATTTTTCTTTAGATATTATCGAATTTTTTTTTTAACATAAACATGAATCTTTTTTTCTTAACATAACCATGAATTTTTCTTCATATATTATTTAATTTTATTGAATTTTTTTTAATATGAAATTCTGTTTTACTGTTTTAATCTATCTGTTTGTTCTTTAAATGATCCTAATAAATAAAATCATCCGTTTTATATTTCCTTTAGCTATCGATATTTCGTAATAATTTTTTTTTAACTATTATAATTTTCTTAAAAACAAAAAAACACAACAGGAAAATAAAATTAAATCCGATGAAAAACAATTTCTACGATATTCTTTTATAGAAAAATACGTATTTATTTATATATTTATTTTTATTTATTTATTGATTTAATTTACTTATTTAATTTATTTTATTCTGATAACCCTATTTTTGACCAACGACTTTATTGAAAAAATAAATGAATATAAAGTTGAAAAACAAATTCTTACATTTTTATTTTAAATCTCACAGCGCTAATAAACTTAAACGTATGTCAACTTTTTTCCATTATTTTTTTTTCTTTCTTTAACAAAATACTCTAGTAGTGATGCTTTGTTTCGTTGAGCCGTTGCTACGCCAAAGTTTTTTCTTTTTTTTTTCTTTTTTTTTAAACCAGCGTCTTTCTCTTTGAATTCCAATCGCGTCTATGTCAGCTGTCGCTTGGTAGCCCATTTAGGAGAAGGAAAACTCCGAACAACAACCCGCAACTCAAGGTGTTAATCGTGCCGAGGAGGGATGGCTACTGCGTTATGAGGTCACAAACGATCCCCTACAGGCTTCCGGACCCTGTTTTTAAAAGACTGTTACCCAACGTGCCGGGCAACTTTGGGTGGACTTTTGGACCCGTGCGTCACTCGTGGGAAAAACATGAGAAATACAAATAGAAATAAAAAGTCCAGTATGGCTCTTCCAGTGGATAAACAGGGAGCCCGTCCTTCAGGAGGGAACCTACCTGAGGTCGAAAATCTGCCATAGGAACAAACTCCTACACAAAGAATGAATATTCAGGTGCTCACAACCAGGATAATCCTAATCATGGCTAGATCAATAACCGTATATTTAAAGAAAGAAAAAATAAAATGGTCTTGTGAGGAGTACAAAGTCGTTATGACTGCATTTCATGAAGCATTACTCAAACTTCAAAAAAACATCACTCGTCAAACATAAGACATTTGGCGAGAAAAAGTTGGACAAACAAATAGAAAGTACATTGACGAAAATAAATTAACTAATGTACAAAGATACATCATGCGAAATAATAGGTACATTATTCGTAATAACCGATTGACAGAGGCTGAAATTAATTAAATTAAAAGAATTGTAACCAGAAGAGACGAATCAACAAAATATAAAAAGGAACCGGAATCAGAATCAGAAATAAAAAGTAATAACATCAAACAAGCCACAGGTCATAATGTAGAAACTGTGAAACACACAAATCACTGCGAAGATAATGCTGTAAGTTTAAAAGTGCTAGAAAGGTGTGATCTGAGTCAGTTACAAGACGACAATAAAACGAGTTCAGAATACATTGAACAGAATTATTTGACGGAAAATAAGAACAGTATACAAGAAGCCAAGGAAGAAATAAAGAACCATCTAAGTCAAATACAAAACGTTACAATGGATTAAACTCTACAATGCAGCACGCAAATTAATCTTGGATGAAGACACTCATACAAATCTCAATGAAGCAATATATGCATCAGCAATAGCAGCAACAAAAAAATTGAACATCAAAATAAAAATAAGGCAGTCTTGCAGACATGAAGATCCACCTTGGAAAAGAAAAATAGAAAAAGAAATCGAACAACTTAGAAGTGAACTATCAGTACTGGATGAACTGAGTAGAGGAATAAATGTAAGAACTTGGAAAAGCAGAAGAGTCGAAAGAAAATACAACATTAGAAATGAAAATGAAGTCCTATCAACTAAGGAAAAAATAAAGCAAAAAATACAACTGAAGGTTCAAAGAATAAGACGCTATGAAAAAAGAGCAAGATTTTACAGACAAAACAAGATTTTTAAAACCGATGCAAATAAATTTTACAGGGAAATAGGTAAAAAAAAGAATTGAAGTGACAGTCCCCCCCCCCAGAATGGAAGAAGTTACACAGTTCTGGGAAAAGATATGGGCTTGCCCTAAAGAACAATCTAAGAAGTAGATTGGATTGCACAAGAGATAGAACGAATCAAAAATAAACCAGAACAGACATGGGCTGGAATTACAGAAGAGGATGTTAAATTTGCACTAAAAAAAAGCACACAATTGGAAATTCCCAGTTATAGAGTAAAAGAAAAATCTTAGTACTGTCTGGAGAGATTATCGAAAGGCATTCGATAGTGTGCCACATTGCTGGATTTTAAAGACATTAAATATATACAAGATATCACCCGTCATCATCAATTTCATCAAACAGTGCATGTTTATATGGAAAACAACCCTTTACCTCAATCATATAAATGGAACCTATAAGTCTGATGAAATAAACATCAAAAGAGGTATATTTCAAGATGATTCTTTGTTTCTGCATATCATTAATAGCGCTAACCAGTCAACTTAATAAGACAGAATGTGGTTATAAAATAGGCCAAAAGAAAATAAACCATCTATTTTACATGGATGACTTAAAGTTATATGCTAAGAATGATAATGAGCTGGAAGGTCTTCTGCAAACTGTAAAATGCTTCAGCGAAGATATTGGAATGAAATTCAATTTGAATAAATGTGCTAAAGCTACAGTTTTACGTGGATCATTACAAGAAACATCCTCAATTAGCCTAGACCCTGCTGTAACAATAAAAGAATTGAAACCAGAAGAAGCTTATAAATACCTAGGTGTAAATGAGAGCGAAAACATTCACCATAAAAAAATGAAAGAAATAGTGCGTAAAGAGTACTATAGAAGGCTACGAATGATATTAAAAACTGAATTAAATTCACAGAACAGAGTTATGGCCATTAATAGCCTTGCAATCCCAGTTGTCCAATATAGCTTTAACATCTTAAACTGGACTCTAAATGACATCAGGCGAATGGATGCTAAAACAAGAAAGCTTCTTTCTAAGCATAAGATGCATCATCCAAAGGCTGATGTAGACCGTCTATACATACCCCGTAAATAAGGTGGAAGAGGTCTTATTCAGCTGGAATTGTCATACAAGACAACAACTATTGGCTTACTAACATACATAGAAACAACAAAGGATTGGATGATACAATTAGTAAGGCAACATGAAGAAAGAAAGAAAAAATATTCAATAATAAAAGAAGGCAGTAAATACAAACAAGATTTACAGTTAGTAGATTCTGTAGAAAAGCAAAACAGAAGCCAAGAACCAACTATTGCGGCAAAAAATATGAAAATGAAAGCCAACGATAAAGCTCTTGAACAGATGAAACAGCGCTGGCAAGACAAACGTCTGCATGGCCAATATCCAGAACGTGCCAATAAATCCAATGTTGACAAAGTTAATACTCATGGATGGTTACGTGCATCTGGATTAAAGTCTGAAACTGAAGGCTTTATTCTTGCAGCACAAGACCAAAGTCTTTTCACTAGAATCTTTCAGTCAAATATTATGCATAATAATATGGATCCAAAATGCAGGTTTTGTGATAAACACCAAGAAACAATAAACCACCTAATCTCAGGCTGTTCTGTGCTTGCTCCAAATGAATATAAAAATCGCCACGATAGAGTTGGGCAATATTTGCATTGGACAATGTGCAAACATTATGGAAAATCTGTAAACAAACACTGGTATGAACATCACCCAGCACCGGTTACAGAAATAGATGTAACCATTCTATGGGATTACACTATCTACACAGACAGAAAAATTGAAGCAAACAGGCCAGACATTTTTGTTAAAAACCAGAAGGAGAAAACTTGTCTTTTAATTGATATGACTTGTCCAGCGGATTGTAACATAGCAATCAAGAAATTTGAAAAACTGTCAAAATATAAAGACCTGGAAATTGAAATAGAAAAAATGTGGAAATTGAAAACAAGAGTTGTGCCAGTGATATTAGGTGCACTTGGAATGATAAAAAAGGGAACAAAACAACACATTGAAAGAATCCCTGGAAACCCCAGCTTAAGAGACATACAAAAAATTGTCTTATTAACTACAGCCCACACACTAAGGAAAACTTTATCTATGTAATGCTGGGGATGATAGGGAAGATAGAAAAACATGAAATGGAGCCATAACAACACGCCACTACCTGCCTTAGGTCTCCCCGCAGACTTGGTTGGTAGTGAGACCAAAGCAGAAATCGAAATATGATGAAAAATGACATAATAATAATAATTAGTACTTCATTATCCAAATACTATTGGTCGTTAAAGGAAAAAGACAAAACATCCACTGTTAAATGAAAAATCCTAACAAAGGCTCGAACTCGTAACTCCCTCCGTGCACCTTGCTACCTCTGTCTCGATAAAAAATTAGAAATTATCAAATGTAGGGACAAGGTTAAACTTTTAAACCAGAGGAATGACCTCACCGTTCATTGTAAGTATAATTCAGCATTTACATTAAAATCCGGGTTGTAATATTGAAAAATTAAGGAAAATGTCTTTAACTGCCTTTTTTTATGGGTATTTTTATTCGAGTTGGGCGTCTGGTTGATCTTTACTGGGTGCTTTGTTCGCCATGTGATATACTGTTTTTTGCCGGCCGTTCGACCCGATATTGATCGGCGGGTTGTATGGTTATGTGGTGTTCTACTCGACATTGGTTTTCGCGGTGTCAGGGATTTAGAAATAGTTTTGAAACTGGGTGGAACGTGGGCCTTGAGTATCATGGTTATTAGTTGTTGGTTTGACAGTCGGTGCTATGGGGAAATGTGTTGGGCTTTGGCCGAATGATTTGTACTGGTTTGGGCTCTGTCGTGTATTGGCGTGATAATCGATGTCGGATTGGATGACTCATGGCTATTTAGGTTGGCATTCGGTGTTGGGTTTAAGGAGGGAAAAGAAACAATGGAAAAGGGTAGAATGAAGGAGGAAAAGAGAAAAGAAGAAAAAAGATAAAAATTTGGTTAGTATGTATTCTTTGGGGCCAAATCCCAAAATGAATCTCAACTCTGATTAGCCAAAAGAAACACACATGTAAATTTTATATCTTCCCACATACATACACAGCAAACCAAAGGTTTTTGTCATTTAAATGTAAATCATCTGCACAACCAACAGCAACATTGCCTGATGATGAGAATCTATCTCGAAACATAGAAATTTCCGTATCGCAATGTACAATTAATTCATGACTATATAATTATATTAAGCCCTATAATACTCATTATATTGGACACTGTTCATAATAAAATAAATGCCAGGGCACTCAAAATAATAAAAAAAACCTTGAGTCCTCTTTACCTGGAATTATATATATATATATATATATATATATATATATATATATATAGTATCCTTGGTAATTTGTAAGATTAATTCCACATGGCATTTTAATCCAATTTAACAGAGTCTTATAATGAAAATAAGTTGAGTGTTTTTATAAATCCATTGGTAATAGTTTGTTTTGCAAAGCTTTTACAGACCGCTCTTCAGACCAAATTCCTTACAATAATGAATGGGTTAGATTTACCAGACAAAAATTATCATAGGAGGGCAAGAAAAAAAACGGGGATAAGTGCTAATTATTTTATTCTTAAGGATACCAATAATACTATTTCATAAACTTAATAATAATAATAATAATAATTGATATAATTATCATAATAATAATTAACGAATAAAAATTCAAATAAATTAAAGGATATAAATTCTTTAACGGGATTTTGAGGTTTCTTTTCCAAATCAAACTTTTAAGTGTAACTTCCATTTTGTTATGGAATCTCATATCTATTTTTGTGTCTGCATTTGAAAATGAGTTCATTCCTCTGGTTTAATAGCTCACCGGATTTTTTATATTTGATTATTACAATTTTTCCTCCAAGCATAGATTGCATCTGTCTCTGAAGTTATTGGGGTTTGTGCATGTCCGATGATCAAACATCTTATCGCTTGGGATAAATTTACAGATTCCAGTAATAACTAACACTGTAAATCTAACCCCCTCACTCCGGTTTTTTCCTGCCCTCCCATGATACTTTTTGTCAAGATAAATCTAACTCATTCATTGTTGGGATGAATTTGCTCTGAAGAGCGGTTTCTAAGAGCTTCACGAAATAAGCTATTACCAATGGATTTATAAAAACATCCAACTTATTTCCATTATATATATATATATATATATGTGTGTGTGTGTGTGTGTGTGTGTGTGTGTGTGTGTGTGTGTGTGTGTGTGTGTGTGTTCCCTTTTCCTCTAATTTGAGTAGATGGGTTTACCTACCGTGCGGTTAACATTCCTCCTAGGTCTTTTGAGTAGGAGTAAGAGTTTACTCGTCTAAAGTTTACTTCAGCTCTATACTCCTAACGCTTGTCCTTTTCTATGCTAATATTATTTCACACAGTAACCCTCTACCTTGAGTGGCTCTTGGACCTTGTATTGAATGAACATTAGTAAAAAAAAAATGTAAGCCATATATGAAACCGCCTTCAACCAGTTAACAGCAGTTGAGGAGAAACGACAAAATTTTTTCTGGGTCATGTAACGTGCTTCGAACAATTAGATCAGTAGGAAAAGAAGGTGAAGAGAATATTCTTTGACTAGGAGTAATATAGTGTAAGTTGTCGACCAACAATCCATCATCAGCCAGTCTCTTAAGATTAACCTATATTTACACACAAACCAGAGTATTCGCGAATAGGAACGCTGAATTAAAAGTTACGTTTCTGTATATTCCACGATGAATTTATATTTTGATTTTATCGATTGCAGGCTATCTAAATCATATTTTTAATTTATATGAATATAACAGAATAACAAAATAATTACTGTCTATTCAGCTAATTTATATTTATTTACAGTCTAATTAACAGAAATTGAATTTTTTAAAATGAGAAATAACAGAAGGAGAAAGGGTGGATATGTCAGTTTCTCAGGGAAATAGGCAGCAAACTTCAATGTATTAATTTTTAGAAGCTGAATAGATAGATAGATAGATAGATAGATAGATAGATAGATAGATAGATAGATAGATAGATAATCATCATATTTAGATAGATAGATAGATAGATAGATAGATAGATAGATAGATAGATAGATAGATAGATAGATAGATAGATAACACATCACTCAACAAATCCCGGGCCTAACTAATAAAACAACTTTTAGGCAAAATTCGTCTTTATTTATCAACATAGTCTCCTTCTAAGTTGATACACTGATTCCAACGCTTCTCTGACAACTCGACACTTTTTGTAGAACTATTTGTTTTTGGCCTAAAAATACGCCTCGGTTTCCCATATCACTTCTTAATTCCAAATTTCTTTCTCTAGAGAAATTCTTTTGAGGTCTACAAATAACCAGTAGTCGCTGGGGGCCAGATCTGGAGAATAGGGTAAATCAGGTGGATGCGGAAGCAATTCAAATTGCAATTCATGTAGTTTTGCCATCATTGCGATGGACTTGTGAAACGGTGCGTTGTAGTAGAAGATCACTCTTTTCTTCTTCATCTGTGGCCGTTTTTGTGATTTCTTCTTTCGAATGCACCAATACACCAATAATGCTATTTAAAATTCGCTATTGATGGTTCTTTTTTTTTTCAAGGTAATCGATGCACATCCCAAAATACGGAGGCCAAAACCTTGCCTGCTGATGTTTGCGTCTTTGGTCGCTTTCGACGGCTATCCGCTGCTGCTGTCCACTCAGCTGACTGCCGATTTGACTCCGGAGTGAAATTGTGAATCCATGTTTCATCCATTATCACATATTTACGCAAAAACTCTTTCTTGTTGCGTTGAAACAGTTGCAAACAAAGCTCTGAATCGTCGACACGTCCTTGTTTTTGATCGACTGTGAGTAAACGCGGCACCCACTCTGAACACAGCTTTCTCGTTGACAAATGTTCATACAAAATGGTGAATACACTGCCTTCTTATATGTTCAACTCCACTTCTTTCTGACGCAACTTCAATTTACGATTGGCCAAAAAGAGATTTGTGAATATGTGGATGTTTTAGTAATTTTAGGCGACCTGGGCGTTCAACATAATTTGTGTCTGTAAGATCGCGTTTAAAGTCACCATACCACCTCTTAACTGCTGTTTCCAACGGAGTAGAGTCTGAATATCACTTATCAAGCCATTGCTTTGCTTGAACAGTATTTTCCCCATGATAGCAATGCTTTATCAACACACAAAATTCAGATTTTACCATTGTTTTGAAATGACAAACTCATATTTATTTGACTTTTACAAAAATCAAATGTACAGGAATGTTAATTTTTTGTTTTGTTTTATCATTTGGTTTCAAGTAGATAACATGATTGGTTTTGGTTCAGAATGCTTAAGTCTCAGAAATTTTTATAAAAAGATGATCTCAATTTTTTGGTAGATCTTATTATTTCTAAATAGTTTCGTAGGTTGAAATATCAGTATGACAAAACCATATTTATTTTTATTGTTTTATTGTTATAATGCTGGTTATAATTTTTTTAATACGATTGTGTTGAAATATGTGCTAATTTGATTTTGCAATAAATATTAAAAGAGTAATATTTCTTAAAGAATATTTTTTATTGAAAAACAAAAGATAGCTATCTCAGTTTATTTTTAAAATTTGCAATATTTTTACTTCAAGCGATGTAATTGTGCGTAAAATATATTACTAGCATGAAATATTCAAGACGGCTTACGAGCGAGTCAGCAAGTGTCACCGTGTAAGAGGAACCACGTAATTTTATTAGCCTAGGGGTCCCCAAATAGTTCCCATCCGACCCTGCATGTACCCTTAAATTTGACTGTATATAAGGGCTTGCATGGAATTAATGTTTTTGTGTATATATATATATATATATATATAGAGAGAGAGAGAGAGAGAGAGAGAGAGAGAGAAAAGAAAACTCAACGCGTCATTTCAATTGGTGATAAATTATCATTCAGGTCGTAGCCGATCATGGCCACAACCTGATAAAACACGGTATTTCAAAAAACATATAGTAATGCATTAATATAGTAATGCTAATTTATAGTAATCAGTCAGTTGCATACGTGACACACGCTAGTGCAATCATGGCACTTTTCATTCATAACTGACTAGCAAGACTGACAATTTTCTCACAGTAGGTTGCTGTTTCTTTCTGCGGTAAACCAGCTGTTAGCCAAGGTTGTCGAAGTCAATCTGACCTGCTATTCAACCCACAGCTGAGGGGAGAAGAAATGGAGTTAATGTAAACAAACTCGACTGGAATTCTAACTCGATACTCATTACGTAGTAATACTGACAAATTATTAATAATATTTGTACACAGTAACACTGGTATATTTCAATTCTTGTAAATGCTTTAATTCAATTGGAAGTAGATTTGACCTACAAAACCCCTATAAGCCTAT
Source organism: Ascarosepion bandense (assembly GCA_037127315.1). Lineage (NCBI taxonomy): Eukaryota > Metazoa > Mollusca > Cephalopoda > Sepiida > Sepiidae > Ascarosepion > Ascarosepion bandense. The sequence goes on along the minus strand of JBBBDQ010000808.1, from coordinate 2,446,198 downwards.
TATCCTGGATAAGAAAACGTATATTTTAAGACCCTGTGGATATTATACACCCCAGCCTGGCCACTAAAAGTTTTTTTTCTTCTAACTTGCCCTAAATTAAAAATTTAGAATGTGTTTTTTGAGTAAGCGTATTAATCGCATAAAGCTATTATTTCAGTTATGTTCAACGTCCTTTCAAGAAGTAGATGATTACGGCTCTCCACAGTCTCTATTTTTTTATTGCTATAAGTATTTTTCTGCTTTTTGCCATCTATCTTTGTCTTGTCTTGCCATCCATTCTCAAAAGCACATTAAGTTATTCGTTATTTCTAGCCCCCTTATCTTGCTTTTATTATGTCGTGTCAGTATCCCGTTCACGCTCCTCTTGGCTCATATTGAAGAGAAGTAGAGGTTTCCCTATTGTTTTCTGTTTAGAATTGAGTTTCCGGTTCCTTATAAAGTCTACTTCAACTCTATAACTCTAATTCTCCGTCTAAACTCTGAAACTTTATTTAATCTTTATTTTTCCTCAATAGGAGGATAGGTTCGTCTCCCTTCCGGCTCACACTCGTCCCCAGTCTTTTGAACAGGAATATAGGTTTATCCATTTTTATTTTCCTTGTTTAGAATTGGATTTCTATTCCGTTTTCGCACCCAGTTAGGTTGGATTGGTTAAAAGATTTATCTCGAATTTTGGTTCTTCGTTATATATACCAGGAATTTCAGCTATCTCCCAATGATTGCTAGTATAAGTGCTGCTACAACATACAAATTGGATGAAAGTCATTTTCATGTGACTTGCAGGCAAGTTTCTAATCAATTTACTATTATAATCGTTTCTAATTATAAAATTTTTTGGAAACAAGTTTCAACTGACAAACTCTTTGAAGAAATGTTTTTCAATGCGTTCAAGTCGCAAATGAACGTTTATGTGCAAATGTTTTATGTGCAAACGCTTTGAACAAACCCCTTGATGCTCATATTGAATTGATGAGCTTTGCTAACAATTACTAGCACAATGATGGGAAGAAAGTTAAAGAAATGTCTCTTCAAGTTGAAGAATAGTCTAAATCCATTGAAACTTAATACTTGTGACTTTTTTTTTTTACTGAAATGAATAAAAGAATGTCAACTATAACTAGATAATTTTATTTTATTTGTTCTGGTTTATTTTCCTTTGTTTTTCTCTGTGATTAATATGGTTTTAGACTACAAGAAACATAACAAAGGAATTTCCATAGGCACTTGACCTCTCCGGCACTATGAATGTTGAACTCACCTTCTAAAAATCCTCAGTATAGGATTACTCTGAGACGTTCGTTTCAACTGCACCCAGATTAGTTTCAGTGTTGCTGTAATTAATAGGACGAGTATCAACGTCATTATTGTTTTTATTATATTTCGTTCATGATCATCAGCAATAGAGCTAACCAAATGTATGGGGTTTGTATTGGAGATATCAGAGTCAGGCAGATACATGTTATCTGTTTTTTTGCGTAGTATGATAACTAATGAAGAAAAATGTAACACAGGGCTTTAAAGGTCTATCGGAATTACGTAAAATGCCTTCCAGAATCTAAGCAAATTGTTAAGATATTCGAATATAATAATTCGGTAGAAACAAAGACAAGAGTGCTGAACTGCTACGTAATATTAATCCATCTGTATGGTATTGAATTAATAAAGAGGAAGAAGAAACTCGACGTGATAGAGACATCGTTCTACAGGTGGATGCTGAAGATACCGTGGATAGAGCTTATGAGCAACGAGGATATACTAAAGGAAATAATAGTTAGAAAGAAACTCAAGCATAAAATCAAAAAGTTGTTGAAATTCCTAAGATATATGAACAGTGCCGGATTTACATATGGCCAGTATATGCTGAACCCCAGAGACCTCAAAACTAGAAGGGCCTCAAACTAATTTGAAACAATTTAGAGTATCCTCTTTATTCTAGATACATTTCTGTGGGATATAAAGTTCAGATAAAAATTATCAGCTAATGAAATAAATTGGATGAATTCCAAGATTATAAAAAAAGTGTTTTTAAAAAATATGTTTTTATGGACGGTGTGGGTGGGGATGAACATACATAATGAGGTGGTCCCTCAAATTCTACTATCCTGGGGTCTTATTAAGGCTTAAATTTGAGGACGGAAGCTTAAAAATCTGATACTCATAGAACGTATTAAGGAAAATAGGTGTAAAAGAAAACATTAAGTAACTTACCCTAAGTTAGTGTTAATGGGTACCAGAATAGAGACAGGAGAAATGGTAAATATTCAAACTTTTCTTAAAGCTACAAAGAGCAGAATTTTGTGGAAGGCTATGAACACCTACGACCTGAAAAGACATGACACACAAAGGATAAGAATATTCTTCATCCTTTTTATTAGACTCTAATATCTGTCATTTATTATTTTCGTTATTCCAATCATTAATCGCGCCAGCAGTATCATATTTTCTTGTCCAAGACACTAATTTCGGCCTTTTGACCAAAGATTACCCCGTCCATTACTGCCTAAAAATCAATTGAATGTGTCCTGTGAAACATTACTCCTTCCATCGTTATTTAAGATATTTTAAATGTTTACCACAATATCTACTCTGTTGGCTTGTACTTGATAAAAAATACGCTGATCTTTTTCGTATCGATAATTGTTGGTCGTCTGATAAAATCGATGTGACTTGGAGATTTTTCTCTCTTCCGATCACTAGAAATAGGTAATGAACACAAGAGATTGCGAGTAAACTAGAAGCTCAATAACTTTGAAATGCTCTCATCTAGTTTACGAGACAGAAATTTGGCCTTTATTGAAAGTAAAACTTTATATGTCTTTAACTGTGGATAAAATAGAATTATTCACTAGTTTTCAATTCACCTGTTTATATGACGGTGACTCTGACATGAACAGCTGTCTTTCATAACACATGTTACTAATGTTTTCATGCATCAGCACACAAACACGCAAAAATACACATATGTGTGCGTATCTATGCATATATGTATTGATGATGATGGCTATGTACAACAATCCTTCTTTCCGCATGGCCTAAAAGCTACGTATTTGAGGTTCCAATCACAATTAGCAGTACCTTAATTAAGCAGGGATTCTACGTGTTGCAGCGGATCTCTGCTTTTTCCCACATTGTCTACATAAACCAGAAATATGTGTTTCTAGAATTTTACACTTATGTAACTTCACAAATATGCACTTGCCCAACTCGCCTAAAGTCAATGAGTGAAACCAACCAACAGCCTAGCAATATTAATCACTTGTGCGTAGACGCGATGACCAACATGACTCCGAATACAGTTGCTTCTACGAAACCATGATTGAGGTTTGGGGGTTGTATTATTGAATATATATAATTTGAATTCGTATAGAATCCTATATCATATCTAAATATATTTATAAATGGAACTTTGTCTCTGTGTGTGTGTGTGTGTGTGTGTGTGTGTGTCCGTTACCTATAGACTCCGAAACGGCTGAACCGATTTTTTTGAAAATTTACACAGTTGTACTATAAGCGTCTGCGAGTGTTCTTAGCTAGGTTTTGTGTCGAGGCACCCCCGATAAATATCGAAAATCGATAATCGAAAAAATCGGATTATAGACAAAGACATACGAAACGATATTCAGAAGTTTCAAGGTTGCAGTTCTTACAGTAGTGCAGAATATATATATAAGGCAAGATGTTTGTGTGTGTGTCTGTTTATCTGCCTGTATGTCTGTGTTTTTTCAGCCCTTTTATTTTAGTTTTTGCTTCGGGTTTGTCTTTAAGTAGGTATAATTGTAGTTCTTAGTCTCAGCTATGATACCATTTACTCAGAGGACATATTTAGCCTTCAAAATTCAGTTTACGACGAAAAAACTTATTTATGCAAGGGTATCAAAATTTGACTTACATCCATTCATTTTTCTTTCAGTCTACGGTTTCGATTTAACTGGAAACAACTATTGCTTTTTAGATTTTCTTGCCAACGTCTGAGCTCCAGGACCATGGATTAGTTTTAAAGCTTTCATTACACCCGAACAACACCGGGCTATACTGCTAGTGTACCATAATCGTTCGTATATTATAGGCCCTTTTTTCCCTCTTTTTTTAATATACTCTTTTTTTCAGATTTTTAAGTCTAAAATATAGAGTATTATATACGAGAAGTAAATATTAAATCTCTCTATTCCACTTATGCTTGTCACCATATTCAGGATAATGAGACTGAAAGTAACTCATTGCAAGTGGTTAATTAATATGTCTAAATTAATATGAAAATGTGTGTTTAAATCATTAAACAAACACTGCATTTTTTGTTTTATTTTTCTTTTACTTTTTCACATAGGTATTAAGCACATTTTCATCTGTTCCAAAGCAGCTCATGGCAAATTTCGAGGTCAGAAAGTTTCGCATATATTGTCAACGTAGATGTCTTCAGCATCAACAAGGTTTTTCCTTAAAAAGAGTTTCCTCTTTACTGCCGTCAAGTGTTTTCGTGATGCAGCATTTTAGATGGTTATAATGTGTTTTTATTACATCTAAATTGACATTATTTTCGATGATAGCTTATTGCATTTTTTGTGTGATTTTTGTGTGATCACTCTAAATCCGTATAAATTATACTTTCGGAAACATACTATAGTTTTCTAATTCTTTAGAAAGTGCTTTCTTTCCATTTCAGTTACGAAATTGAGCAGTCATGTCTTTCGAGAAAACCTGAACGTGTAAATATGTTTTGAATACAAATATAACCTTGCTTTATTGTAAAACTATTCCAAGCCGTGGGACCAAAGCACGACAGTTTAATTAATGGTTTCTCTTGCAAAGGGAGACCCAGGTTCGAATTCGACTGAAGGGTGCATTTTCTTTAATAAGTTATTTCGAGTTCCCAGGCTGGAAGATGAAAATAAAATAGTGTTTAAAGTAAAAGGAATGTCTCTTTAAATTCACATATCAACTAAAAATAACATCAAAATACTATATTCTTTATAAATTCTTATTTTGTTTAACATAAACCGTATAAAATGTGTAACAAATGTTAAATTTAGGTTAAATTTAATTGCTACAAATTCTAAAATATCAGTCCAAAATATACAAGGCATTTTTATCAGTTTTGATGTTTAATGTTAGCGGCGCGTATTATACACGAACGCAAATTATACACGAAAACTACAGTATGAAAATGAATAAAAATAATCTGAGTCCTAACTAGCAAAAGATGACATCTGCGAAACTAAAGGAAAGTATTTCGTTTCCAGCTGGAAATTTTCTTTGACTTTTCGTAATTTCTTAAAGATAAATCTTTACTGTCTTTTATTGGAAAACTTCGAACGACCTTTATCTTAAAAGACCCAAAAACACAGGAAAACAGTGGGGGATATTTTACATTTAAAAAGAAAAAAACATTTATTTACATTTTAAATTAAACATTAATCTATAGAAACAGAAAAAAAATTAAATAAATGAATAAAAATAATCTGAAATCGAAACATTAAAAAAAATGAACATGGGTGAAACAAATTTTTTTTTCTTTTTCAAGTTAGTCCTAACTAGCAAAAAATAACGTCTGCAAAACTAAGGGAAAGCATTAAAAAAACATTCATTTACATTTTGAATTAAACATTAGTCTGTAGAAACAGAAAAAAAATTAAACCTACAAAGGGCGGAGGAACTCTTAACGAGTCAACGGCCAGCTAACTAGAGGTGTTGTCTCAATAAATCACCGTGGAGAAGGCAACAGGATACCACTCCACTATTTATCTATCCTGCGCATAATCATGGCTTTGCAGCATAAATATATTAAATTTAACGGTGTGAAGGGGGTTGCTTTCAAAGGAAGCAATTCCTCGCCCGGTAAGGACCGACATGGGCAACAGGTGTAACCTGACCGTCATCCGGTGACTGTTAGCACCAACGGCGTAAAGGGGACTCTTTTCCCTAAATTTGTCTCTCACTCGGGAAGGAACGACATGAGCAACAGGTGTCGCTGGACCGTTACCCTGAGACTGTGCGCAACAAAGAAAGAAGTACCCTGGGACATGAAACGTCATGACGCTCAACAACTGTGGACAGCTAGAGAATGTCAAGCAGGAGATGAACAGACTGAACATCAATATTCTGGGAATATGTGAAACCAGATAGCCAAACAATGGAGACTTCAGCAGCAACAACCACAGGATAATATACACAGGAGGCAAAAACGGAGTCGGCGTAATATTGGTCAAAGAAATGGAGAAACGCGTTCTGGGATACTGTCAGTTCTGGTCAAACTGAAAGGGAGACCGATCAACATAGCAATTGTAGTCATCTATGCACCAACAACGCAAAGCACTGAGATAGAAATAGAATCGTTTTACTTCACTCTAGACAATGCCAAGGCTCAATGTAAAAGCCAAGAAATTAGAATCATCATGGATGATTTGAATGCCAAAGTAGGCAAGGAGAGCGAAGGTATTACAACTGGCAACTTTGGATTAGGAATCCGCAATGAACGAGGAGAGAAATGGGTCTAATGATGCACAGAAAGTGACCAGGTAATGACTAACACCTTGTTTCAAGAACACCAACGACGTCTATGGACATGGAGAAGCCCAGGAGTAGACAGGAAAAACCAGATAGACTACATAGTCATAAACAGAAGATTCAGAAACGCAATGGATCAATACAAAGCCTATCCAGGCGCTGACTGTGGAAATGACCACGTCCCACTTATCTGCAAAGTATAGGATGTTGTGGTGCAGTGGATATCGGCTCGGAACGAGAAATCGGAGAGCCGAGTTCGAATTCCAGTTGAATTCCTGGCACTCACTTACGCGCAAATACCCTTGGGAAAGGTATTAATCCGTCTCTTCCTTCCAGTTATGGGTTAAATAGCAGGACAGGCTAGGTTCTATAGCCTTGGTCGGCAACCAGTCTTCCGCAGAAAGCAATGGCAACCTACTGCGAGATAATCTTCTGCCCAGTCAGTCATGTCTCTTTCGAGACATGATCGCCCAAGCGTGTTTCACGTATGGCACTAAAGTGACTGAAAGGTGAAACTCCAGAGATTGAAGAAGCCTAGTGCAAAAATACAAAATACAACATGATCGGGAATGACCTTAACCTACAAAAAGAATACAGTAACAGCGTGAAAATCAGTTACGAAGAACAAATTGGAAAAGGACCCTCGAAATCGGACTCACTAAAAGAAGCGATAGTAACATCAGCAACCAACATTACCCTAAAGAAGAAAAAAACAGTGGATAACTGAAGAGATTCTCAGCATGATGCAAAGGAGAGAAAAAATTATGTCAAGATATGGAAACATGGAGTACAGGAAACTACACTAGAAAATAAGGAGAAAATGCTAGTAGGCTAAAGAGGAATGGCTCAGTGAAAAATGTGCAAAAGTAGAGACACTGAGCAAGCATAATAAAGCAGACATGCATAAAGAAATAAAAGAACTGACAGGAGAAAAAACCTGCTCTTCAGCAGGATGTATAAAATCCAAGGACGGAACAATCATTCTGGAGAAAGAGGAACGATAGGAAGAATATATAAAAGATCTTTTCCACGACAAAAGGGAGCAACGGATAATACACAAAGATGAGGACGTACCGGAAATATTAAAGTCTGAGGTGAAATCTCCAATAGCCCACCTGAGTAGAAATAAAGCAGCTGAATCAGACGGCATAGTAATAGAGTTGCTGATAGCCCTGGAAGAATTTGGCATAGAGAAAATTACAGACATTATAGATAAAATTTATAATAGTGATGTAATACCAGATGACCTAAGCTAGTCAATCGTCATAGCACTGCCTAAAAAGCCACATGCAAACGAGTGCAAACTCCACAGAACTATCAGTTTAATGAGCCATATAACAAAACTGATCGTCCGAATCCTGATGAATAGAGCGAGAAGCAGAATCAGGCCAAATATTGGCCGAGAACAGAGCGGGTTTGTCAAAGACACTGAAACAAGGAACGCCATATTTATTATTAGGATGCTCTCCGAAAGGGCAATACAAATGAAGAAGTACTTGTACCTATGTTTTATTGATTATGCAAAGGCGTTTCACAAAATACGCCACGCGGAATTGATGGAGATACTCGGCAGCCTTGACATATTTGGGAAAGACATTAGAGTAATCAAAAGTCTCTACTGACAGCAAACCTGTCGTACATACAGACAGGTAATGAATTCAGCAGATATAAAAAGATAGAAAGAGGCGTAAGACAATGATGTATCTTTTCATCGGATCTATTCAACTTGAACAGCGAGATTATTCTGCGTACCCTAGAAGTTATGCCAGGATTCGTCATCAGAGGCCACAATTTATACAATATAAGATACGTATATGATACATTGCTGATAGCAGACATAGAAAGAAAACTACAAGACCTTCTACAAGAAGCTAAAGAGCGTGACAAGAAAGGGCTACAAATAAACTGCAAGAAAACCCAGTGCATGGTCATCAGCAAAAAGAGCAGTCCAAAATGTCAAATACAGGTAGGGGATACTAAAATCAAGCAGGTACAAAAATTTAAATACCTGTGAAGTGTTCTAACAGAAGACGGAAAGTTCTTCACAGAGATCCGAAGGCGAATTGGCATGACGAAGGAAGCATTCTAGAAGTTGAGAAACTATTAAGAAACAGACAATTTCACTAGAAACAAAGAGGAGAGTACTGGATTGCTATGTGGTGTCGGTCCTTCAAAAATGTTGGACAATATCTTCGAGGATGAAAGAAAAACTTGAAGCAGCTGAAATGTGGTTCTACAAAAGGATGCTGCGGATATCATGGACGGAGCATGTGAGCAATGACGAGGTTTTGGAAAGGATGGAAACGAAAAGGAAAATTAATACTGAACATCAGGAAGAGACAGCTAAAGTTCCTGAGACATGCAATGAGGAAGACTTGGAGAACCTGATACTAACAGGCCAGATAAATAAAAAAAAGTGACATGGGATAGCAGAGGATAACATGTTTTAAGGCCTGATCCGGTGGATGACGGAACTAGGGTTGTATGGTGTAACCGGAGAAAGCGTGCTAAGAGCCACTAGGGACAGGGAAATATGGAAAGCCATGATCGCCTACGTCCGGAAAGAACAAAGAAGAAGAAGAAGAAGAAGACGAAGAAGAAGAAGAAGAAGAAGAACTACAGTATAGGATATAGTTTAGCAAAAAAAAATTTTGAGTGAAAAATTAGTAAATTCACTTTAAGAATTAAATGTTAACAAGTATATCACTGTGTCTACGGCTATATCGTGTTGAATGCACCGGTTCCCGTCCGATCACCGAAGTTAAGCAACATCGAGCCTAGTCAGTACTTAAATGGGTGACTATTTGGGAATGCCAGGTGCTGTAAACGTAAAGACGAAGAATAGTCCACCGGTCATCCAGGTTTGGGGGTTGGGTGCAGCGCTAACAACCCTGCCCGTAAAAAACAGTTTGTTACAGAAACAGCAACAAGAAGTTGGGTGTGATGGATAAATGATGGTGATGATGTCAATGTAGGGTTCTATTTCATTATCAAAAAATGAGTTGTTGCGACTGTAAGTAAAAGTATTTCAAGAAATGATAAAATACGTTGACAGTGTAAGACATCGTCGATTAATGAATACATCTCGCCGAGAGCTATCAACTAATAATCTATTTTATTTTCATGAGAAAAAAACTTACTTTTGCGTCTTTTTCCCAGACGTTAAATAGTGCAAAAATATAATCCAGGAAGCATAATGTAAAGGTAAAACCTTGAAGGTTAATATATATTATTATAATAATTAATTATACAGTTAATGAAAAGAAAGAAAAGGAAACAACTATTTAACGAAGATTTAAATTTAGATTATTTTTAGTTTTAAAATCTGAATTCATGACGACATTTTCTTATGAATTCTTTTCTTAAGTTTAAAAGTAATTTTTCTTAGGATATTCTATTATTTTAATCTTTTCAACTAAACATAGATAGCATCTATCATAAAAGTTATTGGGCTTGTAGGCCAAACTTATTAGTCTCCAACTCACTGTTCGGTTGAGCCTTTCCTTTTTCATTTACAAAAATCTTTGGAAAAGAGAAATATGGAAGTTTAGATTGGGGTTGGAAATTGAGTGTTTATGGAAAGAGTAACGTTGTTTAAATTGTTGTTACATCCTTAAAAGAGGCTACAAACAGACAAGGTGGTACTCTAGTGAAAGAACAAGAACAGGTGCGTAGATGAAAAAAGAGAAATTAATAGTAAAGAGAATACAGTACGGTAAGAGAGGGAATCTGGTGACAGGCTAGTAATTACTGAAGATAATTACATGGGCTCATTGTATATGGCTACTAATATAGTCAATCCAAATAGGCCATAGGGACTGTAAGACATTCCGTTACAACAATTCTCAAGGTGAAACTCTAATGCAAAATATTTTTTATCATTTATGTGGGGATATTGGTTTGGTATATTACTTGAGTAGATCTACATTTGCCTTTTACTGGACAGTTGTTGATGGACCTAAAATTGCAAGATGGTAAAATACCAGTTTTAAGATTATCCCTATCTAAATTCTTTAATATTTATCTATTGTGGGAATTAATAATATTGCCCATATTTTGTGTGCAATACTAACTATTTTTAATACTAATTGTCTTAAAATCTTTGTGTAGAAGATTATTGGTATGGAAATGCTTACCAATTGCAGAAAATATTTCCTTATGTTGAAATGAGAAAGTCTACAGAATAAAGTGGTTAAGCCATATTACTCTCTTTTTTCTATGTCTATTTCTCGCGCTAGATAGCTCAGATTTAACAACTGGTTTTACATATACTAATCTAGTCTTGAAGCCGCTTTCCTGGAGATCTTTATCATATATTTTTTTATTTTCGTTGGAAGTTTTGAAGTTTGAAGATAATCGGTTGAATTAAATGTTAAATATTTGTTTTATAATAGTGGCTGGAATTAGCATTAATATAGCTAAGGGTATCATTTTCTTTGAGTTAAATTTGGTAGGGGCCAGCATTAAGATTCAGAATGATGACTAAATAAATGTTTTTAGATTATAGAAAATTACAATTTTAAAACTTAGAAATTTAAGGACCCTAAATATTTTCTGATGGATTCTATAAATTAAGAGTCCATTGTAATTAGGAACAAACATAAGGCCGTCATAAAGATATAAGCCGATTTGTTTACGGTCTATACTTCTATTTAAAGTATCTAATATATAAATACCTACTATATAAGCAACTTGGGTGAATCATATACCCCCATAGGGACATCAAAACTATCGTAGGAAACGTTGGTCTAGATAGAAGGTTAGAATCGATTTTTCCCTTCATAAAAGCAATATAAGATTATCATACAACAGGAAACTATATGTCTCCCAATATATGCATGGATGTAGTGATGGCAAATTCAAAATTGCACCTATTTACCAAAATACAGACAACGAAATATTAATAATGCAGGAAGAAAGATTAATAAAAAAAAATACAAGACTTCACTCAACAAAACGACATGATGAAAAAACACACACACCGAAAAAATATATAGACACACACATACATACACAAACACATACACACACATACAAATGACAATAATAAAGAACCAGAAAAACACACACACAAAAAACACAGACACATACATACATACATACATACATACATACATACATACATACATACACAGACACACACATACATGCACACCAAATTCAAATAATAACTCCAAACAATAAAAAAGAACCAGATGACCCATAAAAAATAATTCTAAAATAATTCTAAAACATAAAGAAGACATCAAGGAGCGCTCACCCACACGCACACACAGAAACCTATAAGTCTGGTAAAATAAACATCAAAAGAGGTATATTTCAAGGTGATTCTTTGTCTCTCTTACTATTCTGCATATCATTAATAACACTAACCAGCCAACTTAACAAGACAGAATGTGGTTATAAAATAGGCCAGAATAAAATAAGCCATCTATTTTACATGGATGACTTAAAGTTGTATGCTAAGAATGATAAAGAGCTGGAAGGTCTTCTGAAAACTGTAAAATGCTTCAGCGAAGACATTGGAATGAAATTCAATTTGAATAAATGTGCTAAAGCTAGTTTTACGTGGATCGTTACAACAAACATCCTCAATTAGCATAGACACTGCTGTAGCAAATAAAATAATTAAAGCCAGAAGAAGCTTATGAATACCTAGGAGTATATGAGAGTAAAAAAATTTACCATAAAAATATAAAAGAGATAGTGCGTAAAGAGTACTATAGAAGGCCACGACTGATATTAAAAACTGAATTGAATTCTCAGAACATAATTATGGCCATTAATAGCCTTGCAATCCCAGTTGTCTAATATAGTTTTAACATCTTAAACTGGACTCTAAACGACATCAGGCGAATGGATTCTAAAACAAGAAAGCTTCTTTCTAAGCATAAGATGCATCATCCAAAGGCTGATGTAGACCGTCTATATATACCCCGTAAAGAAGGTGGAATAGGTCTTATTCAGCTAGAATTGTGGCTTACTAACATACTTACTTGTGGCTTACTAACATACATAGAAACAACAAAGGACTGAATGATACAATTAGTCAAGCAACATGAAGAAAGAAACAAAAGATATTCAATAATAAAGAAGGCAGTAAATACAAACAATATTTACATTTAGTAGATTCTGTAGAAAAGCAAAACAGAAGCCAAGAACCAACTATTGCAGCAAAAAATATGAAAATGAAAACCAAAGATAAAGCTCTTGAACAGATGAAGCAACACTGGCAAGACAAACCTCTGCATGGCCAATATCCAGAACGTGCCAATAAATCCAATGTTGACAAAGTTAATACTCATCGATGGTTACGTGCATCTGGATTAAAGTCTTTATTCTTGCAGCGCAAGACCAAAGACTTTTCACTAGAAACTTTCAAGCAAATATTATACATAATTATGTGAATCCAAAATGCAGGTTCTGTGATAAACACCAAGAAACAATAGACCATCTAATCTCAGGATGTTCTGTAGTTGCCCCAAATGAATATAAAAATCGTCCCGATAGAGTGTAGTAATATTTACACTGGAAAATGTGCAAACACTATGGAAAATCTGTAAACAAACACTGGTATGAACATCACCCAGCACCGGTTACAGAAATAGATATCACCATTCTATGGGATTACACCATCTACACAGACAGAAAATTTGAAGCAAATAGGCCGGACATTACTGTTAAAAACCGGAAAGAACAAACTTGTCTGTTAATTGACATGGCTTGTCCAACGGATTGTAATATAGCAATCAAGGAATTCGAAAAACTGTGAAAATATAAAGACCTGGAATGAGAAATAGAAAACATCTGGAAATTTTAAACAAGAGTCGTGCCAGTAGTAGTAGGTGCACTTGAAATGATAAAAACAGGAACAAACAACACATTGAAAGAATCCCTAGAAACCCCAGCTTAAGAGATATAGAAAAAATTGTCTTGTTAAGTACAGCCCACACACTAAAGAGAACTTTGTCTATATAACGCTAGGGATGATAGGGGAGATAGAAAAAACATGAAATGGGGCCATAATGGTGGCTGCTTCTGCAGACCTAACCACACATTTTGAAAGAACCGAATACAAAGAACTGGTGTATATTTTGAATTCAGACTTGTCCTTCTCTTTGTTGCCAATCAAAGATAAAGTGCTCAATCAACCACTATTATTTTCTCTATAGCTATTAGTAGAATAGATGGATTAGTATCTTTTCTAGGATTTTTTGCACGTAAGCAAATAAAAAAAATTAAACCGGTATACGATTCCTCATTATAAGCCGATATCTATCTATTGTACATGTTATAATAATAAAAATAAGGCGAAAACGAAAGAAACGAACAACCCACAACACTCCAGTGTTTTAAAAGAAGTCAGACGGAAAATGCTGCCCTTTTTAGGATAAAAAGAATACAACTTGAACTCTATTACATTTTACTTAAGATTTGGCAAACCAGTCGAGCAGTCGGATGATTACTCTGTCAAGGTATGCCTTCATTACGCCAGCCCGACTGGCAATGCCTGTTCCGCCGGTTTGGTAGATGAAACTATGTAGATCTTTTACCTATTCTGCCGTTTGGGACTTCAGGGTTTGGTCGCGTTGAGTTCGATCCCTCCTTGTCAAACATACCACCATGGGTGGCTCTGTAGGAGTTAGAACTCTAGATGGCTTTGGACAAGTAAGCCTTCTACTATGACAAGTAACAATAATATATATTTTACACTTGACGTCAGACTTAACAGTTCGTTATAAAATGTACCGATTGAATTTATTATTGCCATTGGTAATATTTTATGAATACTGTTAGAAGAAAGATTGGCTATTAATTATATTTTGTTACTAGTGTGAAAGCTCGGATTAACTATTAGTTATATTTTATTACTAGAGATAGAGCTAATATCGACTGATAATTATATATTAGAGTAAGGATTGGCTATTATTCATATTTTGTGACTAGTATTACAGCTTGTGTGCGTCGTGGTGCGGTGGTTCTCGGCTCGGAACGAGAAATTGGGGAGCCGAGTTCGAAATCTAGTTGAATTCCTTGCATTCACTTACGCGCAAATATCCTTGGGTAAGGTATTAATCCTTCCGGTTATGGGTTAAATAACAGGACAGATTGGGTTCTATAGACTTGACCGGAAACAATAACGTTCTGCCCAGTCAGTCATATCGCTTTCGAGACATGATCGCGTAAGCGTGTATCACGTATGGCACTTAACTGACTGATACAATTAGAGCTTGTATTGGTTGTTAGTTATATTTTATGACTATAGTTACAGATCGCATTTATTATTTATTATATTTTATGATTACAACCAAGGTTTCTTATTCATTATAATTTATGCCAAGTGAACTGCAAAAACTGCAATTTATAGATAGAGGAAAAACTTACAATTATATAATCTAGGAATGTGAATGTTTTAATATACAGATAGAATTAAATTATTTTGAACTCTTATCACACGTTTCTTTTGAAAAACATGAAAAGAAGAATAGATCTCAAGAACATCTAAAAATAAACTAGCGTCCATGTTGAAAGATTTCTCTGCATGTAACAGGCTGTGAATGTATAAATATATTTGTTGTTAAATCAATATGCCCATAGACTAGGTATAAATGGCACATTTATTTCTGGAGATTGTTTCGAAGGTCTTATGTCTTCTGGCAGCCACCGTTTCTTAAGTTTTATTGTTACTAGCAATATAGACCGGCGTTGCTCGGGTTTAATGAAAGCTTTAAAACTAATCCATGGTCCTGGAGCTCAGACTCAACTTAAAGAATATTTATGTGAAGTCTGATGAGAATCGGATAAAAATTGTGGATTTGTATAAAGGACATACAGACAGATAAACAGACACACACACAAACATCTTACCTTTTATATATATATATATATATATATATATATATATATATATATATATATATATATTATCGATATTCTGCATTATTGTAAGAACTGCAACCTTGAAACTTCTGAATATCGTTTCTTATGTCTTTGACCCAGTAGGATATCGGAGGTATCGATTTCCAATATAGGGGTCAAATAAGTCATCCAAGGATAGAACTGCAACCTTGAAACTTCTGAATATAGTTTCTTAAGTCTTTGTCTATCAGTGTATCAAATTTGATTAAAATCGGACCACTCCTTCTATAACCCGATTTTTTCGATTATCGATTTTCGATATTTATCGGGGGTGCCTCGACACAAAACCTAGCTAAGAACACTCGCAGACACTTATAGTACGACTGTGTAAATTTTCAAGAAAATCGGTTCAGCCGTTTCGGAGTCTATAAGTAACGGACACACACAGACACAGAAACACATACACACACACAGAGACACACACACAAACAAAGTTCCATTTAAAAATAAGTTTAGATTTCACAAGATATGAGCATTCTTTTCAGGGTATCTTTGCATACATTCTCTGGTACCTTTCTGATTGATGATTGAGAGTTTCATCAAGAAGGTGAGTCTTCGAAAGATGGTAGTCTTCTATGTAACCTAATTTCAATTATTGTAATAAAAACCTTGCCAACTATGGCCCTATATCATTACTCTGAAAGCAGATAATATTCAAAGAAATATCTAAATCAAAATTAGCCATGTAAATTTCAAGAAAGGATACTCAAGACGAGATCATGAAAAATATAGCAGTACTGCAATAATTTTACTACTGAAACGTAGAGGTAAGATCAAGATTGGAAAAGAATTGAAAAAAGAGTATATGATATTACTTAAATTATTTGCATCAGGCTCTTAAAGTATGACCTGTAATAAAATGGGAGTAAAAATAAACACAGGTTAATATTTAAACATGAAAGAACCATTTTTGCCTTCCATCGGTATATATAATGCTAACCTC
The DNA here is from genome assembly GCA_037127315.1 of Ascarosepion bandense. Classification (NCBI taxonomy): domain Eukaryota; kingdom Metazoa; phylum Mollusca; class Cephalopoda; order Sepiida; family Sepiidae; genus Ascarosepion; species Ascarosepion bandense. The sequence goes on along the minus strand of JBBBDQ010000808.1, from coordinate 2,429,835 downwards.
CAAGAGAGTAACACATTGCGCCTTCTCAGACTAAAATTTTCTGCTGAAATGAAGAAGTTTTACATTGAATTAACTTCTACATTGAATCCATAGCTAAATCTGCTGCTAGGAAGTTCGGTTCACTGTGTAGGTCCAGGAAGCTTTTTCCGTCTGGATCTATCTCGCACAAGCATAAATCTACCATCCGCCCGTGAATTGAATAGTTCTGTCAATTCTGGTTGGGTGCCCCTGCTATTCATCTAGGGTCCCTTGAAAAAATTCAACTGAGAATCTGCTATATAATTGACCCCGATCTGGTAGCTTAACTCCGGTCACTTTTGCAACGACGTAATCTGACTTCCCTCTGTCTCTTCAACAAATACTTTCACGGATTCTGCTCCGATGAGCTTAGTTCCCTGGTGCACCTCCGCATGAATTTACTAGACTAGCGACTAGGTCCCAGATATTTATAGTAAAACCGATCAAATGCAACCACAACTTCTATTTTAATGTTCTCACACGTCCCGCCTGTGTACTTGCTTCCTTGACAGCTACAATCTCTAAGAATTTAAATGCAAGGTCAATCGCCATCAATTATCTCTTTGACTAGCATCTTTTCCCTGACAATCGTTGTATCTTGTTCTTTTCCCTTTCCACTCTACTCTCATGCAGCTCTCTACACAACAGTGTTCTCATCCTTCTCTTATTCGTTTTTTGACGCCTGCTGTAATTTGTTCCTTTTTCTCACCACTCTCCTCAGTACTGCCTTGCTTGGGGTAAAATGATTATAATATATATATATATATATATATATATATATATGTGTGTGTGTGTGTGTGTGTGTGTGAGAGAGAGAGAGAGAGAGAGAGAGAGAGAGAAGAGAGAGTTTGGATCAAATATAGATAAAAAATGGATCGGAATCAATTAATATAAGATAAGAAAAATAAGGAACGTTTATCAATCTAACAAGTTTTACTTTTATTAAAGCTTTATCGGAGATAATGTGGAAAAAAAGAAGAATGAAATTTTAGTATTTTACCTTTGTGTTTGAATTTTCATTGATTAATCATGTTTTGCGTGCATTCGAATTGTTAAACAAACATTCGAATTTGTTAAACAAATTATAATTTGAGGCGTTCTAAGCCTAATTGAAAAAACGTAAAAATTGCTTCATGTAGGCACAATAAAATTATTATCTAAACACTGGCTAGAATACTCATAACAAGGTGACGAAAAGTATCAGCGTTCAAATAGCGCATAATAATATATGCTAGACAGATGGAATAAACTATTCCTGAAATTCTGCAGACATTTTACGTGATATGCCTTATATAATAAGTGATATGACGTGGAAATACCAACTTTCGTCTAATTAGAGAAGTTAAGCAATGTTAATCCTAGTCAATACTCAGATGAGCCAAACAAACCCGCAATGGAGACAATCTCCATATATTATATATATACTATACCATATCACTCGTACTATGAGAAGACCTCGATAGGTAAAGGGGCTTCTAGACTGACAGGTCACAAGACCTACCTGGAGTTGGGTGGGTAGTGAGAGATTTAACATATCTCGTTCCAAGATGTCACATGTATAACAAGAATACTTGATGGAAAGAATTGCGGCCCACCATGGACAGCACAGAGATTTCTAGTTCAAATTGTCTGTGGTAACAGACAAGTGACACTGACTCGCTTAACACCCACGTTTGTTGCAATTTAGTTTCCATGGGATATGAGAACAAAACTCATATGCCTTGCTAACAGCATAAAACCTACCACTTCACGTGGTCTCATGACTTTGCTAATTCGACTCTACTAACATTATTAAGGTATAATTTCGGTTAAACAATTTATGTATTGTTTACATAATGATTCTATCCACTGCTTCTCCACTGCTGACTTTGTGAGATTGTTGGATAACTTTTTCTGTAACCTCGGTTATATATTGCCAGTTTTGCCAAGAAAGTTACAAAAGCTTCTACGTTGATTTTGATCTGCGTATAAGTGGATGATTGATCCACTTCCAGACTTTCACAACTTCTCAAGTTTGTAGAAATTTTAAATATATATATACTAGTGTTAGTTCTAATAATGTTTAGCACCAAGATTGTTCGTTTTGTCAAGTTTTACTGACTTCGAAGTTTCGTGAGGATACTGTTATGTTGTCTTCACTCATCGAGGCTGTTTCTTGTTGTGTATATATATATATATATATATATATATATATTGTCTTTATATATAGATATATATTTAAAATTAATAGATAGATAGATAGATAGATAGATAGATAGATAGATAGATAGATAGATAGATAGATAGATAGATAGATAGATATTGTTCTACGACAATCAAATATTCTTAGAACTTTCCCTATCGCATAGTTGAATAATATTTGAGCTTAACAACTTTGACAAAATATTGCAATAGCAATCATAAATATAAATACTGGTGAAGGGATGAAAAGATTAGATATTGACAACTTATTTATATAATTCTTACGAAATCCGTTACGTAATGATTTAACTACGACATGTTTTTAATTTATTTGTTTAAATTTTTAATGGATACTCGTATTTGAGTACATATTCTTTGTTGAGATAATGTGAAAGAGAAGGAATACTCTGATTTAAAAATGGTCGCAGAGCTAACTGTAAACCACTCCAATATCGTTCTAAAATAATGACAAAAATTCTGAAAGAGCCATGGTCGCATACATCCTGAAAGGGCATGGCATTTTTAAAAATAGTCACAACTTTGGATTAAAAAGCAAGGTACATTTGTCTTTCTACACGTAGGTGGCATCCAGTTCATACAGCATTCAAAACAGTAAGAAAGACAACCTGAAACTATCTCTCTTACCTAAGATGTAACCGTAAGTTTTCTGCTAACTATTTCTTCTCTTTCACTCCTCGTTTGTGGAACTCTCTTCCGGTTTCTTGATTTCCAATCAGGTTTGAATTCTAAAAACATGTAAATGTAATATTAATTACTATCGTCTGTCTTCTTAATTTCTGTTCTTTTATTATTATCTATTCTTAATAAGTGTTTTCTTTTTCTTGTATTATTTTACATTCAGTAACACCCTGCATCTTAGTGACTTTGTGCCCCTCTAGAAGCAAAATATTTTTCAAGTTACCGCAGTAACTATGGATCTGTGTTGTGTCATGGTAATCAACACCCAGAAAGTACACAACATTTTAAAAACATGCAGATGTATCTAATGGTTGAAATGAATTAATGTAGAAAATTATTTTAATTTGTTGTATTACCAAAATGGCAGTATGATACTAGATGATGTGTGCTGAAATATCTACAGCACAATATCCGTGATAATGGATATTAAGTACAAACACAGATAAGACAGAAGGGCAATAATTAGAAAGAGGTTAAGTTGTTAGAATCGCAGAGAGCACATTTCAATAATATTCTTCAATGACACTCCTAATTATTAACGACCTCCCAACGTGGGTAGGAACTCGAGGTAGATGCGGCACAAGGCAAATTAACGTGAACAAAACTGAACCCGTAAACTCTGACAAAAATTCTTGCCTGCCTTTCCTCAGACGAGACTCTACCATTCAGCGAAGCTCCGTCTGTGTTCCTCTCCGAGTGTCCGACATAGTGAACGACTGACGCACGCAGTCGATCCCCTAAGACTATCAATGACAGTCCAAATCCCTGAGTGTTATTAACCTTTATTTATTTATATAGCTATTTCGGTCTATAGACCATTTCATCTTTGAGAGTACTAGAGGGGTGTCAGCTGCTTTACAACACTACACCTCTGAAATGTTTCGACCCCTGGACCAGATATTTTCTTCTCTTTGGATCGATCTCTATCGTCCCGTAGCTCTCCTTTTTCGCTTTCCTAAGCGCTTTTGTTGTACCCCTGGGGGCATTGGCATATTGAAAATGTCGTATATTACTTCCATGAGTTCTTCCCTACGCTGTTCAGTAGTGTACCTTCTTTTTATTTGGTTTGCATGCCTCCTTATTATCCATCTTAAATGTTTTTAAAGTACATTACACTACCGGCCATAATTATTAGGTCACCCCAGTTTAAAAAAATGTATTTCATACTATTTTTAGTACTTATTGCCAAGTGGATAATTTTAAATGAAAATAGAATAATTCTTTTGTTATTATTACCTTGCAAAATTTTACAAGTCAGCCAGGAAGCCTTTGCTTCTGCCAGCCAATCAGAAGAAGAGACAAGCATGAGGAAGAGTGCACGAACACAGGACACCAGAACAGTTCATGTGATGCACATGTTTTTGTGCAGTATTAACAAAAGAACCATTCTATTTTCATTTAGAATTATCCACTTGGCAATAAATACTAAAAATAGTATGAAATACATCATTTTTTTTAACATAATTATGGCCGGTAATGTAATGTACTTTAAAAAGATCTAAGATGGCTAATAATAAAATTCTCTTTCCTAAGTAGCATCCAACAACCACTCAAGGTCAGCACTCCTCATACCCACCAGGCACGAAACACTCACTCACCTTTTGCCGAATTCTAATGAAGAGAGTCACACTCTTACCATTCTGATCTTCACTTTAAGCCGGTGTTTAAAGCAAGCGATCAGTTGAGAATTTTTCGCCTCCATGAAACTTCCTGTCGTGTCGTCCATATCACGAGATGCGTAACACCGAACAGCCCCAAGCGAACGTAGTGCTGATCCTTTTTTCATTAACGGTACCACATTGGAAAAGACGGTACTGGATTCCAGGACAAAGAACTTTCCCTACAAGACGCGAACCATGTAGCTTTCAATCAGCCTGCACAACGGGCGTACGGCACCACAGTGAAAGAAGACATGTCCTACGGACTCCACCCAATTTCTTTGGTAGCCCCCTATCACCTGATGCCTTGGGAGACAACGAAAGTGTAGTGTATCAGAAAAACGACTCTTCACCTTTAAGCGGTATCTTAGCGCGTCATGACACTAGAATACACACTCGTCTGTGATAGATCTCTTGGCCTCTGTCTTGCACGTGTGCACACTTTCCAAGTACAAGAAAGATCGGCAGGCGTCCTCCTTCCAGAGTTCACTTTCTTCCCCCTTTTTTTGTGTACACATCCGACCCAGGAACTTCAAGCGGAGAACGTGTTGGCGGGTCTCAACCCTTGACAACCTAGGGATTTACCATGAAAGACTTGTCTCTCGAAAGGAAGCTGGAGAAGTCCCCAACGTATTGACTTCGTTCGATAGACAGCAGTGGAAAAACTGTAAAGGAGGAGAGAGTAAATGTGCAAGCCGCAGACTTTCACTCTCCCTTTTAGGAAAGATTTCTTCGAGTCCACAGTTTCACTGCTTTTTCGGCCTGTTTTTGAACTTCGGTCAAATTCAGCTATAGGTGGAGGCTGGGACCGAAGAATCTTGTCCGGCTCGACTGTCCAGGCCAAGGGCCCGAGAAGTGAAACCCCCTCCCACGAGTACAATCGTAAACCGACAGACTTGATACGGTTGAATTTGTCCCACACCATCTTCTCATACCTGCAAATGTCTTTGCCAACTTCGTGTATTTCGGCAGCGTTCTTGACGAATGCTTGGCCGGTTTGGAATCACTAAGTAATATGATCCCATGAAAAACCAGATTCGCCTTTAACCTGCGTAGGAATGGTTCTAGCAAGAACATACAGCATTGGCGAAAGCGGACAACCCTGATGAATGGAGCGAGACAAAGTAAAAAGCCGCGACCTCGCGTCGTTTACCTCCACCAAGGCCCCCGGAGGCTTGTAGAGAAGACAAACCCAGGAGTGAAATTGCGGCTCGAAGCCAGCAGACTCAAGGACAGTTCCCAAGAAAGCAATAGTCCATCCTATCGAATACCTTCGACTGTTCCAAATTGATCAGCGCAGCTTCACCGTCGACTTTTTCTATGATCTGGCGAACCGGGTAAAAGTTGTCCTGAATGCTCTTACCCTTTACAGCACAAGTCTGTTCAGGCCCAACCAGACTAGGCAGGACAAGCTGGAAACGGTTGGCCAAAACCTTCGCCAAAATTTTCAAATCTGCGTTTAGCATATTCAAAGAGCAAAAATTTCCTAACCCATGCCCTCTGCTTTTGTCCTTACGTAGCAACTCGATGACCCTCCAGTGAAGCGTTGGGATATATTCCCATTCCGCAACCACTGATTGAACATCAGTGTCAGCACAGGGGCGAAAACAGACGACAGCCTCAAGTACACCTCGTAGGGAAGATCATCCAGACCTGGCGCTTTGTCCCAGCCCACCTGCTTGAACGCGTCCTAGATCTCTTCCTCGGTGCATAAAAAGAATTTTTTATACATTTCACAAATTATATTTAATCACGTTCAAAATATTTCTTCTGGGAGTTCACACACTTCTCCCAGCGGTTTTCCCATTGCTTGTAACACTTCTGGAATACCTTCTCTGGAATGCTATGGATCTCCGGCTTATTTTTCTCATAATTTCCTCTTGGGACGCAAATCGCTTTTCCTACAGCGTGGTTTTCAGATTGGGCAAGAGCTAGAAAAGTCACATGGTGTCATATCGGGAGAGTAGGAAAACTGTCGAACAAGTAGTTGTTGTTCTTAACCAGGAAAGTTAGGATTACGTGGGTTAAATGAGAGTGCTCATTTTGCCGAAAATCAGAATGTACAAATCCTACGTTAAAATAGTATTCATTTTTCCTGTACTTATTTATTCTTTGGGAACAATTTCCTGGATATGATTTAACTAGTCATGTTTGAAGCAATTGTACCCCTCCTGGATCTGAGCTTTGTCTCTGGCATCTTCTCTAAAGGCTTACTGAATCTTCTGGATGGTTTGTATTTGAGTATCACCAAGCTTTTTACAAAATATCTCAGCTCGATATGTTCAGTCATGTTGCATAAAAACAAAATTCGGACGAGCACGCAATACACGTCTGTACTCTAGGCGTAACAGCCGGGAACTAACGCGCACTAGTGGCGCAAAAATTTTCACGTATGAGCAGGAAGAGTAGATTTACCAAAAGTATTTTGTCCGCGCTGTATTAGTTTTGGCAGGAAAAATGGTTAGATACCTTTTGAACGCACATCGTATATTAATTTAGTGTGTATATGGGAATGCGTTTTCATGTGGGTCCTACAAGTGAGTGATTGTAGTCTAATGATTGTTTACGGGTTGGGTGGTAGGTATCTCCTGGCTTTAGGGATCCAATGACAGCTGAAAGCGAGTATCTGCAAATGCAAATAACTATAAAATAACGTTTTATGTCTCTTTACAACACAGAGAAAATGTAATCAGCTAATTTACTTATTGACCGACAAACTTCATTTACAGTTGTATATTTTCTTGTCATCCATAGGGTGAAAAAATAGTATAAAAACAAAATAAAATTACAATGTACAGATCAAGAGCAATTTTCGAAAAGTTTAATAGGTCATTGATTGCTCACTAGACGAACAGTATTCATGGTGCCCTGTAGGAAAAATGTGTTTGCCTATACAGTCATTTTAATCATCATGTCTCGCATCCTTTTTTTTCCCTTCCCCCTGGTTATCAGGTCATCTGCATGTCATGTCTTAATCTCCTCTTTCCTCTTTCTCTGGGTTTCTGCATTCCTATGACTGTCCGATTGCATGTTCACCCATCGTTCTATGTTTGGTTTGTTCGCCTCTCTCTCTCTCTCTCTCTCTCTCTCTCTCTATATATATATATATATATATATATATATATGTGTGTGTGTGTGTGTGTGTGTGTGTGTGTTACTAGTGTTCGCCCAATACAAGGCCTAAGAGCCTCTTAAGATGTTGAATTGCTGTATTAGCGTAGAAAGGTGTGAAAGTGAAGTTATTGGGGTTATTTCATTTCGTCTAATTGCCAATAAAAATGAAGTAATAAAAATGTCGGATTAAAAAATAAAATCTATTAATTCTATACCCACTGAGGAGTAGGCAGGGTGATTCCCACTGAGGAGTAGGCAGGGTGATTCACCGACGGTCCGTCTACGAAACACTGGAGTCTAAATCTTAAGTTAACATCAATCGGCTAAGCGACAAACCTATTGCTTGTATTAATTCTTTCTCTCTCTCTCTCTCTCTCTCTCTATATATATATATATATATATATATATATATATATATATATATATATATATACTGATCATTTCACCCCAAAGTAAGCCACTAAGACGCTAGCGGTTACTGAGAGGGAAAGAAATTAAGAAAACTTTATTGAAAAGAAGGAATATTAAAAACAGAATTCAGAAAAGCAGAATATGGCGATTTTACCGAACGTAGGGAGCAGGGAATCAAGAAACTGGGAGAATTCCAACACACACACACACACACACACACACACACACACACACATATACGTATATATATATATATATATATATATGTGTGTGTGTGTGTATGTGTGTGCGCGTGTGGGGTGTGTGTGTGTGTGTGTGTGTGTGTGTGTGTGTGTGTGTGTGGGGCTTCTCTTTAGGACATCCACAACTTCCTGTTCCTTGTAGCTCTTAGCAGCTTTTCTCCTCGCTAAGGATTCCGTCCCACTCTGTTCTGCCATCCATTCACAAAAGTTCATCAGGTAAATGTCACACTGTTTTTCCCTATCTGTCTTACTTTCAATATGCTCTGTGAAAGTTAAGTTATCCAAGTCATCCTTCCTCATTATATATTCAAGGATTTTTAGCTTTCTCTCTCTTCCACTAAAGATTCTAGGCATAATTTTTCTTTTTGATGCCCTCTTCTTTAACACCTCTCCGTGGAAATCCTAGTATCATTCTGTAGAACCACGTTTTTGTTATCTCTACTTTACTCATCTGTGGGGAGATTGTCCAGAATTCACTGCCATATAAGTCGATGCATGTCACATAGCAATCCAACACGCTTCTTTTTTTTTTAATTAAACTTTTTATTAAATAAAAATTATTAGCCACAAACATTTCTTATATATATATATATATATATATATATATATATATATATATATATATATATATATATAAAGCATTATAGTAATTTGCTTGACACTTTACTTTTGGTTTTTAATTGCAAGAAAAAATTTAAACTTTACATTTTCCTTACAATGCTGTTTTTAATTCAATCACTTATCATGAAAACTTGTGCCACCCAAAATTACATGAATTAATTCCTTATTAATATCTGCCAATAAAAATTAAATCTTAAAAAGCAAACGACTTTAAAAAACAAGATTTTAAGAAAATTAATCAGTTTGATGACTACTTAAAAGCAATTTAGAAAACTATCACTTATATTTTACTAAAAATATATATAAAATACAATGTGTGTGTAACTTTTGCATGTCAACTCATTTCAAGACATGTATACACTGAGTAACTTTTCCTTAATCTTAATTGACGAAATCCATTGGACAACTGAAGTATGGATGACTAAAATTACATAATGTGATATTATCTAAAATGACAGTAGTATATGTTTTAGTATTAAATACCGTCATATTACAATATGACAAGGAACAATTCTTTATATTGCGTGTTAACGATTTTCAATTTGTTGCGAATGTAAAAATTATGAAAATTGTATTTTGGGCGATTAATCTGTTCAGTATTTTTTGTGGAAAAACGGGTTAGCATAAACTTTTGACTCTGGATTGAATGCTTTTCATACGGTGTGTGCGCTACAACAACAAAAACACCAACATTTAATCCATCAGTACAAAAAGCTCCTATTATCAAATAATTCCTTAATAAACGCAAGAAATGTCTAACTCAACTGCGTCGAGGAAAAAGTCATCCTAAGAATCACTTATAACTAACTCATGACTACAAATAAGCATCTTTCAAAAATGTATCAGATATAATGCAGATATAACTAAAATAAATCTCTAAATGGACAACAGGAATAAAAACAAAAGGAAGACATATTTTAGCCGACGCGTTCCGTCTTCTTATGGTCTTTATCAAGGCAAATGTAAGGATTTTTATTTTGCAACAAGCATTTATAAACAAGAATAACAATGTTGTTAGTTTTACATTTTTTTAATTTAAGAAACGATCATATCAGACTAAATTTTAAAAAATTACCTGATCTTTTCAACAAACTTAATGACGTCAAACCTACATTAGATTTTACCTTTAAGTCTATCAAAACTTTACCCTTCCTAGATATCAATGGAACTAATAACGACTCTCAGTTCAATGCTTACGTGTTTTGTTGTTTTTTTAATGTTTTCCAGTTTACAGTAGGGGTTTTATTGACTTCTTTTAATTGCCAATAGTATGTGGAAACAATGTACTACTACCGTAAGCCTTATAATTAAAAGATAAGATGTGCTGATAATAGCTGGTTTTAAAATGGGTTCTTGGTACAACCGATATAGAATTTTTACTGTAGGATTTTTATAGTAGATAGAGAGCATAGATAGGCTATAAAGTCAATTAAACATTTCTTTTGTAGTAGACAATCAATCGGTTTTCAGCAATTACAAGTATTGATATTATTATCATTATTTTTTAGGATGTTCTTGATTGTTTTGGTTTTTATATTTGATTATTTTCCACGTACTATTAGCAATTAAAAAAAGCCAATAAAACCCATATTGTAAAATGGAAAATATTAAACAAAAACAACAAAACAAATAAAAAAACATTGAACAGAGCCGTGTTATATAAGTTTACAGGAAAAATTGCTAATTATTAAATTCCTAAAATGAAACCTGCTCAACAAACGTAATGAAGTAACATCTATCTGTCATCATCGTCTAATAAATACCATAAAGTATTGTTCATTTACTTTCTAATATAATATAACTAGATCCCTTAATCTATAATCTACTCTCTAGCATAAATATATTGTTTCTCCCATCTTCTGAAAATTAATTTCTTTCGGTTAACAGATAGATTATTTATTAGGTTGACGACATATGTTTGACGTACATTATATTTTTAACACTTTTCCGTTTTCATAATCTATTTAACCACTTGAAGTTTTAACACCTTTAAAATATCCTGTAACCGTTTCACGAATACACCCGACAACTTTGCAGACATGCTAAGATACATATGTATACATCCAAATGTTTCATTACTGACACCGAAAGGGTCTGGTGTTTCAGGTCATTTCAATTCTCTTCCCCGCAACCCTTATAATCTTATTCCTCCTATTCATCATGACCTAGCTTTCTGTTGGTTAATTCAGAGACAAACCCTCTGAATTGCATCCCTTTTATTGCCTGCATATAATAACAATTATGTTGTTTTTTCTTTCTTTATTCTTTATTTTTCGTTTCCCCTGTGTGTGTGTGTGTGTGTGTGTGTGTGTGTGTGTGTGTGTGTGTGTGTGTGTGTGTGTGTGTGTGTGTGTCTATTACTTTTACTCTGCCTCATCATTTTATTCACTCTTCTCTTTGTTTGCCTTTCTTTCCCAACTTCTTACATTTTACCTTTATTTCTAATCTTTCTCCTCTCTCTCTCTCTCTCTCTCTCTCTCTCTCTCCCTCTCTCTTTCTCTCTGACTTTGTCCATCTCCCCTACTAATTTATAACAAAAACGTCGTCATTGAACCTAATTGTCCTTTTTCATATTTTCTTTCTTTCTTTCTTTCTTTCTTTCTTTCTTTCTTTCGCTGTTCATGAGAACTACATGCCTCATGAGGCCAATTAATGACGACAAATGCGAGTGATTCATTTAAAAACAACTGACATTCCGTCGTAGAAATGAAACAACCATTGACAGTAATGTAATCACTGGCATTTTTGGATGTCAGCACCATCGTCAGCATCAATGGATTTGCAGCCGCATGATTCCGTAAATTTGATGGGGTAGGGAAAGAAAATCACCTACAATACCCTGAATACTAAAAGTTCGACGAAACGCATTTCAATGATGTTTTGCGAAACGGGTTGTACATATGCTAGACTGACACCGCAATCTGCCTAACATAATATGTGATTAATATGTAGTTAATATTTCAAATGGAATTCAGATTGTCTTTATTATTATTTTTAGATGTTTTCCACAGTTTTACAAGCATGCATGTAAGTATATATATATATATATACACCGCTTCGATAACCGTCATTTCGCATCAACGAAATGATTAAATTTCAAATTTGATATGTTTGTCCATTTATAATAATGCATTTATTTTCTAAAAGATATATATTCAGTATGAATACAGGAAACATAAAAATGTTTTCAAAGAGCCTTACATTTCGGCTGCCTTTTAGTTAGAAGTTGTTGCCATACAAAAAAGTAAATTAACCGGGGACACTTCTAGGTCAGTTTCATTCAAATTTTGTGTGTACGTACTTTTGCGTGTAAGCATTTATCTTAATTCACTGACAGACTTTATTACTACAAAAAAAAAAGGATTATATTCATTAAGGAATAATTTCCGATAAGTTCAATGAAACATTATAATTACCTGATATTTTTAAGGTTTCAAAACTAATGGATTTTTCAATGAATATTTTTCTTTTTCTATCTAACATTTCCCTTCAGGAGGGAGTCGATCATGGCCTTCCACATCTTCCTTGTAGATTCCACTCTACCTCTTGTTACTCCACGGAAACACTACTTGACCATTCATTTGTTCAAGCCTATCAAGTGTGTCATGCGTTGCTTTCCAATGTCTCTCTTTGTATGTCTTGTGAGTATCAGATTCTCAAAAGCTTCCTTCCTCATTACATATCCCAGAAACTGAAGCCGAGATTTCCTGATGTTAAGTACAATTTTCCTTTCAATCTTCTCCAAAATTTCGTCATTGCTAAATTAGCCACTCCATAGTATCTTCAGCATCATTTCCAAGAACTACATTTTTGTTGCATCAAGACTTTCAGTCATCTTCGATGTGATTATCTGGCATTCACGGCCATATTGAAGGAAAGACACCATATAACAATCCAGTGCTCTCTTCTTTATTTCCAACAGAAATTTCCTGTCTCTCAATCCTCTACTCAGCTTAATGAATGCAAAATTAATCATGCCAATACACCTTTGTATCTCAATATTGCACTTTCCGTCCTCTGTTAGTACATTTCCCAGGCAGATAAATATTGAAAGATCGACATCATATAGCAATCCAGAACTCTCTCCTTTATTTCCAAGGAAAGTTTCCTCTCTCTCAATCCTCTACTCGGTTTAATGAATGCATAATTAGTCATGTCAATACACCTTTGGATCTCAGTGTCGCATCTTCCGTCCTCTGTTAGTACATTTCCCAGGAATATAAATTTTGAAGAATCAGCATCATATAACAATACAGTGCTTTCTTCTTTATATCCAACGATATTTTCCTGTTTCTCAAACCTCTACTCAGCTGAATGAATGCATAATTAATCATGCCAATACACCTTTGGATCCCAGTGTCGCACTTTCCGTCCTGTGTTAGTATATATTCCTGGTATAGATATATTGAAAGATCGACATCATATAACAATCCAGTGCTCTCTCCTTTATTTCCAGCAAAATGTTCCTCTTTCTCAATCCTCTACTCAGATTTATGAATACATTTTTGGTCATGACAATATAACTATAAATCTCAGTGTCGCACTTTCCGTCTTCTGTTAGAACATTTCCCTGGTATATAAAGATCGAAATCAGATCAACATGCAGTGCTGTCGCCTTTATTTCCAACAAGATTTCTCTGTCTTAGCTTTATGAATGGATCCTTGGCGTTGCCAATACACCTTTGGATCTCAGTGTCGCACTTTTCGTCCTCTGTTAGTACATTTTCCTGGTATATAAATATTGAAAGATCGACATCATATAACAATCCAGTGCTCTTTTCTTTATATCCAACGAAATTTTCCTGTTTGTCAATCCTCTACTCAGCTTAATGAATGCTTAATTAATCATGCCAATACACCTTTGGATCTCAGTGTCGCACTTTCCGTCTTCTGTTAGAACATTTCCCTGGTATATAAGATCGAAATCAGATCAACATGCAGTGTTCTCGTCTTTCTTTCCAACGAAATTTCTCTGTCTTAGCTTTATGAATGGATCCTTGGAGTTGCCAATACACCTTTGAATCTCAGTGTCGCACTTTCCGTCCTCTGTTAGTATATTTCCCAGGTATAGACACTCCTGATCAAAAATTTAAGACCACTTAAAAATCTTTAAAAAGAATTTTTTTTACGGATTGATTTTAAATTCCTCCCACTTAAGGTTACCAATACTACAATCTAAAAGGTTATGGAAACAAAAAGCTAAATTCCAAACATTTTATTTAGAAATTTACATTTTTATAAAATGAGGCAATTTACACACGATCAAAATTATGAGACCAGGGGTATAAATTGTTAGATCTATGGTAATTCCAATGTTTTTAGTTCAGGTGTTACCATGCCTAAAGCAATCAAACTTACCAAAGTTGAGCGTTCTCGAATTCTAAAATTCCATAAGCAAGGTTTATCACAGCGGGCGATCACAGCTAAGGTAAATCGCAGTAAATCTGTGATTTGTAATTTTCTAAAGAACTGAGAATTATGGAAAAGCAAAATCCTCTGGTAGGACCCAAAAAGTTTCTCCAGCATTGAGTAGGAGAATAAGACGGGTTGTTATGAAAGACGGTGGACTTTCTTCTAGTCAAATTAAGGCAGTCACAGATGCTGATTGCAGTCCCATAAGTATCAGACGACACTTAAGACAAAAAGGCATGGTAAATAAAAAGCGTAAACAAATTCCTCGGCTGCTTCCACGTCACAAGGTGGACCGCTTAAAGTTTGGTCGTGAAAACCAAAGATGGGACGTTGAGAAGTGGAAGAAAGTCCTTTTTTCTAATTAGAAAAAATTCAATCTCGATGGTCCTGATGGCTTCCGACGATATTGGTATAACAAAAACATGCCTCCTGAAATTTTCTCCGTACATCATAGTGGTGGAGGGTCCCTAATGGTATGGGGTGTCTTTTCTTACAGAGGGACGATGGAGCTCCAGGTGATGCAGAGTCGTCAGAGAGCGGCTGGTTGTGTTAACATGCTACAAAAAGCATCTTTGATGATGGAGGGCCATCGTTTGTGTGGGGATGGATGGTTATTCCAACAGGATAATGCTACAATCCACGCTGCAAGACGGATCTTGACCTTTCTAAAAGAAAATGGGGTCCATCTCTTGGGACATCCTGCATGCTCACTGGACTTGAACCCAATTGACAATGTTTGAGGGATGGATGACAAGAGATGCTTATCGAAATGGCAAACAATATTCAACAAAAAATGAACTTCGTGAAGCCATCTTCAAAAGCTGGAGCAACATCCCCCGCACTTTAATGGAAACGCTTATTTCTAGCATGCCCGACAGAATTTTTGAAGTCATTAAAAGCAGTGGAGGTAGACTTCATTATTAAATTTGGTTGTTGAATGTTTTCATAGACTTTTTGTACAATTTCGTAGAATTTTTGTCTCTGGTCTTATAATTTTGATCATGTGTAAATCGCCTCATTTTAAAAAAATGTAAATTTCTAAATAAAATGTTTGGAATGTAGCTTTTTGTTTCTATAAACTTTTAGATTGTAGTATTGGTAACCTTAAGTGGGATGAGTTTAAAATCTATCCGTAAAAAAAATATTTCTTTGTAAAGATTTTTAAGTGGTCTTAAATTTTTGATCAGGAGTGTAAATATTGAACTATCGACATCTCATAACAATCTAGTGCTCTTTCCTTTATTTCCAACTAAATTTTCCTGTCTCTCAATTCCTCTACTCAGCTTAATGAATGCATAATAGGTCATGCTAATACACCTTTGGATCTAAGTGTTGCAATTTCCGTCCTCTGTTAGTACATTTTCCATGTATATAAATATTGAAAGATCGACATCATATAACAATCCAGTGCTCTCTCTCTCTCCTTTATTTCCAACTAAATTTTCCTGTCTCTCAATTCCTCTACTCAGCTTTATGAACGCATAATAGGTCATGCTAATACACCTTTGGATCTAAGTGTCGCACTTTTCGTCCTCTGTTAGTACATTTTCCAGGTATATAAATATTGAAGGATCGACATCATATAACAATCCAGTGCTCGCTTCTTTATTTCCAATAAAATGTTTCTGTTTCTCAATCCTCTCCTAAGCTTAATGAATGCATAATTGGTCATGCCAATACACCTTTGGATCTCAGTGTCTCACATTCCGTCCTATGTTAGTACATTTTCCATGTATATAAATATTGAAAGATCGGCATCATATAACAATCCAGTGCTCTTTTATTGATATCCAACGAAATTTTTCTGTTTCTCAATACTCTTCTCAGCTTAATGAATGCTTAATTAATCATGCCAATACACCTTTGGATCTCAGTGTCGCACTTTCCGTCCTCTGTTAATATATTTTTCTAGTATATAAATATTGAATAATCGAAATCACATAACAGTCCAGTGCTCTTTTCTTAATTTCCAATGAAATAAAAAAATTAGCTATTTTGTTTTTTATTTTTATTTATTTTTATCCTCTTTTATTTTGCCCGTTTTTGTATAATTTCTAACTTTCATGTCTAATTTGAAGGATTCTTTCCGATCAGAAATCTCTTTGACTAGACTGCTGTCTTTTTTACCCTTATTCCCCCCACCCCGACACAATCAGTCAGCCTCTTTGTTTCTTCCCTTCTTTCCTTACTTCTTTCCTTTCCTTTCCCCATTGGTCGGCCATTGGCCACCCTATTAACGCCCTTGACCAAAACTCTTACCAAAAGTATAAGAATTTTAAACTTGCTCGTAGTAGCACGTGCGTCTGTCTTCTTGAATATGGTAAAAATTAAGCCATTTTGTTTTTTATTTTTATTTATTTTTATCCTCTTTTATTTTGCCCGTTTTTGTATAATTTCTAACTTTCATGTCTAATTTGAAGGATTTTTTTCCTAGCAGAAATCTCTTTGACTAGACTTAACTAAGTTAAAACTTAGCAAGTCACTAACCTCTTTTTTTTCAATTGGAGTAGATACACTAAACTATCGCCCGGTTCACACTCCACCCACGTCTATTGAACAGGTGAAGAGGCTCATCCCTTGTTCCTTGTTTAGGATGTGGTTTCCGGATTTCTATTTTCCAATCTTTTCACTCATTTCTTTTTTTTTCAATTGGAGTAGATAGACTACATTATCGCCCGGTTCACACTCCACCCACGTCTATTGAACAGGTGAAGAGGCTCATCCCTTGTTTCTTGTTTTGGATGTAGTTTCCGGATTTCTCTTTTCCAATCATTTCACTCTTTTCTTTTCTTTTCTTTTCTTTTTTTTTTTTTCAATTGGAGTAAATAGACTACACTATCGCCCGGAAGTGGCTCATCCCTTGTTCCTTATTTAGGATGTGGTCTCCGGCTTTCTCTTTTCCAATCTTTTCAATCCTACGTATTCCCTACGCTTCAGTTGCGTTACCACCTTGCTCGGGGTGACATGATTTTTAAAAAAATTATTCCTGCCTCCTAATTCTCTGCTAAGCTTTATGAATAAATCCTTGGTCATGCCAATACAATTTTGAATCTCGGTGTCGCACTTTCTGTCGTCTGTTAGTACATTTAACCGGTATATAAATATTGAAATATCAATATCATATAACAATCCAGTGCTCTCTTCTTTATTTCTAACAATATATTTCTGGCCCACAATTTTCTACTCAGCTTTATGAAGGCATATTAGGTCATGCTAATACACCTTTGGTTCTCAGTGTCACATTTTCCGTCCTCTGTTAGTACATTTTCCAGGTATATAAATATTGAAGGATCGACATCATATAACAATCCATTGTTCTCTCCTTTATTTCCAACAAAATTTTTGAATCTCTCAATCCTCTGCTTCAGCTTTATGAATGCATAATTGGTCATGCCAATACACCTTTGGATCTCAGTGTCGCAATTTCCCTCATCTGTTCGTACATTTCCCAGGTATATAAATGTTGAAGGATCGGCATCATATAACAATCCAGTGCTCTTTTCTTTATATCCAACGAAATTTTCCTGTTTGTCAATCCTCTACTCAGCTTAATGAATGCTTAATTAATCATGCCAATACACCTTTGGATCTCAGTGTCGCACTTTCCGTCTTCTGTTAGAACATTTCCCTGGTATATAAAGATCGAAATCAGATCAACATGCAGTGCTCTCGCCTTTATTTCCAACAAGATTTCTCTGTCTTAGCTTTATGAATGGATCCTTGGCGTTGCCAATACACCTTTGGATCTCAGTGTCGCACTTTCCGTCCTCTGTTAATATATTTTTCTAGTATATAAATATTGAAAGATCGACATCATATAACAATCCATTGTTCTCTCCTTTATTTCCAACAAAATTTTCCTGTCTCTCAATCCTCTACTCAGCTTTAAGAATACATTTTTGGTCATGACAATATAACTATAAATCTCAATGTCCAACTTTCCGTCCTCTGTTAGTACATTTGACAGGTATATAAATATTGAAGGATCGACATCACATAACAAACCAATGCTCTCTTGCTTATTTCCAACAAGATTTTCCTGTCTTTCAATTCTCTACTCAGCTTTATGAATGGATCCTTGGCGTTGCCAATACGCCTTTGGATCTCAGTGTCGCACTTTCTGTCCTCTGTTAGTACTTTTGACAGGTCTATAAATATTGAAGGATCAGCATCACCTAACAATGTAGTGCTCTCTTTTTGATTTCCAATGGAATTTTCCTGTTAACATTTTGGCCTACAGTATCACTATGTATCTTACACAAACAAAATTGAAAATGTCATGCTATGATGTCAGGCTACTCTATTGCCTTTCGCGATCTAAATCTTCAACTTCATAGTTTAACCTAATTCCCATTATTGATTGAACAATATTGACACACCTGCAAACTACCACTCCTCTATTTTCTAAATATCTATAAATTCATGCTATATTTTCTAAATAAATAATTTTCACAATTTATTTTTAAATATCACCTTAAAAAGAGCACTATTGTTCTGAAACATGAATAATTTTATGCAGTGATATAATGCTTTTATAAATCATTGTAATAACAAAATTACAATATATATATATATATATATATATATATATATATATATATATGTATGAATGTATATATATATAATACACGTCTGTACAAATATCATACAAGTATGAATACACGCTTCTATTTGCATAATACTTTTTAAATATTACCAAAATCCAAACTTTAACAACGTTAGTTACGAACACAGCTATAATCTACGCATCACCATCTTATACAATATTTGCAATTGCCCAACCAAAACCCTTGAATATTTCAAAGAGTTTAATTGAAAGCGCACAGAATAAACTATCATTTAGACAACTTCTACATACACAACATCTGAAAAAGAAATTTCTTGTTCACATACAGAAAACATACAATAAAATATAATTGCATAAGTACTTTGTGGGATAACCATTATAGTCTTTTATTTATCAAGAACAATTTTAAGAGAAATATATAAGACATATATATTCATGATAAAGTATAAAAATCACTGTGAACTAATAAACCATAGGAATGAACACATTTGTTTTAATTTTCTATTTCTACATATCGGTGTATATGCATGTAAGTATTTAGGTAGTTATAAACAAGTAGGAGCACAGGTAAATATTTATATGCAAATAAGTATATAATATAAACTCCTTAAACGACTCGCCAGTGTGTTCTATAATACTCATGTAATACCCCGTTACAAATATTTCATATTTATTAATTTGTTTTTATTGGTTAGTTATTGTTATTATCGTTATTAGTAATTTTTATTAAATATTATTATTGTTATTGTTAATAATAATAATAATAATGATGATGATAAACTTTAAATATATACAAGATATCGCCCGTCATCATCAATTTCATCAAACAGTGCATGTCTATATGGAAAACAACCCTTTACCTCAATCATATAAATGGAACCTATAAGTCTGATGAAATAAACATCAAAAGAGGTATATTTCAAGGTGATTCTTTATCTCCCTTACTATTCTGCATATCATTAATAGCACTAACCAGTCAACTTAATAAGACAGAATGTGGTTATAAAATAGGCCAAAAGAAAATAAGCCATCTATTTTACATGGATGACTTAAAGTTGTATGCTAAGAATGGTAATGAGCCGGAAGGTCTTCTGAAAACTGTAAAATGCTTCAGCGAAGACATTGGAATGAAATTTAATTTGAATAAATGTGCTAAAGCTACAGTTTTACGTGGATCAATAAAAGAAACATCATCAATTAGCTTAGACCCTGCTGTAACAATAAAAGAATTGAAACCAGAAGAAGCTTATAAATACCTAGGTGTAAATGAGAGCGAAAACATTCACCATAAAAAAATGAAGGAAATTGTGCGTAAAGAGTACTATAAAAGGCTACGAATGATATTAAAAACTGAATTAAATTCACAGAACAGAGTTATGGCCATTAATAGCCTTGCAATCCCAGTTGTCCAATATAGCTTTAACATCTTAAACTGGACTCTAAACGACATCAGGCGAATGGATGCTAAAACAAGAAAGCTTCTTTCTAAGCATAAGATGCATCATCCAAAGGCTGATGTAGACCGTCTATACATATCCCGTAAAGAAGGTGGGAGAGGTCTTATTCATAGAAGACAACAACTATTGGCCTACTAACATACATAGAAACAACAAAGGATTGGATGATACAATTAGTAAGGCAACATGAAGAAAGAAAGAAAAAATATTCAATAATAAAAGAAGGCAGTAAATACAAACAAGATTTACATTTAGTAGATTCTGTAGAAAAGCAAAACAGAAGCCAAGAACCAACTATTGCAGCAAAAAATATGAAAATGAAAGCCAAAGATAAAGCTCTTGAACACATGAAACAGCGCTGGCAAGACAAACCTCTGCATGGCCAATATCCAGAACGTGCCAATAAATCCAATGTTGACAAAGTTAATACTCATCGATGGTTACGTGCATCTGGATTAAACTCTGAAACTGAATGCTTTATTCTTGCAGCACAAGACCAAAGTCTTTTCACTAGAAACTTCCAGGCAAATATTATGCATAATAATATGGATCCAAAATGCAGGTTTTGTGATAAACACCAAAAAACAATAGACCACCTAATCTCAGGCTGTTCTGTGCTTGCCCCAAATGAATATAAAAATCGCCACGATAGAGTTGGGCAATATTTACATTGGGCAATGTGCAAAAATTATGGAAAAGCTGTAAACAAACACTGGTATGTACATCACCCAGCACCGGTTACAGAAATAGAAGATGTAACCATTCTATGGGATTACACCATCTACACAGAAAGAAAAATTGAAGAAAACAGGCCAGACATTATTGTTAAAAACCAGAAGGAGAAAACTTGTCTATTAATTGATATGGCTTGTCCAGCGGATTGTAACATAGCAATCAAGGAATTTCAAAAACTGTCAAAATATAAAGACCTGGAAATTGAAATAGAAAAAATGTGGAAATTGAAAACAAGAGTTGTGCCAGTGATAGTAGGTGCACTTGGAATGATAAAAAATGGAACAAAACAACACATTGAAAGAATCCCTGGAAACCCCAGCTTAAGAGATATACAAAAAATTGTCTTATTAAGTACAGCCCACACACTAAGGAAAACTTTATCTATGTAATGCTGGAGATGATAGGGAAGATAGAAAAACATGAAATGGAGCCATAACAACACGCCAGTACCTGCCTTAGGTCTCCCCGCAGACTTGGTTGGTAGTGAAACCAAATCAGAAATCGAAATATGATGAAAAATGACATAATAATAATAATAATAATAATAATAATAATAATAATAATAATAATAATAATAATAATAATTAAGATTTTCCTTTTTTTATCATCTTTAACATTGTTAGCATACTTGATAGTAATAGTCTTGTTAAAAACCCCAAAAGATTACTATTCATAAGATGATATTGTTTTCGCTATCGGAATTAATATATAAATCTAACAATTCAGTTCTTTTAGTGAAAATATTTATAAAATATCCACGGAATATATTATTACCAATGGATTTGCAAATTCGTCCAATTTATTTTCATTTTATATATATATATATATATATATATATGCTACTTTGCATATAATTATTCATTTGTATGTGTATGTATAATAACTATTTTCAAAGAGGACACTTTAGAAAAAATTCAGTTCTTTTAGTGAAAATATTTATAAAATATCCACGGAATATATTATTACCAATGGATTTGCAAATTCGTCCAATTTATTCTCATTTTATATATATATATATATATATATATATATATATATATATATATATGCTACTTTGCATATAATTATTCATTTGTATGTGTATGTATAATAACTATTTTCAAAGAGGACACTTTAGAAAAAAAAAAATTAAATCTTTTAAATTAATCGTTAAATCTTTTTAGACTAAAGTAATACTGTTCTAATTTGTTTTCTATCTGTTATAATATTAGTCTTGTTTAGGCAATCACTGTGACATCTCTAAGAAATACTCTGAAGTCTGACTCCAACAGTGTTTTATAGAGTCACTAGAGTTCTTCATTTAACCGTCTACACTAGTTAATTTTTGTCACTAGGGGCGTATTATTTGCTCCACAACATCCACTTTTTGAGTTTTATTTTTTTCACTAAGTATTTTATTTTTATTTATTAGTATTCACCTATATCTCTTTCTGGCAAGTTTACCTACGTACTCAATTTTGTGGTTTTATGCTCAGGATCGACCTATAGTTTTTCCGTACATTTAATTTTCTTTATTTTTTTATTTTTTTGAAATCGTACTTTTACGTTCGATTAATTCTTGGGGTATAGATACATTAAAACTTTAAAATTTATATAGTACTTTCATAGGTTTTTCCATTCTTTCGGGCATTTCTTCAGTAAACCTTTTCTTTAGCAGATTGCAATTTTTTTTTTATGTTCCTATTTTTTTCCTTATACCATGTACATTATCTTTTCTTTTCGTGACATTATTACGCCGTCTTCCCACATTTATTTTTCATTTTTATACGCTGACAAACACTTTTTCGCCCATTTTGAAAAAAAATTGGTCTTCCAATCCGTTTTTATTCTTTTTTGATTTGGTGACAACTTCTTGAACACCAATTTAATTTTACTTGTGAACATTAAATCTACTGGGGACATGCCGGTCAGTCTATTGAAATTGGACAGTTTTCAAGAATTTCTGGTAGTTTTTCTTCGTTCATTGTTTTCATTCCTTTTTTTTTTTCAAAGATCTCTTATTATAATCTATTTGCTGTATGCATAGGAATTCCGTTTTTGTTTGTTTGTTTGTTTGTTTGTTTGTTTGTTTGTTTGTTTGTTTGTTTGTTTTCTTTTCATTTTTTGTTTTCTTTTTGTTTTTTGTTTTTGTTTTTTGTTTGTTTTGTTGTTTTTTGTTTTTTTTTGTTTTGTTTTTTTGTTTTTTCGAAACATCAACTGATAATAAAGGTCTGCGGTCTGTTTTGTCACTGTAAATATTATTGATGACGAATTTTTTTGATTGGGTTGTAGTTTGTCTTCTTTTTTTTTCTAGTGGTAGTGTTGTTGTTGTTGTTGTTGTTGTTGTTGTTGTTGTTGTTGTTGTTGTTGTTGTTGTTGTTTTCTTTGAACACCTTCTGATATTTATCAGTCCACAATCTACTTTAAATCTTTTTAAAGTAAAATAGTCAGTAGAACTCTCAAAATCTGCTCATTAAGTTCATGATTTGTTAATTATTTGCTAGTTTCAGAAATGCTTTTAAGCTAGTAACATTTGATTTAGGAGGCATATTCTTAATTTCAATCATCCTTGAGGGATTTGATTAACGAATATTTTTGTCAATGATTTGTCGTAAGTACTTAATTTTAGACAAAAACAGTTCACACTTTTCTTCACTGAATTTGAACCCGTATTCTTGTATATTTTAAAAACTGTTTTTACATGCTCGATATGCTGTTCCTTAAATAGGTTTTTAATCAATATAACATCCAGATATGCTACTGCGAGATCACATATACAATCTACAAGCATGGTATTCATAGGTTGTTGAAATGTAGCTGGACCCACCTTTGTTCAATTAATCCCTTGTGCGTATTTAACTCTGAACATTTTTCTATATTTGTAAGTACTCTTCAGAAAAATCCAACTTCGAGAAAAATTCATACCTCTTACTTCACAAAAATTTTCTTTTAACTTGGAAATGGATAGTCATGGGGTTGTATACATCAGCTGAAAAATCCGCACAAACAAGTTGATTTTCTTTTCATACATTTACTGGTATTTCATATTTTAAATCGTTTATCTTTTTAATTTCAACTATTTCTTTCAAATCTGTCTAATTGTTCGTTGACTTAATCCAATACTGCGAATGGTACACTACGTTTTGGTTTAGATTGTTTTTTATAATCGTATCACCCCCGAGCAAGGCAGTAACGCCACTTATGTGCAGGGAGCTACGTACTAGTGAAAAGATTGGAAAAGATAAAGCCGGAAACCACATTCTAAACAAGGAACAAGGGATGAGCCTCTTAACCTGTTCAATAGACGAGGGTGGAGTCTGAACCGGGCGATAGATAGATCTATCTACTCCAATTGTAAAAAAAAAAAAAAAAAAAAAAAAAACAAAGTGAGAAGATTGGAAAAGATAAAGCCGGAAACCACATCCTAAGCAAGGAACAAGGGATGAGCCTCTTAACCTGTTCAATAGACGAGGGTGGAGTCTGAACCGGGCGATAGATAGATCTATCTACTCCAATTGTAAAAAAAAAAAAAAAACAAAGTGAGAAGATTGGAAAAGATAAAGCCGGAAACCACATCCTAAACAAGGAACAAGGGATGAGCCTCTTAACCTGTTCAATAGCACTGGCGTCGAATCTTTTTTAACTTTAAATTTCGTTTTGAATTCAGAACACCGACCCCAACTCATCTGACAGAACATCCCAAAAACATTTTTTCAATTGTTTCTTTAAATTTTTACAGTATTTTTTTTAACTGGTCACTTGTCCACTTACATTTAATGCTTAGAGGCAAATCCCAAAGCTCAAATAATTCCTTCCAGTCACTACCGGACAATTTTGTAGCATTCTTAGCGCCTTAGCCATAGTTTTATACACTTCTTACAGAACGATACATTACAAAACATTTTGCCAAAAAATAATTTCTAACCTGAAACACTACTCACGACTTTCAAAGTCCTTCTCAATATACGTTTTCTGATTTCTTTCCGTGTGGCTTCATTAATTATTGTGATAGTACTACCAGTATCTAGTTGCATTTTTTATTATCACATTCACAAATTTTCCTTGGCTTTCTGTGATTATATTTTTCGTCGCAACACAATGTTCGAATTGTTTCCTGTAAGATTTTTTTTTTTGCTTATTTTTACAGTGTGTCTTTTTATGTCCTACTTTACCACTGTGGTAGCCCTAAAGGGTTTATGTGTAAGTAATCACCAAAACGGTGGTTGGGAATAATAGTAATCAACAAATACAAGACTCGCACGCTGCGTGAAGTAGATACACTGTTAGTATCTGCTAATATTATCACTCTACTTTAATCTGTTCTACTCTACTCCAATAGTGTTCACGTACATAAGAGAATAGGAACATACTATTTTTGTATACAGGTAGATATACAACACCGCACCTTTTAAATTGACTCTTTCCACAGTCAATATTTGTTTCTTTTTAGGGTCGATGTCAATCTTTTCCATATTTTTTCTCTTCCTCTTACTACGTATTTTTCGGACCTCTATTTCAGGATCCTTTTAAAAGATGGGCACGTCGAATGTATCAAAGAGAATATCAATAGGTTCCACCTCCTCTTGTGTATTGTTCTCTTGAACTGCATGTTTCTTTTTTTATTTGGCTGTAGTATCTTTGTGCACTAATTCCGGTCTCTTAAGCAGATATATATATTTTTCCGATTCTTTGGACAATAGTACTGACTTCTCAATACGTCTTCTTTACCCGAAACATACGATAAAATACCTTTTGACCATTATTGTAAAAATTCTTCCCAGTTTTCTTTTTCTTTCTTTTTTTATTGGGAATCAGTTTATCAAACACTAATCGTGTCTTACGCGCAAATATAATCTTTGCCGGAGTCATGGCTGAAGGCCTGTTTTTATTCCGTATAATTCTATACACCTGCAAAAATTGATGTATTGCTGCAAAACTTTCCTTGTTCGTTGCTTTTTGGAAGGTAATGGGCAGTTGTAATGCGATTCAACACAAACATCTTGCAGAAATCCTTGAACTCTCTCGATGTAAATTGCGTACTGTTATCAGACACAATTTCATCTGGAATTTCAAACCTTGCAAACAGTTTGTGTAAAAACTGGAATTTTACGTCTAAGAATTTCTGACCATTTCGAAAAGCTGTCTACAACAATAAGATAGTATGATTTATTCATTAGACCAGCAAAATCAATATGAACATGTGACCA
Source organism: Ascarosepion bandense (assembly GCA_037127315.1). NCBI lineage: Eukaryota > Metazoa > Mollusca > Cephalopoda > Sepiida > Sepiidae > Ascarosepion > Ascarosepion bandense. Next base: position 2,403,534 of record JBBBDQ010000808.1, on the reverse strand, counting down.
TGGGCGGTCAGTTTTTGACCATGGATTAAATTTAATTGGTGGTGCCTTAGCCGCCAAAGCACAGCTTTTGCACGACTTTACCAAAGTTTCAATGTCTCTAATCATGCTACGCCAGTAAACATAGCTTCTCATTACGCTCTTCATACTGGATATACCAGGGTGCCCTGCATAAAATCCCTTCGGGACCCTTTTGTAGTGTTAAAAGTACAATTACTTTTTCACGATACATGAGATCATCGTCACATATTGAATAAACTTCCGCGTCTTTTTTTTTATTTTCGTCATTTAATTTATTTTTCATTTCAATAATGTCATCCAGTGCTTTCTTTTTTTATATCCTCCAATATTACAGGTAGTTCCTTCACAGTATTGCACAAAACTGTTTATTGTGTCTTCGAAGGGTTCATTATTCCTTGGAATCAGTCTGGACAATCTCTCCTCATGACTTAGCTTAATCGACGGCAAAAACTCTACTCAAAAGTCATAATTTCGAAAAATGGTTCCCTATCATTGCAATTTGTTAGCCGTATGAGTTGGTAATCCTTTTTTGACATGTAAATCGCCAACAACAGTTTATGGTCAGTCTGCAATGTAGATTTTCCCCCATTGAATAAATCTGTTGAACTTTTTATGGACAAAGACAATTCCTAAACTTGCTTTCTCAATCACTGAGTAATTTTTTCCGCTGGACGAAATGTCCTGGATGCATGTGCAATTGGTTTAACAGAGCCATCATCGAATTTATGCATAATACAAGCACAAATACTTATGCACTCGCATTACTTGCTACGATCAATTCTTTTTTAGGATCGTCAGTCAGTCAGTCAGTTAAGTGACATACGGGATACATGGTTGGGTGATAATGTCTCCAAAAAGACATGACTGACTGGGCAGAAAATTATCCCGAAGTAGGTTGCCATTACTTTCTGCAATTGACTGATTGCCAGCCAAGGTTACAGAACCCAATCTGTTTTGTTATGTAACCTATAACTGGAGGGAAGAGACGGATTAATTCCTTTCCCAAGGGTATTTGCGCGTAAGTGAATGCTTGGGATTTCTGAAATTCGAACTCGGTTCCCCGATTTCTCGTTCCGATATCCACTGAACCACAACGCATATCGTAGTGTGCCAAAAATAAATTTGAAATTAATACATTTTTTTTTTAATTTTTGAAATCCTTCCTGGCACTCCGACGTTCAAACCCATTTTGGGTTTTTATTCAAAAGTTTACTTAGCAGTGCTCTTAAACGATGCATGTTTTTTGAAAAAAAAAACCTTGTAATGGCTAGCTAGTTTCAGGGAAACTCTGCAGGGTGCTGACATTTTCAGGAATAGGCATGTTCTTAATAGCACTAGCGCGCCTATGATCTGGTCTCCTGCTACCCTTGTCAGTAATCTGTCTCAAGTATTTAATCTTGTCCATAAAGAATCCACACTTTTTGTCCCTTACCTTGAATCCATAGTCCTAAATTCTCGTGAACACTTCAAAAACATTTTTCTTGTGTTGTTATATGTTCTCACTTTTCAGCAAATTATCATCAATGTTTGTGACTGAAAAGTCGAAACCACTTTATCATCGTGTCTATGATTTGCTGGAAATAGCTGGCCTGACTTTATTGTCAAACGACAAACAATTAAATTTATATAATCCTCTGTGTGTATTTATAATCAAAGTTTTTAAACTTCGGCATCGACTTGTATTTGAAGATAAGGTCTACTACTGAAAAAATCCTACTTCCGCCAAGCGGGACAAAAACCTCTTTTGACTCTGGAAGTGGGTAGTTATAATTTTTTAGAGTATTGTTTAAACCCATAAAAAAATCCGTGCAAACGCGTATCCAATTTGATTTTTTTTAATATATACAGTCGGCGAAGCCTAGTCGCTATGCTCGCCTTTGGAAAAAACACAATTTTTTTTTTAAGTTTATCAAGCTCGTCATTTATTTGTTTGACCGATGCATATGGTACATTTCTTTTCTTTTTGAATATTGGTTATATGCTTTTTTTCCCTTTTAACATGTTACACCCGCCAAGCTCACCAGAAAATACCACTGTGAATTTATTTTTTAATTCTCTTTTTAGAGCTTCTGATTCGTTGGTAGAACACACTTTTTGGCAAAATGAATTGATTGGACAGTTCCATAATTTTAATTTTTTCATCCAATCTGTACGAAAAAGATTTTGTTTAACGTTACATTCGCAATAAATTCGCCTACGAAGTTAATTTCCTCACTTATGACAGTGCGAGAAATTGTTTTTGAAACCATTAATGTTGGTTGTTCTATTTTCTCCAAGTATAAACATTTATTCTGCTTAAATCAGAACCATTGTCAAGTTGTAACTTGATATTTTTGTTCAGGATTGTCACCTGTACAATTTTTTCGTATTCTGACTTAGAGATAAATTATCGTTAGTCACTCTAATGTAATTTTAACTCGCTTGTTAATTTTCGTTTTACAGTGAGATTTTTTGTGTCCTTTTGTTACCACAACGAAACCAGTCGTTGTTTTTAAACGGACAGATATTATAGAAATGTCGTTCCCCTCAAGCGTAGCAGGGATTTAGGCGTAATGTCTTCTTTTTCTTTTTTTTCTTCTTCACGCTTTAATTTTTTTGGCGCACCTGTTTGACGTGCAACACAGCACAATATTTTTAGTGTCCTTTCGATCGTTTATAAGCCTCTGACAATCTTTCGCCAGGGTTAACAGAGTTAATTTGGGTTCGTTTTCGAGTTTATTTGGAATCCTTCTCCTAATTTCCGTGTCCTTAGCTGACACTAAACCTTGTGCAAATATTTAATATTTGAAATTGCCAGGGCTTAGTTCTGCAAATTTTAATTCCTCACACTGATTATTTGCAATACTTGCGAAAGTAGTGAAGTCTTTCTTCTCATTTTTCAGTAAATTCATAGACTTATGGAACAATGACGTTTTTAGGCTGAACATTTCCGAAAGTAACGTAAGTTTCATTGGATGTTAAGTCAGATGTCTTCTTTAACTTCGTATGTTCAACATCGCCTAACTTTTGTAAAATCAATTTAGCCTTTTTTCTAGTCCGACCAATTTAAGCAATCCATCTTATAAATGTTTCATATCTGCGGTAATACGATGTAAAAGTTACGTTTACCTCAGGCCTGTAGTTAAACTCTGTTATCTCATTCACAATAGCTTCCTGAGAAAAATACTCAAATCGTCCTTAATGTTACTTGAAAACATTTTCCGCTATTTTTATAGACAATTTCTTCGAATTTTTCGAGCCTTTGTTTTTGTTTTTGATGTTCTAGTTGTTGCTTTGCAATTTCCAACAACTCCTTTTTTAAACTCTTCCGTTTTTTATGCATAAGCATATATATTTATATTTATATATATTTTCTTTTGACTGTTATTTCGCAGAATTGGTTTATATTAAGTAATTTTTGAAAATTTTTTGAAACCAAAAAATAATTAATTTTTATTTTCACTTTTGATCTTCCTTTACTAATGTTCCTTGGTGTATTTTATGTGAAAACCTTCGTTTGATTTAGCAAGCTTTTCAATGTGCGTTTTATGCCGATACTATGTTCATGGAACGGACGCTTAGTTGAATACGGCCAAATATTTTGATACAAACATATTGTGTTGGTAATTTTTTTTTTAAGGTCAGCCAAAATTTTCTCCACCAAAAATGTTTTCTCCAAAATCTTTGTCATCAAAATGTTGTATTCGTAAACGCCACATTCTTTGTTAACAAATGCTGTATTTGATCAAAGCCGTAGTCATTGACGCCAAAATCTTGTATTTTGCCAACGGCACAATCTTCTATGCAAATGTTGTATTTTTGCCAATGTAGTATTTTAATCAACTTCACGATTTTTGTCGCCAAAATTGTCTTTAGCCACTCTTCGTCGCCAATGTTGAAAATCCTAAAAGGTTACTGCTTGTGTAATCACCAAAACGGAGGTTGGAGATAATAGTAATCAATAAATACAAGACTCGCGCGCTGCATGAAGTAGATACACTGCTAGTAACTGCTAGTCAATATAATCACTCTATTCTACTCTACCCCAATAGTGTCCGTGTATATAATAGAATAGGAACATCCCATTCCTGTACACAGGTAAGTATACAACATCCACACTTGTAGCATTTCGAATTCTTCAAGTGACACTTGTCTTCTAGATGTAACTTACTAAAACCAGAATTAATTTTCCTTTTTTGAACACTTTTCTTTCGCTTGTACGTATGCGCATTCTTTTCAACCTGTGAGACTGTGTGACTGTAATCTATGCACGCCTACATTTTTTAAGCTATGCCATTCAAACTTTCTAGGGATACATGTCTACAGGGATGCCAGGTCGACACATACCTTTTGAGTTTAAGTTCAGCAATTTTCCCTTTCGCACTTTTCGGCCAATGAAGCCTATTGTTTACATTTGCTCCGTAAAATATCTAAGATCTAACATGGTTGCAAGATTACGTCACAGAGATCAAATCCCACGTGTCAAACGCGACTAAAAAAAAGAAAAAAATGAGCTTTATATTTAATTTTTATTCCGACGTTTTAAAAATTCATTTGGTCAACAAAAAATGTGAATATAATGTAATTTTGAAACAAAGAAATATTTTTTAAAATAGGTGGGGGGGGTTCAAACAAAAACAAAATATCTAAAAAAAAAAAGTGCCAATGGTTAATTTAATTATATAAGTCTTTTTTTATATTTAATATTTCATACTTCAGAAAATTGAATTAAAAAAATAAAGCTTTTTTTTTCGCTAAATATTTCATGCAGGAAATCAACTGTCTGTAATTCGTGTGCCATTAAAGTAACATTTCCTCTAAAATTAGATGTCACATTTTTAAATATTCTTTGAAAATTTCTGAAATTCATTTAGTCAACCAAAAATGTAAATATTTTCCCCCGTAATTTTGAAACAAAAACAAACGCAATGTTGTTTACAATGTCACACAAAACTTCAACTCACGTTTACGCAAAACAAAAGAAAATAGATGTTTTTAATGGAATGTTTTAACAATTTTTAAACAACAATTTTTTATATAATTATTTTTTATATAACTGAGTTTTAAAGTGAGGCGGCGACTACAAGGGCTCGGAAATCGAAACACGCTGCATTAATCAGCTCATTAAAAATGTTCTGAGTTGCACGGGCAACGTCCGCGTATGATGCTAGTTTATTAATGTAGTGAATTATTTCTCCTGTGTACTAAGGTAAAATCAATTATTTCTTTTGTAGTAACACCAGCATCAAATCGGTCCTGCTCTCCGCTTTTGTGACATAAACGACTACGCAAATTTTGCAGAAGAAAATCGCTGACATTTGTCAACACATATCTGAAGCGCATTTTGAACATCAAGTTGTCGAAAATCCTAATGAGGAATTATCGCTCGAAGCAAGGCAAGGTCTTGTCACCAAGGAGATCCTGCGAAAGAAATTGTATTGAATAATACACTCTGAAGTAATCAAATCCACCATCACGCGAGAAAACCACAGAATAAAGAAGAAAGAAGAAGACCAAAGCTGAAGAGGTGACATTGAGAATGAATGAGATGAAGAAGCAATTGGATAGAAACAACAAGGAGAGCCCAGAATTGAGTTAGTTGGAAGATTTAAATTAGTGGCCAATGCTTCTCTTGGAGTGAATAATAATAATAATAATAATAATAATAATAATAATAATAATAATAATTTTTTTACAAGATTTACATTTAGTAGATTCTGTAGAAAGGCAAAACAGAATCCAAGAACCAACTATTGCAGCAAAAAATATGAAAAAGAAAGCCAAAGATAAAGCTCTTGAACAAATGAAACAGCGCTGGCCAGACAAATCTCTGCATGGGCAATGTCCAGAACGTAATTAATACAGTCCACACACTAAGGAGAACTTTGTCTATGTAATGCTAGGGATGTCAGGGAGATTGAAAAACATGAAATGGAGTCATAACAACACACTACTACCTGCCTTAGGTCTTCCTGCAGACATGGTAGGTAGTGCGACCATAGCAGAAATCGATTTATAATGAAAAATGACATAATAATAATTGGATGATATCCTTGAAAAAAAAACTGATTACAGAGACATATGTGAAAAGGTTACAGCTTTTTCTGAAACCCAAGTTGAATGTTCTTAATCTTAAAACTGCTGTTAATACATGGCCTTTATGGCAAAGTGAAGAGTGGTTAAGTGGACAAATGAGGGGTTACAAATTTGAGACAGAAATACATGAACACTGCTTTTTGATAATGATGCTCTGCACTAAAATTCAAATGTGATAAGATTACACACTCCACGGAAAGGAGTTAGTAGAGGACATTAAAGAGTGTGTTGCTAGTACCTGGCAAACAGTTACGAGACACTCTGAAATATGTGGCGAAATCCAAAAGCCTTGTAAAAGAAAGCATAATGAAAAAAGAAGAATATAAAAAGAGTGTACTGAAAAAGAAGTAAAAAGCTAGAGAGGCAATGCCACTACATGGACAGTTCGAGAAGGGACACCAAAGTCATTAGGACAAAAGATTCATAGGATTGGTTAACGAAATACAAACTGAAATGAGAAAAAGAAGGCCTACTAGAAACTATTCAAGAACAAGCCCTCAATAGTAATTCTTTCTGAAATCAACAAATGGATTTTGATAAATGCAAACCGTCGAATGAAAGTGGAAAATGTCACTCAGGTAAGCGGCTTTCTATTTACATTGGTGCTTAGGTATAAAGTATTAAAAGAATGCTACCGTTACAGACCAGAAAAAGTGAGTGAAAACGACCTGCACAAATCTTATGAGATTTTAACATACAACCAGACCACCTCCTTGATGATATCAAACCAGGCATTACAATTGCTGAAAAAAAAGGAACAAGAAAATGTCTCCTCATCGATGTGGCTGTTTCTGACAAGGTCTAAGAGACCTTCGGATAGAGATTCCCAGTATGTAGAACATTCAAGTCACTATTTTCCCAGTTATCATTAAGGCATTGAGGTCAAAACATCGTATATGAAGATCTACATTTTATAAAAATCAGAATACAACACAGTAACCCGTTATTTCACATTCCCTGTACAGAAGTAACAAGAACCCAAAACCATGTTCGAGGAACGGTTGACTCGATAGATAGCACTTTTTCTTGAAGTGAAAAGGAATAATAATAATAATAATAATAATAATAATAATAATAATAATAATAATAATAAAATTGCGATTGGAATTACAACGAGAATGACGGGTTTTTCTGAGGCTCCTGAAAACGTAACGTTTTTTTTTTGTTTTTACTATTTTAAACGTAAACATTAATTTTTAATTTTACTATTTTAAACATAAACATTAATTTTTTCTTCGTATATAATTTAAATTGTATGTTTCTTCTTTAAATGATCCTTAAATTGATTTATTAACTAGTTTTCTAAAGCAAGACAACGGGAAAAAAATACGATGAAAAACACTAAAAACTGTTCGATACAATTTCTACGATATGCTTTCTTAGAAAGAATACGTAATAATTTATTTATATTTATTCGTTCATTTTATATATTTATTTATTTTTCGATAACCTTATTCTCGTTGGATTTAATGAAAGAATAACACTAAAACAGAATACAGTGGGCGAACAAATTATTATTTTTAAATTTTACGGTAGTAAACTCAAACGTATGTCCACTTTTTCTTTTCTATTAAATTTTGAATTTTTTTATTTTTTATTTTATCTTAACAATTATTTTTATTGCAAGGTCTAGTGATGGTAGCAACAATTTTTTTTCTTTTAACAATACTCTCTAAGTGCAATGATGTTTTTTCCCCCGTTGAACGGCCGTTACGTCCAAGTTTGTTTGTTTGTTTGTTTTTTTTTTTCTCAACCAGCGTCTCTCTCTTTGAATTTTTCTTTTTCTCAATATGAAATTGTTTTAATATAAACAGGAATTTTTCTTTAGATATTATCGAATTTTTTTTAACATAAACATGAATCTTTTTTTCTTAACATAAACATGAATTTTTCTTCATATATTATTTAATTTTATTGATTTTTTTTAATATGAAATTCTGTTTTACTATTTTATCTGTTTGTTCTTTAAATGAACCTAATAAATAAAATCATCCGTTTTATATTTCCTTTAGCTGTCGATATTTCACAATAATTTTTTTTAACTATTATAATTTTCTTAAAAACAAAAAACAAAACAAAACAACAGGAAAATAAAATTAAATCCGATGAAAAACAATTTCTACGATATTCTTTTATAGAAAGACTACGTATTTATTTATATATTTATTTTTATTTATTTATTGATTTAATTTACTTATTTAATTTATCTTATTCTGATAACCCTATTTTTGACCAACGACTTTATTGAAAAAATAAATGAATATAAAGTGGAAAAACAAATTATTACATTTTTATTTTAAATCTCACAGCACTAATAAACTTAAATGTATGTCAACGTTTTCCCATTAATTTTTTCTTTAACAAAATACTCTAGTAGTGATTTGTTTCGTTTAGCCGTTGCTACGCCGAAGTTTTTTTTTTTTGTTTTTTTTTTTTAACCAGCGTCTTTCTCTTTGAATTCCAATCGCGTCTATGTCAGCTGTCGCTTAGCAGCCCATTTAGGAGAAGGAAAACTCCGAACAACAACCCCCAACTCAAGATGTTAATCGTGCCGAGGAGTGGATGGCTACTGCGTTATGAGGTCACAAACGATCCCCTACAGGCTTCCGGACCCTGTTTGTAAAAGACCGTTACCCAACGTGCCGGGCAACTTTGGGTGGACTTTTGGACCCGTGCGTCACTCGTGGGAAAAACATGAGAAATACAAATAGAAATAAAAAGTCCAGTATGGCTCTTCCAGTGGATAAACAGGGAGCCCGTCCTTCAAGAGGGAACCTACCTGAAGTCGAAAAATCTGCCATAGGAACAAACTCCTACACAAAGAATGAATCTTCAGGTCCCCACAACCAGGATAATCCTAATGTTGGTATTGAAAATTCTCCAGCTAGATCTACAACCGTATATTTAAAGAAAGAAAAAATAAAATGGTCTCGTGAGGAGTACAAAGTCGTTATAACTGCATTTCATGAAGCGTTACTCAAACCTCAAAACAACATGACTCGCCAAACATATGACATTTGGCGTAAAAAAGTTGGTCAAGCAAATAGAAAGTATGTTGACTAAAATAAATTTGCCAATGTACGAAGATACATTATTCGTAATAACCGATTGACAGAGGCTGAAATTAATGAGATTAAAAGAATTGTAACCAAAAGAGACGAATCAACAAAATATGAAAAGGAACCGGAATCAGAAATAAAAAGTAATAACATCAAACAAGCCACAGGTCATAATGTAGAAACCGTGATACACACAAATCACTGTGAAGATAATGCTGTAAGTTTAAAAGTGCTGGAAGGGTGTTATCTGAGTCAGTTAAAAGACGAAAATAAAACGAGTTCAGAACACATTGAACAGAATTATTTGACGGAAAATAAGAACAGGATACAAGAAGCCAAGGAAGAAATCAAGAACCATATATGTCAAATACAAAATATTGCAATGGAGGAACGAGAACAGCTCCCAAAATTACAACCAACAAAGCATAACGTCCGAACTATTAAGCTCTACAATGCAGCACACAAATTAATTTTGGATGAAGAAGACACTCATACAAATCTCAATGTAGCAATATATGCATCAGCAATAGCAGCAACAAAAAATTGAACATCAAAATAAAAACAAGGCAGTCTCGCAGACATGAAGATCCACCTTGGAAAAGAAAAATAGAAAAAGAAATCGAACAACTTAGAAGTGAACTATCAGTACTGGATGAACTGAGTAGAGGAATAAATGTAAGAACTAGGAAAAGCAGAAGAGTCGAAAGAAAATACAACATTAGAAATGAAAATGAAGTCCTATCAACTAAGGAAAAAATAAAGCAAAAAATACAACTGAAGGTTCAAAGAATAAGACGCTATGAGAAAAGATTAAGATTTTACAGACAAAACAAGATTTTTCAAACCGATGCAAAGAAATTTTACAGGGAAATAGGTAAATAAAGAATTGAAGTGACAGTCCCCCGCCCCAGAATGGAAGAAGTTACACAGTTCTGGGAAAAGATATGGGCTTGCCCTAAAGAACAATCTAAGAAGTAGATTGGATTGCACAAGAGATAGAACGAATAAAAAATAAACCAGAACAGATATGGGCTGGAATCACAGAAGAGGATGTTAAATGTGCACTAAAAAACGCACACAATTGGAAATTCCCAGGTATAGATAAAATTCCTAACTTTTGGCTATATTATTTAAATACAGCACATAAAATCTAGCCAAAAAACTTCAAGAAAACGTTGACGATCCCACTAAAATTCCTGCATGGATGACCAAAGGAATTACATTTCTTCTACTCAAGAATGGTGACACAAACAACCCGAAGAACTACAGACCAATTCCATGCCTTCCGACAACATATAAACTATTAACATCTATTTTAACAAAGCAGATATATTTATTCTTAGAAAGAAATGACATGATACCGCTTGAACAAAAAGGATGCAAACGTGGCTGTTATGGATGTAAAGACCAATTGCTTATTAACAAAATGATCCTGGAAAACTCCTACAGTACAAAGAAAAATCTTAGTACTGCCTGCATAGATTATAATAAGGCATTCGATAGTGTGCCACATTCCTGGATTTTAAAAACTTTAAATATATACAAGATATCACCCGTCATCATCAATTTCATCAAACAGTGCATGTCTATATGGAAAACAACCCTTTACCTCAATCATATGAATGGAACCTATAAGTCTGATGAAATAAACATCAAAAGATGTATATTTCAAGGTGATTCTTTGTCTCCATTACTATTCTGCATATCATTAATAGCACTAACCAGTCAACTTAATAAGACAGAATGTGGTTATAAAATAGACCAAAAGAAAATAAGCCATCTATTTTACATGGATGACTTAAAGTTGTATGCTAAGAATGGTAATGAGCCGGAAGGTCTTCTGAAAACTGTAAAATGCTTCAGCGAAGACATTGGAATGAAATTTAATTTGAATAAATGTGCTAAAGCTACAGTTTTACGTGGATCAATAAAAGAAACATCATCAATTAGCTTAGACCCTGCTGTAACAATAAAAGAATTGAAACCAGAAGAAGCTTATAAATACCTAGGTGTAAATGAGAGTGAAAACATTCACCATAAAAAATGAAAGAAATAGTGCGTAAAGAGTACTATAGAAGGCTACCAATGATATTAAAAACTGAATTGAATTCTCAGAACAGAGTTATGACCATTAATAGCCTTACAATCACAGTTGTCCAATATAATTTCAACATCTTAAACTGGACTGTAAACGACATCAGGCGAATGGATGCTAAAACAAGAAAGCTTCTTTCTAAGCATAAGATGCATCATCCAAAGGCTGATGTAGACCGTCTATACATACCCCGTAAAGAAGGTGGAAGAGGTCTTATTCAGCTGGAATTGTCATACAAGACAACAACTATTGGCTTACTAACATACATAGAAACAACAAAGTACTGAATGATACAATTAGTCAAGCAACATGAAGAAAGAAATAAAAAAATATTCAATAATAAAAGAAGGCAGTAAATTCAAACAAGATTTACAGTTAGTAGATTCTGTAGAAAAGCAGAACGGAAGCCAAGAGCCGGCTATTGCGGCAAAGAATATGAAAATGAAAACCAAAGATAAAGCTCTTGAACAGATGAAACAGCGCTGGCAAGACAAACCTCTGCATGGCCAATATCCAGTACGTGCCAATAAATCCAATGTTGACAAAGTTAATACTCATCGATGGTTACGTGCATCTGGATTAAAGTCTGAAACTGAAGGCTTTATTCTTGCAGCACAAGACCAAAGTCTTTTCACGAGAAACTTTCAGGCAAATATTATGCATAATAATATGGATCCAAAATGCAGGTTTTGTGATAAACACCAAGAAACAATAGACCACCTAATCTCAGGCTGTGCTGTGCTTGCCCCAAATGAATATAAAAATCGCCACGATAGAGTTGGGCAATATTTACATTGGGCAATATGCAAACATTATGGAAAAGCTGTAGGCAAACACTGGTATGAACATCACCCAGCACCGGTTACAGAAATAGAAGATGTAACCATTCTATGGGATCACACCATCTACACAGACAGAAAAATTGAAGCAAACAGGCCAGACATTATTGTTAAAAACCAGAAGGAGAAAACTTGTCTATTAATTGATATGGCTTGTCCAGCGGATTGTAACATAACAATCAAGGAATTTGAAAAACTGTCAAAATATAAAGACCTGGAAATTGAAATAGAAAAAATGTGGAAATTGAAAACAAGAGTTGTGCCAGTGATAGTAGGTGCACTTGGAATGATAAAAAATGGAACAAAACAACACATTGAAAGAATCCCTGGAAACCCCAGCTTAAGAGATATACAAAAAATTGTCTTATTAAGTACAGCCCACACACTAAGGAAAACTATCTATGTAATGCTGGAGATGATAGGGAAGATAGAAAAACATGAAATGGAGCCATAACAACACGCCACTACCTGCCTTATGTCTCCCCGCAGACTTGGTTGGTAGTGAGACCAAAGCAGAAATCGAAATATGATGAAAAATGACATAATAATAATAATAATAATAATAATAATAATAATAATACAACTATTGGCTTACTAACATACATAGAAACAACAAAGGATTGGATTATACTATTAGTTAAACAACATGAAAACAAAAAGAAAAAATATCCAATAATGAAAGAAGGCAGTAAATCATACAGTTGAACCAACTAAAATGAAATGGATTTTTTATTATGACATATATTTTCACGTGGCTTGTCGTAGTAATTTCTTTTTTTAGTATTTCCTAAAAAGCAGCTTCTGTATCTCAAGTCACTTAACATACAAAGATACACTGAACGACATCGCAGATGCTACATCTTATACAATACATACAATGTTTATAAATAAATAATACATGCACTGCTTAGAAATAAAATGATTTGATCCATTCAAAAATTACTGGTTAGGAAATTGAAGCTAACAGATATAGACACGTAGAAATGCCAGCGTGATATGTGATTTCCTCACATAGGTAATTCGTACCTTACTCTATTACGTTGGTCATCGTAGCCAAACCGACAGCGACACCTTCTGGCTAAAGAAATGATTTCCTAGATGGAAAATGTGTTAAATGTTCAATTTATGTGGAAGGCACATTTTTTTTTTTTTAGCGGGATGTCTCAGTTTTTTTTCTCAATTAGCCAATCATTAATTTCAGAGTTTACGAAAATTATATGTATACTCGCTTATAAAAACTTATACGTGTTTATACAAGAACAATGCTAACATGTATTCACATACGTATCTACTTTTTCATCTCGAATGAGGTAACATACTTCAAATTACATACATCATAAAAAAAACGTGACATACATATACCGGCTTATATGATATGGATTCTAATGCTAACATGCACATATATCAGTATACTGATCAATACAAGAGGGTCCATTCACTTCAGGAGTGTACAATCAATTACATCCTTAAAACAAAATTAGTGCCAACATACTAAATTTGGTGCCCCCATATACACGAAAAACATAGGTGCACTCATATACATGAAGCATACACATAACTAGCGGCACACATATACACGGAATATACATACAGTTATGCATATAATTTTACATATAAATATAATTCTAATAGAGAGCACACACTGAACATGCATATAACTAGGGGTACCAATATACACGAAAAAAAACTTATATAACCATGCAATTCGGTGCATCTATGTACACATTAAATATATATATTAAAATCTATCTATAATTACATAATGCAAGGTAGGACACTCTCAAATTCATACATACTACAAAGTCGTTGCATAAATATACTGGCATAATACAAAGTCGTTTAATACATATACTTTTCAGATCTCCACTTTCATTTTTTCAATCCGTAAAATCTTCCAATGAATGATCAACCCAAGATAGGAATGAATCGACAAGTAAGACTGAATGGGATAATTATAAGATTCTATGTATTAGATAGTTTGAATTTATTTTATGACATCATTTAAAAATGATTTCATTTCTCTGGTTTAATAATTAGCCAGTTTCTCTGAATTTGATAATTCTAAATTTTTCGTCTAAACATAAATTGCATCTGTTTCGAAAGCTGTTACTAGTTTTAAATTTACCTGTAATCTTCCATTCAATCTGTGGGGAGATTTTTCTGTCTTTTAATTCCCAGAAATGTTTAAAAAGAGCAGTTTGATATTTCAGGTGGGGTTTAGAGAAAATTCGCTTACGATTATATAGACGTTGTTACCATATTCCGGTGGAAATTCCTGTGTATACTTTTTTCTCGTTTCTATATTCACTAGGGAAAATGGTTGATTGGTATATGACTTTTTCGGATTTGCGTATACCTCCAAGGGCATTTGTTTTTGACTCGACTGTTACAGGAGGTTGTACTATCTCTTTGTTGATTGTTATAAAGTTTATTTAGTATAGTATTATTGTGTGAGTTCATGATGCTATTAATGTTGCTACTGCAGGAATAACTCATTTTTAATGTTTTTTATTGAAAATCTTATTTAGTGGATTGTTCTGCTTAAAAAGTTTGTCGATCAATTTCAGAAAGTGTTGACCGATATTAATATTAGATAGTTGACAGAAACGAGGATTGAACCATATTACTCTTATTTTTTTTATTTTTAGGTTTATTTATTCCGATATCCTTAGAGGGTGCCATGTAGCATAATTCTTGCTTGAAGTCACTTTTTTGAGTGTGTTATTGTAAGGGGTCATTTGCATTTGTGATTTTTCTATTAGAAGATAATTTTTGATCCTAGCATTTACGATGACAAGAATCTGTTTAATTATTTGTTGGGAAAGGTTGGAGCAAACATTTGTTGGTTGGGGTTTCATTGTTTTTGTTTTGTTTTTTGTTTTTTGTTTTGTTTTGTTTTTTTGTTTTGTTTTGTTTTTTTGTTTTTGTTTTTGTTTTTTCGTTTTTTGTTTTTTTGTTTTTTGTTTTTTGTTTTTATGATAGGGTTAAGTTTCATTCTACAAATTTAAAATAATATCTAAGACGTTGACTAATTTTTGATTGGAGGAAATTTCTGTCTTAAATTCAAGCAATTTGAAGGCCCTAATAACTTTCTTTTCTATCCGAGATGATAGTGGATTATTACTATTAGGAATAATAATGAGTCTGTCATCCCTGTATAAACTGATTTGTTTAGAGTCAACTATCCTACCAAGGATGCTTAGGATATAAATTCCTACCAAATCTGCATTTTGGGTGGAATCAAATGTATCCATGGGGACATCAAAGTTATCACCGTGACTTTATATCCACGTAGAATTTTTATTGGATAATAATGATGTTCTAGAGGCCAATATAATTTTGGATTCTTCATCAGTAATTGTAACAAAGTTCTTCGCGAAATTCAAACTATCCAACAATATGTTTTTATATGGAGGGGTAGAAATCCTTAATGTCGAATTAGATGAAGGTTTTTGTTTTTAATGCTCTTAAACCATTTAATTTAAAATAACTCGACTATATTCTGTAAAAAACGGTTTAATTTCTATTTTTGTCTTCAGAAATTGAATTAAATCAACTTTACAGTGTTAGCTGCTTGTGGTAAGTCAACTGGGATTCAGTCCATTTTTCAGTCTGTTTTTGTGAAATTTCTTGGAAATTATTTTATTTATTTATTTTTTTTCGTCTTTTGGCCGTCTTTGTTTTTTTTTTTTCGTCACTTAATTTGTGTAAATAATTTTGCTATTCAAGGGTATTTTCGACTAATGATAAATAGCATCACGGTTCAATTATTTCCATTAGTTTTGTCTTGTAGAAGATTTAAATTTCTGTCTTCGAGAGATTGAATTCTTAACGGTTTGGCAAGCGAACGCAAGCAACATAACTCGACTATATTCTGTAAAAAACGGTTTAATTTCTATTTTTGTCTTCAGAAATTGAATTAAATCAACTTTACA
This sequence comes from Ascarosepion bandense, assembly GCA_037127315.1. Classification (NCBI taxonomy): domain Eukaryota; kingdom Metazoa; phylum Mollusca; class Cephalopoda; order Sepiida; family Sepiidae; genus Ascarosepion; species Ascarosepion bandense. Next base: position 2,387,513 of record JBBBDQ010000808.1, on the reverse strand, counting down.
GTGTTAGCTGCTTGTGGTAAGTCAACTGGGATTCAGTCCATTTTTCAGTCTGTTTTTGTGAAATTTCTTGGAAATTATTTTATTTATTTATTTTTTTTCGTCTTTTGGCCGTCTTTGTTTTTTTTTTTTCGTCACTTAATTTGTGTAAATAATTTTGCTATTCAAGGGTATTTTCGACTAATGATAAATAGCATCACGGTTCAATTATTTCCATTAGTTTTGTCTTGTAGAAGATTTAAATTTCTGTCTTCGAGAGATTGAATTCTTAACGGTTTGGCAAGCGAACGCAAGCAACATAACTCGACTATATTCTGTAAAAAACGGTTTAATTTCTATTTTTGTCTTCAGAAATTGAATTAAATCAACTTTACAGTGTTAGCTGCTTGTGGTAAGTCAACTGGGATTCAGTCCATTTTTCAGTCTGTTTTTGTGAAATTTCTTGGAAATTATTTTATTTATTTTTTTTTTTTTCGTCTTTTGGTCGTCTTTGATTTTTTTTTTTCGTCACTTAATTTGTGTAAATAATTTTGCTATTCAAGGGTATTTTCGACTTTTACTAAGTTAAAACTTTGTAAGCCTCAGTCACTTTTTCCTTGTTTTTTTTTTTTTTTTTTTTTTTAATTGGAGTAGATAGTTTCTACTATCGCCCGGTCTCACACTCCACCCCCTTCTTTTGAATGAGTTTAGAGGTGATCACCTTGTTTCTTGTTTAGGAAGGGGTTCCCGGTTCATCCCCTTTCTCTGGTCTTGGTGTTAGTTCAGCTGGAAGCTCTTTGCAGTTCCGGAGTATGGTGGCAACGTCTTTACATTCTGAGGGTACCGGGTTGGCAGTTTCCTGGTTGCTGCTTCCGACTGGTAGTTAGGAGCCCGAACTCTTGCGTAGCGTCTTGAGAGGCTGCTCTGATCAACAGTTGAATAATACCGGGGTTCTTGTAGTGCCATATCGCGCATGGACGGGCGTCCCTGCATGAACGTTCGGTGGGCAACCCCGAGGCCACATTATGTTGTAGGCCGCGCCAGTCTCCATCCTTCACAAGTTGCAAATGATTGACCGACTTATTCTATTCTAAGACCACTCCTTAACTGAATTACTATGGAAAAAAGCAAACATAATAACAAAACTAAACCAGCTCATTTGAAAACGCCCAAACCTGTCTGCATCTCTTTCACTAACATACGCGGCATCCGCACCAACTTCCCCAGCGTAGATTCTTTCCTCCATAATAACTCACCTGATATATTAGCCCTATGTGAAACTAATCTTAACCCTTCTATCCCCTCATCTGAGTTCTGCGTTCCTGGCTACCTTCCCCTCTTCAGGAAGGACTCCAATGTTCATATGCATGGGCTTGGTGTCTATGTCAGCGAACACCTTCCCTTAGCTAGGGTGTCATCTTTTGAATCCCCAGATCATTCTTTCATGTGCTTCCGCCTCTCACTTCTCAGCTCGATTAGCTATCTCTTCTTTCTGTACCGCTCTCCTTCCTCCCCTGACTGTTCGTTACTTGACATCATTTCTGACAATATTGACAAAGCCATTTCTACCCATCCCTCTGCCCATGTATTCGTGTTTGGTGACTTTAACGCCCACCACACCAAGTGGCTGAAGAACGCTGTCACTGACCCTGCTGGTGTCCACACCATGAACTTTTCAATCACCCAATCCCTTACGCAAGTAGTGGACTTCCCCACGCGTTTCTCCGACAACCCTAACGGAAGGAACTCACTTCTAGACCTCTGCTTCACTTCCATCCCAGACTCTTGCACTACCAGACAACTCTGCCCACTTGGAAACTCTGACCACACTGTAGTGTCCGTCAATATTTCACTCCACTCCCGCCCGACCCATGAAACACAGACAAGTAGAATATCATACTGCTATCAAAGAGCAGACTGGGATTCGTTCCGAGACTTCCTCTGTGACATCCCTTGGAACAACGTCTTTAGTCTTCCCATCGAAGAATGTGCATCCGAGGTCTCCTCCTGGGTTAAGGCTGGCATTGATGCCTTCATCCCTGCTAGGAAATTCCAGCTTAAATCTCATTCGTCTCCATGGTTCTCACCCGCTTGTTCGGCTGCCATTGCCCACCAGAATCATTTCTTCCGACTTTATCGTAACTATGCGTCGGAACAAAACAGGCGCCTTTTCACTTCAGCTCGTAATAAGTGTAAAAGGGTACTTAACGAAGCTAAGATGTTGTTTGCTACCAGAATGAAGCAACGCATAGCATGTTCTAAATTCGGCTCTAAAGACTACTGGCGACTCTGTAAAAGAGTACTTAACAAGAGCAAGTCCACAATACCCCCGCTAATCAACAAATTTGAGGTCCTCACCTCCCCAGCAGATAAGGCTGAATGTTTTGCCCGCAGATTCTCGAACAATTCGAGTCTGGACTCGTCTGGAGTTTTTACACCCGACTTCTCACCTAGAACCGAGGCACAACTGAATGATGTCCACATTACACCTTCGCTTGTCTCTAAGATTATCTTAAAACTTGACCCTCACAAAGCGAGCGGTGGTGACGGAATCCCAACCATAGTCTTAAAGAAATGTGCCCCTGAACTCTCCTCTATCCTTTCTAAGCTCTACAACCTCTGCCTATCTGCTTCTTGCTTTCCTGCCTGTTGGAAATCTTCCTCTATAGTTCCTATATTTAAAAACACTGGAGAACCCTCTGACCCTGCAAATTACCGCCCTATCAGCCTTCTTCCGATCTTTGGCAAAGTGTTCGAAGCCATTATCAACGCCGAGGTGGTTCAGCATCTCACAGCACACAGGCTCCTCTCGGACAAGCAATATGGTTTCCGCTTCACCAGGTCTACTGCTGATATGCTAACGACCATCACCGAGTACATATACCAGGCACTCGACAGGAATGGCGAAGCTCGAACCGTTGCATTGGATATATCTAAGGCGTTCGACAGAGTTTGGCATGCTGGCCTTCTATGTAAACTGCGGAGCTATGGTATAACTGGACATTTGTTTGAACTAATCCAGTCATTCCTCTCTAACCGCACAATGAAAGTGGTATTAAACGGACATGCCTCTCAGAACTACCATACAAACGCAGGTGTCCCCCAAGGCTCCATCTTAGGTCCTACACTCTTCCTGATATATATTAATGATCTCCCTGATTCCATAAGAACCCAAACAAAAATCTGGTGTAGGCGTCAAAGCTAAACTTGCAGCCGAGATTGAAAAAGACCTCCAATCCATATTGGACTGGGGTAAGAAATGGCTAGTAAATTTTAATGCTTCTAAAACGAAGCTACTGTCAATTAACCATCATCGACAATCTCACCTACCTCCCATTAGCATGGACCAGGCTTGCCTCCCAGAGAGTAAAACACTACGCCTCCTTGGTCTCACACTTTCAGCGGACCTCAAATGGAATGACTATATCGAATCCATTGCTAAATCCGCTGCTATGAAAGTCGGTTCTCTGTGTAGGGCCCGGAAGTTTTTTCCGTCTAAATCTATCCTGCACATTTACAAATCTACCATCCGCCCGTGCATTGAATACTGCTGCCATATCTGGTCGGGTGCCCCTGCTGTTCTCCTCGGGCTTCTCGATAAGGTTCAGAGGAGGGTCTGTAATGTGATAGATACCGACTTGGCAGACCGCCTGCAGTCTCTCTCCCACCGGCGAGACGTGGCTTCGCTGTGTCTCTTCTATAAATACTTTCACGGCTTCTGCTCCGATGAACTTAGATCACTGGTGCCCCCTAAATACGAATTTGCACGAGATACTAGATTAGCAACTAGATCCCACCCTTTTACAGTGAAATCGATAAAATGCAGCCGTAACTTCTACTCCAACAGTTTCTTTCCTCGCACTTCCCGACTGTGGAATTCTCTTCCAAAAGATTGCTTCCCCGACGGCTACAATCTCCAGGAGTTTAAATGTAAAGTCAATAGACACCTCCTAACACACTAACCTGCTCCCATTCTATCAAACACTCTTCCCATCTGCCCGACACTCATCCTCGCTATCCTTACTCATCTATCACCTTCCTCCTGACATTCCCTATGTCTATCCACTCCTTCTCTTTACCTTCCCCTATGTAGCCCCATGCGCAATAGTGGCAGTGGAATGCCTTGCTTGGGGTGAGATGATTAAAAAAAAAAAAAAAAAAACTTGCAAATTCATCCGCATTACTGTATGTCCGTATTGGCATCGCAATCCAAATGATATATGCTGGTATATGTATGTAACATACTTTTTATGATGTATGTAATTTGAAGTATGCCACCTCATTTGAGATGAAAAAGTAGACAAGTAGATGTATACATATTAACACTGTTCTTGTATATACACGTATATTTTTCTTTATAAGCGCGTATATGGATGGAGAAAGGCGAAAGTTGCGCAGAAATAAGAAATTTATATGTATACGTAGAAAAGTTTGTGTATGTATAAACACATATATGTATATATAGGCAGGAGTGTGTATATGTAGATAGATATAGAGGTGTATGTGTGTAAATATATGCGTATTTTCTAAGTGTGTGTGAAGTTTATTAGTATACTTGTGTAAATATGTATTAGTATTATTTATACGTGTATAAGCCTGCTCTTCATAAATATGTATGTGAATGTGCGAACACAATAATTACCTGTGGAGATGGATGGATGTGTGTAGGTATGTATATATAGCTGTACGAATAGACACAATTGTATCTACATACTTACCGGTTACAGACATATATGTGATATATGTGTGTATGCAGAATATGTGTGTGCATGTAAGTATGTATATATATATATGCGTATTTTCAGAATAAATGTGAGGTTTGTTAGTATACTTGCGTAAATATATGTTAATATTATTTATACGCGTATAAATCTGGTCTTCATAAATGTGTTTGTGAGTGTGCTAACACATTATATATGTAAATATGAATCGATGTGTGTATGTGTGTATATGTAGGTGAACGTACAGATGCATTTGTATGTACATATGTGTAAGTATGGACATATATGTATGTGCATACATGTGTGTATGCGTAAGTGTGTTCATATGTAGGGTTATATGTATATACGTATTCATGTTCTTGTGAGTGGTGTGTAATGATTTTATAGTCACTACTTCCGCCAAATGAATTTTCCTCGCCTAGCTTTAACGATTCTTAACCGAGATAAGGCCCAAATCTCTGTTCTGGATTATGTTACTTGATTCCCATTTAATTTTAAAAGAAGTGTTTATTCCGGGGAAATATTTGCACCGAATGGAATGAATATAGTGTGGTCTGATGAAATGAGCTAATTTAGTACACTGAAATTAATTATAAATTATAACCACTCTAAATGTTGTGTTAAATTTTCTTTTATAAATATCATACTGCTCTGGATAACATCCATTGAGCTCTCTATACAGGGTAAAGTTTCGTTTTAGGACATGAAGGCTAATATTCCTTCATATTTTTCCAAAAATAGTCTTATTTCCGTGCAAATGTATATGCTGAAATCAGTAATTAGATATTGAAGAAACCGACCTTTTTTTATGTTAACGACCAGAAAAAAAACAGACTTCTTCTCGCTCTTTTTATCAGCTATTACCAGCTTAGTGAGAGTCATTCGCTTCAGAACGATTTTAGGCATAGGAAGGAAATTTGGGCCTATTTAGTTCCTTTACAGAAAGGTCCTTGCAGAAATTAATACGCGATTTTTTTTCGGTACTTAATTTCAGAAGAAAGTTATTGACATTGAAACAAGTGAAAAAAAAAGTTATTTGCGTGTGTTATTGTTTGCGTATATAAGGGATATTAGCCTTCGAGTCCTAAAACGAAAATTTACCCTATACATATCTAACATTTAATATTTTTATTAAGTATATCTTACTGGACTATCTTCGCCATTCACGGACTTGACATCATTACCTATATATATATATATATATATATATATATATATATATCGAAGACAATCGAAGACAAATAATACGTGAATAAAAACTAAAAAATGAGAAAGATATTAATTACAACCAGTGAATCAGCAGTATAAATTACAGACAGATTACATTTGAACCCAGCAGTCATTCTTTCTGCATACAGAGGGAAGGCTGCTTTGACTTAATATAAATGGTCTAAAAAATTCTTAGAATCTGAATGCACTCTGCTAATCATGATGAAAGTATCCCTAGAGAAGGATGAATATCTGAAATACTTGAATATGTGAACAAAATCATATAATATCAGTTAAATGTTTTATATTTCTAAGATCAGATTACGTTCTGATTATGGTAAGTTTACTTGACATTTGAAAAATTTAATTTTCATAACTTTTTCCTAAGAAATTGCGCATGATATGCGCTTACTACGTGCGTACGTGTTATGATTTCATTTATTTCTTTATATATGTGTGTAAAATCAAGTCTAAAAATGTTTATATTTTATTAAGTTGTGTCGTGGTTTATTTTTATTTCATTTTCTTTTCTGTTTTCATACTCGGAGTCTCTGACACATTATGTCACAGTCAGTTATATTAACGACTTGTCAGGTACGCGCTTATAGTTTAACTAACTCGAAGTGTCAACGGCTAACGAATATAGTTTAACAACTGATTCCACGTAAAAAGTATTTTTACAATAATTTCATTCTCATTAACTATTCGTAAATAAGCTCTACGACTATAAAATACCAGCGGAAAATATTTGAGCCTAATTTAATTCAAATGATAATAAACATAGAAGCAGGTCATTACGTAAAAAGAAAGCAGGTACAAATGAAAAAATTTAAAGTTGAAGTTTTTTGTTTTTTTACTGACGCAGACGTTAAATCTATGAAAGCGTTACCACCAATTGTTGCTTTCTTTTTTCTTTTTTCTTTTTTAGTAACTACAAACATCGTCTCTGGTATGTCTTTTGTGTATTTTCTCGAATCAAAATGAAATAGTACATTATTTATGAGATTTTGGCATGGTGTAACGAACCTAACTAAGGAACAAAACAGAAGAATAAGAATCATCATTTCCACCACCACCACCACCACCACCACCACCAGCAACAACTATATGCGTTTTTAAATATGTGTTCACCAGAAAGCCGGATCACCAAAAGAATTTCAAAGCACACATCATTTCAAACGTGGTTACTTTTGATTTTTTTAAATCTTTGTTCCAGTCACATTTGTTTTTACACAAGTTGGGACATGTAGAACATTCTGGAAATCAAGTCTCTCCATTAGTCTTCGACACTCTCCTATTTCATATTAATATTACGCACTCGCTAATATTTCAAACCTTTAGCCTCTAATGTCTTTCAAGGGGGACAAAATTAAAGCAAGTCATCTCAAACTTCCTGCCCTCTGCGAAGTACTTTATATTAGTATTTTGCAATTCACACCATTCAATGGGTACAAAGCGATTTCAATACACATGCACACTTCTTGCTATTTCATATTATTATTTAGCAATCGTTGGTTGTCCATACCTGTATCGTCTGGTGGCTTTTCAATGGGGACTATATACCTGCATGTCATGTCAATAACCACGCACTCTTCGAAGAATATTATATTATTTCCAAATCATTGGCTATTTAAACCGGTTGTGTCTACTGACCTTCAATGGGCACCAAGTACCTGCAATACCTATGTGCGCTCATATTTTATATTAGTATTTCGGAAGCATTGGTTGTCTATATGTGTAATAACTGGTGGCTTTCAACGGGAAACATGTAACTGCAAATCACTACAATACTCATGCCGTCTCTGAAGCATTTTATATTAATACTTGGGAATTGTTACGATAATTTAACCATGCACACATGAACTCTTCCAACTATAAATAAGCAGGAGTTTCTGCTGTGTGACAGAAGTCTATTCCAGCAGATAACTCTGACAGCCGGACCAAACAGTCCTTCTCATGGTGACCTTCTCATTTTGTATATGTTTTGTACTACTGTTTTTTGTTAATATATTTGTTTAACTCTATTCCTTCTTTACGTTTCTAGCCCCTACCAAGGCTACATCAGCAATCATTGGCCAGTTCATGCCTTTAGTGATTCGTGACTTTCAATAAGGTCTAAGGAGTTAAATTTCTTCTCATGCACTCACCGAACTTTTATTATATTAGCATTTTGCAATCATTGATTGTTAACAACTGTAGCATCTTGTGACTTTCAATGTAGTTACTGGTTTCCTCAGTAATTATGCTAATTATCCTAACTATTTTAAATGAGAATTTTACAATTTTTGTCTGTTCACAATTGTAGATTCATGTGAATTTTAATGGAGACCAAGTAACTTCATGTTTCCTCAGTACTCATGCAATCTCCTACTTTATATTATAAATATATTAGAATTTCGGAATTATTGTCTGTTATTGACCATGCAACACTTAATTACTGGCAACTTTCCGTGGTGACTAAGTAACTGCATGTCTCGTCAATCACTCACGTACCTGTTTTATATAATTATTTTACAATCACCGTCCGTGTAACACTGTAAGTGTTCCTTATGTAACCACGATAAAATAGTATCGACGGACTATGGATTCAACTCCTGAAATAAATAGTTGAAGAATATCTCGATGTGTGAACATTTTTTTCTTTTTCTTGGGAGGAGCTATGAGAGAGAAAGAGAAAGGAATGTGTGCACTGTGGTGGCTGGTGGATAGAGAGGCGAGACACAAGACACTCACGAAATGACATTGATTTATATGACAGCAAATCAACACAAACCATATGAACAATCCGCCTCACAAAAATAGGAGAGAACTTTCTCTTTCTTTCGTGTTTGTTTTTCTTTTCTCTCCCTTTCTTCTCAGAGACGCGAGGAAGACCGGCTGGCTTCGCAAAGGATCACCCACGAGATGAGAGGAATTATAATTAACACAGGCATGTGAATGTACCAAAATCAACAACCTTTGGCTACATCAGTGAGAAATCGTACCGGGTGATTAAAGCCAGATACACGAAGCTGACATTAGACTTTTGGGGAAATAAAATCGATTACCGGACAGCCCAGTGCCATATCGAACGATTTTTTAACAAAAAGGCAGAGCGAATTTGAAAGAAAAGAGACCCGCTCGAGACGCGGTGCAATTAAGACAAGAGAATCCTCACCACCCCAAGCTAACAGGCACGTCCACCGTTGCTAAGCACAGAAAATAAGGCAAGGATAGCATAAGAAGACAGTGACTGTCTTTCCTCTAGTGACGACTAGCCATAGTAGCAAGTAGTAATTTGAGTAAAAGTGGTGCTGTGTTTTTGCTCTTTTTTATTGTTATTTTTCTCTGTTGCTGTATAAAGAAATTACGAATATAATCATTAATTCACATAGACTGGATTTTGCTGCTGTCTCTTTATTTTTTGTTTGTTCTTGTCTGTTTTCCCCTCTTTCTGAATTGTGCACCCACCCCGCCTCTTCATTGCAGTTATCACTGAGTACGACACAATAAGACCGTCCCCTGAACCCTGAGTTCATCTTTAGATAAGAAATCACATGGCAGGGGAGGGGGTGAGGGATTTCAACAGATCACAGCACCTACGATCACACGGAGACGGGACGGTAGGCGACTGGCTGCAGTCTCAGTCGCAATTTACGGCAAATTGACGCCTGCAACACACATATACGCAAGCCTGAGACTTTGGAGCCACATCTGTACACCTCTGTAGATTCTGGCGACTTTCAATGGCGACTAAATAATTTCATATCTTCTCAATTCTCATGATTTCTCATAACGATTTTATATTATTATTTGGCTATCATTAGATATTCATATCTGTAGAGTCTGGTGACGTTCATTGAAGACCATGCGTCTGCACGTTTCCTCAATATTCATGCAATCTCCTAACTGTATTATATTAGAATTTCGCAATCATTGTTTATTCACACCCTTACTGTCTGGTAACTTTCAATGATGACCAAGTTACTCCACGTCTCCTCAATAATCACGCACTCTCATAATTTGTGTATGTGAGTATTTTGCAATCGTTGTTTGTTCATGCATAAAGAGTAAGGTGACTTTCAATGTTCACCAGAAACTGCATGTCACATCAATAATCATCCACACTCCTAGTTATGTAATATGAGAACTTTCTGAATATTGCTTGTTCATGCCTATAACGTCTGTTGACATTCAATGGCTGCAAGTTTTCTCAGTAATCATACACTCTATTAAATATTTTATATTAGCCTTTCGCAATTATAAGATGGTAACGACTGTAACCACTTGTGATTTTCAATTAGAGCGATGTAGCTGCAAGCTTTCTCAGTAACCATACACTCTCTTAAATATTTTATATTAGCCTTTCGCAATTATAAAATGGTAAAGACTGTAACCACTTGTGATTTTCAATTAGAATTATGCAGCTGCAAGCTTTCTCAATAATCATACACTCTCTTAAATAATTTATATTAGCCTTTCGCAATTATAAGATGGTAACGACTGTAACCACTTGTGATTTTCAATTAGAGCGATGTAGCTGCAAGCTTTCTCAGTAACCATACACTCTCTTAAATATTTTATATTAGCCTTTCGCAATTATAAGATGGTAACGACTGTAACCACTTGTGATTTTCAATTAGAACGATGTAGCTGCAAGTTTTCTCAGTAATCATACACTCTCTTAAATATTTTAATATTAGCCTTTCGCAATTATAAGATAGTAACGACTGTAACCACTTGTGATTTTGAATTAGAACGATGTAGCTGCAAGTTTTCTCAGTAATCATGCACTCTCCTATTTTATATATGCATTTTGCGATCATAGAATATTAATGATTATAACACTTGTGAACTTTAATTTGGTTCATGTAACTGCAAATTTCCTCAATTATCATGTTATATCCTAACTATTGTATATTACCCTTTTGCAATCATAGAATGTCAACAATTGTAACACATGTGACTTTCAAATTGAACCATGTAGTTGCAAGTTTTCTCGACAATCATGCAATCTTCTAAATACTTTATATTAGCATTTCAGAATCATAAAATGGTAACGACTGCTAACGACTTTCCATTTGAACCATATAGCTGCAGAGTTTCCTTAATAATCTTTCACTATTTTAGCTATTTTATATTATCATTTTGAAATCATACAATATTAACGACTGTAACATGTATGACTTTCAATTTGGTCCATGTAGCTGCAAGTTTCCTCGATATTCATGCAAACTATTTTATATTAGCGTTTTTTCAATCATAGAATGTTAACGACTGTAACACATGTGACTTTCAATTTGAATAATGTTGTTGCAAGTTTCATGTATGATCATACACTCTCCTCACTATTTTATATTACAATTTTGCAATCATAAAATGTTAAACACTGTAATACTTGTTACTTCAATTTCGGTCCATGTAAATGAACTATTCCCAAATAATTATGTACTCTCATATTTAATATAAGTACTTTGTATTTATAAAATGTTAACAATTGTAACACTTGTGAATTTCAATTTTGTACATGTAGCTGCAAGTTTCCTCAATAATCATGCAATCTCCTATCTATTTTATAATAGAAATTTGCAAACATTGAATGTTAACGATTGTAGCACTTCTGACTTTAAATTGAAACAATTTAACTATTTTCCTCAATTAAAATACACACTTTTATCGGAGCATTTTGCAATCATAGAATTTTAACGACTATAAGACTTGTGAATTTCAATTTTGTCAATGTAAATAAAAGTTTCCACGATAATCATGTATTCTCCTATTTTATATAAGCACTTTGTAACCATAAAATGTTAATGAATGTAACACTTGTCAATTTCAATTTGGTTCATGTAACTACATGTTTCCTCAATTGACATGGAATCTCATAATTTTATATGAGCATTTTGAAATCATAGAATGTTGACGAATGTTAAATTTAAGACTTTTACTTTGGCTATGCAACATTAGGTTTCCTCAATTATTATGAATTCTCCAAAGTATTTTATATTAGAACTTTGCAATTATGAACTCTTAGGGACTATAATCAGGGACTCTTGTAAGTTTTTATAAGCTTTTTACAATCATTGACTATTAACGTCTATAACACATGTGATTTTTAATTTGGACCATACAACATCAGTTTCCCTCAATAATCCTGCACTTTCCAAACAATTTTACATTTGTATTTTACAATCATTGACTGTTAACGGCTCTTGTTACTTTCGATTTGATCCATGTGGCTGCACTATTAGCATTTTTCAAACATTGAGTCTTAATAAATTTAAAATTTGTGACTTTCAATATAACCATAGAGTATCAGGTTTTCTCCATAAGTATTCACTCTCAAAACTATTTTATATTAGTATTTTACAATCATTAACAAGTAACGACATGAACACTCGTGACTTTCAGTTTGGACCATGCAGCGTCAGGTTTTCTCAATAATCATGCTTTTTTTTTTTTACTGTTAACTACTATAACACTTGTGACTGATTTGGACCATGCAGCGTCAGGTCTCTTCAAATATCATGCACTTTCTAAACTATTTTCCATTAGCATTTTAAAATTATTGAATACTTACGATTGTAACACTTGTGGTATTCAATTTAGACCATACATAATCATGTTTCGTAAATAATCATGCACTATCCTAAATATTTTATATTAGCTTTTTATAATATTTGACTGTTAACGACTATAACACTTCTCAATTTTTATTTGCACCATGCAAAACCATCTTTCTTCAATAAGCATGCACTCTCCTAATAATTTTGTATTAGTATTTTCCAGTCATTAATAATTAACGTCTATAACACATGTGACTTTCTATTTGAACCATGAAGAATCAGATTTCCTCAATACTCTTGAAATTACCTATTTTGTATTAGTATTTTGCAGTCATTGTCTGTTAACAACTATAGCAGACGTGACTTTCTATTGGACCACGTTGCTGCAGTTTTCTTTAATAATACGGCATTCTCTAAAATTTTATATCAGCAATTTGCAACCATTTGCTGTTAACGGCTGTAACCCTTGTAACTTTTAATTTGAACCATGTAGCTGCAGTTTTCTTCAATAATCCTGCAATGTCTTAAATTTTATATCAGCAGTTTGTAATGATTTACTTCTAACGGCTCTAACCCTTGCGACTTTCAATTCTGACCATGTAACTGCAGTATTCTTAAGTAATCCTGTACATGTCCAAATATTTTATTTAAGCATTTTATAATCAATTATTGCTAACAACTGTAACAAATTTGACATTTAATTTGTACCATGTAGCTGCTAGTTTTTCAATATTAGTGCACTTTCCTAAATATTTTATATTAGCTTTTTGCAATCATTAACAAAAAAACAACAACTATAACTCTTGTGACTTTCAATTTAGACCATGTTTCTTTAATAATCATGCAGTCTCCTAGTTATTTTATATTTGCATTATGCAGTTATTGTCTCTCTACCCTTGTAGCATCTTTTAACTGTAAATGTAGTTTCAAGTTTCCTTAATGCTTATGCATTCTCCTAAATTTTTCATATTAGGTTTCTGCAATCATTGGCTTTTCACTCTTGTAGTCTTGTCACTCTTGTGGTGACTTTCAATGTTGAATAACTGACAGCTAGTTTCCGATAAACTCTTACACTCTTCTAATGCACTACTACAGATTCCTGTTTGGTGCCAATATCAGAAGCGAGATTAGTTTTCAACTGTTCAGTAAACGTCACAAATTCTTCATAACAACTTTCTTCCAGACAATCTGAATATGATTTAATAAGATTAATGGTTTCTTCAGATGTAAACAATTGTTATTGACAAATATATTTTACGCTCTCTTTCAGTTTGTTCTTAATAATTTTTATACTCTAGCTTATCTTGAGCGTTTTTCTCAATGTTTTAAATGTCTAATCATATTGTCTATTTTGTTATAACTAACCACAACTGTGTTTTATAGCAACGTATTTTTCCGTTAAAAGGTTATGCAAGGTTAAGCAATCTCTTCAGCACTATGGCATATAACCATAATCTTCACACATATTTCAAATGATCCAGACGACAAAACACTCAAAGATGGCTGGTCTGCATAAGATACGTATATTTGGAAAAGAATCCAGTGAAACAAGATAATACTTATATTAATTTACTTTCCCAATAATAAGGTCTAGTATGTACGATCCAGTCAAATTGATATATTCGTCAGAAATTGTTGTATGATTTATGTCTCTTTCAAAGTTTCCATGAGTATTTATATGCTATGCCAGAAAAAGAGAAATACATAACCAGTAATTTTAAAATGCCAAATATTTTTTATGAAAAGAGTCAACAGTTTTACGACTATCACAAAATAAAAAGCCTTGTTTCATTAAAAACTTTGCCAGTTGAATTATTCGCTATTGAACTGTGCGTCAATATTTTCTAAGTATCCATTTAATTTATAAATAGGAATCCATACGCTCAACTTCGTTTTTATGTATTGACAATAAAATTAAAACATGTTCTTGCAATTAACTTTATTTTTGTCAGCGTAATAAATTTCCTGCGTTATGTCAAACTTTAAGAAACACTTTGAGGTCATAACATTGGATTGGAAAGAGATAAGGTATTTGCTCTATGAAGAAAACGTTAAATTCATAACATTACATAAAAAAAAAATAGGGATCCGTTATTCTATAAAGAAACATTTTAAAGTAATAACATTTCGGGGAAACAGATTAGGGATCCTTTTCTCTCTGAAGAAAAATGTTAACTCATAACATTTCATGATAAACAGATTAGGGATTCTTTCTCTTTGAAGAAACAATTTACCGTCGTATTATTGGATAGGAAACATATCAGGGATCCCTTACTCTCTAAAGAAACACTTTGAAACCATAAAGTTTAATGGGAAACAGAATAGGAATCCTTTGCTCTCTGAAAACTGCAGCCTCAGCAAAATATTCAAACGCCAATTGGCAAATGTTTAGGATTAGCTAAGGCACGACCAACTAAAATACGCTATGACAATCTAAGACACGCATAAAACAGCCAACACAATATTAGTACCCAGTTACTGCGTACACAATGGCTGGGTAAATTTTCATCAGCATCCAGAGCGTATATGCTCGGGTTCCCTATATTAAAACCTACCTTGTGTCACAAGCCGCCTCAGTGGAGGATACTGGATAACTAAAATTAATGCTCTCTGAAGAAACACTTTTAAGTCATAATATTTGTTGTGACCTCATCACCAAGTTATAAAACGTTGGGCCAGAAATAAAGACACAAAGATTAATAGTGTTAAACAAATATATTAAAAATACAGTAGTGCAAACATATACCACTGAAAAATGATCTCTCTCTCTCTCTCTCTCTCTCTCTCACTCTCTCTCTCTCTCTCTCTCTCTCTCGTGGTGCGGTGCGTCTCTCTGACGTTCTGCGCCTCTCTAACTTGATTTTCAAATTCGTTGTATTTTTGTTGAAACCATTTCAACGTGGCGTGAGGTGGTAAGTGTTCGGAATGTCTCTCCATTAAAATTAAACATCAGCTTTGGTTATCTGGCTTAGAACACCCACGTACAATTCTTGCCATGCTGGAAGCTTGGGGACGCGATTCTATTGACTCTATACTTTCACCTGTCAGGTGTTAATTACTATTACATCCTTAGGTGGGTGGCCACATTCAAAAATTTACCGATAATCTTTCACTTTCGGTCCATCTTTTATCTTCTTTCTTGTCCCTCACAATTCCCGCTAACACCGAGTATCCCATCAAAGCGCGGTTTAGTTAAGACAGCCTTGAGGCAAGTTTGGGACTAGCCAACTGCGGCATTCCCAGAACCCTATGACACAGACTTAGGGCACAGACCTCTCTATCGATGTATTGCTTGCGTCCCAACACCACAAGACACAAGATGGAGGATAGGAAGTTCTCAAGCACATTATTAGGCTCCAATTCTCCAGCTGGAGGTCGGCCCCAAACTACACGTCGAGAATGCGGACAGGGCTGTCCATCCAACTGAACTCCCTGATGATCGACACTCTTCCATTCAACCAATCGCAATCCGGAAGACTTGTTGCGGTTAATCTTGGCCCATGTTATCTTTTCGTACTGCTTAAGCGCTTTCAGTATCACCTCAATGTCGCTGTAGCTCGACACTAAAGTAGATACATCATCGGCGTACGCGGAAACCCTGGCTCGAGCCCCACCAAGAACAGCAATTCCACGTAGGGCTGGAATGCACGCCCTGTCCCTCAGCTGGCAAAAGAGAGGATCCAACGCTAAAGCGTAAAGTAGAGGCAACAGTGAACAAACCTGGCAGGCTAATCGATACAGCGAAAAAACGCACGACAGCTTCACATTCACCTGTACCATAGCCGTCGAGGAGCGGTACAGGAAGCTAATCCAGCGGCAGAATTCGGGTGCGAATCCGGCGGTCTGCAGGAGAACAGCCATGTAGCGATGGTCAAACTTATCATATGCCTTAGACTGATCCAAATTGATCAGCGTGGCCTCTTCGTCGTCTTTTACACCCTCTAGGATCGTGCGGATCTGAATTGTTCGGCCTTTCACTGCACAATTCTGCTCGGGACCTAACTGAATCTCGGCAACTGACTGCAAGCGCCCTGTCAGGATCTTGGCTATAATCTTTACTTCTGTATTTAGCAGAGTTATGGTCCTGTAGTGGTCTAAATCCCGCCCAACATCCTTGCCCTTTCTCAACAGCGTGACCACAATCCTGGATATATGGTTGGGGTCGAACATCTGCTGAAACCACTTGTTGAACATAGTTGTCAAAATCGGGACAAAGATGTGCGAGGGCCTCAAGTACAATCCATAGGGTAAACCAAAGCCGCGTAGACCTCGCCCTCCGTAATCTCTCCCTCGCAGCTAGCCGCTTCAGTCGGTGAAAGCCGAAGAAAGTCAGCCAAATAGCTGTGAAACTCCGCGTCTCCTTGGTAAACCGGCTCTCTAAATGCTGCCGAAACGCTTCACACGTGTCGCCAGTCGACATCAGAGTACGGCTCTCCGGGGTTTGGACCTATCGAATGCATCGATCACCACCTAGACGGATCTCTTCTTTGCGAAATTATGTTCCCATGTTCACAGCTTCAAAAGACATCTTGCTAAGTTTATGCCTGGCCCATAACTGACCCATGAAGCGCTTGCTAGTCAGACGCTCCAGTACCTCCCTAGCTAAGGCTATCTTTATGGGATGCCCCAGCTTCTGCCCGAAGCACACTGTCTTCACGAGCCGTTGGCTAAATTCGATGATGAAGAACTTAATCTTATCCTTAAACCTTCCTACCACCTATTCCCGATAACCACCCCTACTAGTTCCATCTGCACAATATTAATTAGCTGCTCCTGAAAGTCCCACCTGGCTAGTAAGGACAGATTGAACTTCCATAAGCCAGACATTCTAATCCTTGTGTTTAACGCCACCCGAGAACAGACCAATCTATGGTCTGAGTAGCCTAACCAGTGAAACGTGTGACAATCTAAAAGGTCACTAAGGTTCTATCCAGGTAGCTAGCTACCTGTGTAGACGGCCACGTTCACCTTTTTCCCCCAGGGTGATCTATCAACAAGACCGAATCTGTCAACCATCTACGATCACCCACCAGGTATAGGACGGTATTCCAGTCCCCCACTGACTAGGCGCATTCAATCTACCAGGAATGGCACCAACTGCCAAAAAAACGAGAAACGTTCCTCTCGGTCATTGGGCGCATAAACCGCGACCATCCGAAACGAAACGAACTGCTTTTCACCACAATATTGGCCACGATCAACCGGCCCTCAGCACCGACATGAACAACTTCCACCTCCACGTCCAGGGTATGCTTGACCAGCAAAGAAACACCTTTGTCCTGTCTGTCCCCATATGCTGAATAGACGAAAAAGTCTCTACATAGCACACAGACATCAACATTGCAGAGTGAGTCTCTTGGATCGCGGTGACATCCACACCGAGTGACAAGAGGTCACGAAGCAGGCAGGCAGCCCTACTGCGAACACTCAAGCCCCTTGCATTCAACCTGGCTATCTGGATAGACATCGCTTAAATGTAAGAAATGAGAAAAGAACTTTACTCACCTACGTGATAGAAATCTGACGGATTGTTCAAGATTACCGGACATAATTCCTCCGTAAAGGACAATTCCGCCGACGTTAGTAGGGTACGCTAGTTTTAACGCCCTATATAAAGCGCGGTAAAGCAACACCGGGAAACTCCTTTCGCAAAATTGCGCCATTTTTTTCAGTTCAGAAGTTCCACTGTGGGCCATGGTTATTTTTGGAAACTGTTTTTTGACTGCTGCAAAATTGACCCGGAATTTGAGGTTACCAACAGTAGTCCAAGTGAGTGTAATTACCCTGGATCCTCTGTAAATTTTCCATCTACAGAGATAAACTTGAATAGGAGTCCTAGCAGGTTCCTTCTCTGAGTTGACAGGTCCTTCTCGGCTGTCTTTCTGTACACCTGATTGATGGCCTTCCGCATGGAGAAAGATTTATTTTTCTTAGAAGGGGTGAGAGAAGTGATTAGAGATTTTGTTGGGGAGGTGAGTGGAATAAGTGGAAAGAAAGAGGGACGGCGGAATTTTTCGTGTCCGTCCTTGGGTGCTTGTTGCCGCATCTCTTGCTGTTCTCTCTGTGGCGACTGTTTCTCCCTTCTTTGTTTTTTGCCCTGTGGGACATCCTGCTGTGGAGGTCTGGTTTTTGTTTAAGGGCTCTTTCGCCCGGCCACCTGCCACTCTCCATCTTGTTTGGCTTCCTTCGCCTCTGTTACTTTTTTGTTAAAAGATGCTGCTGTCTCTGGCTGTTGGGTCTGTGGCGCAGTGTTTTTCCGCGGGCACGCTTTTGCTAAATGGCCCGACGCACCGCCTTCTGCCCTCTACGACGACATATAAAGATCTACCACGGCAGATCAATACATTAGGCACTTCATTGAACTCCTTACAGGACAATGTCACTTGCAGAGAAACATCTCCGGTAGCGAAGCCTGACTTGCTTATTGCGGCCGCCACTGCTGCTACCTGGCCATATTGGGTGAAAAATGCTTCCAGATGACCTTCCATAGGCTCCCCATGCAAGGTAATGCGTGTCTTTCGGTGCCCATGTATTCTGTTTGGTGGCGAAGCGCATTTGTTGTTAAAATGGCTCCCGCCAACTGCTTCGCTTTCTCTTCTGTTGACAACAGGATGTTCTATATAGCATGACTTCGTCTGGTGACCATCTTGGTTGCTGTTTTGACACTTTTACAGAATCTTCTAAGGATTTCCTGATAACACCAATAAAATTGAGTTTTAGGGTCTGTTATTAGCAGAGAGACAGTTCATGTTTCCAAGACTTTCAGTGCTTCGGTGATTGTCAGAAGTTTATTTCATGAAATGATATTTCTCTTTTATTAAAGCGTAGTATGCTTAGTTCTTGTTTTGGAGGTTTAACCCCTCTCCATGCCGACGTTGACAGTGCCGGTGAATCTGGCATCTGAAGGGCCTCCGCCATCTTTCTTGGCGTTTTCACTTCCGCCTGTCGATCAAAATATTTTCTCTTTACTAAATAAATCTTGTCGCAGACTGAAAAAAAATGAAACTGCAACTAGCGTCCAGTTAACAGGCAAAAAAAAGCGAGCTGTAAAATAATACAATCCCGGAATATTTAAAAAAAAAAAACGTAAGAACAAATAAGGAATAGATTCTGCTCTCACGGAATTTTTTGCAAATTTTACAATTGCGGCACAAGACCAAAGTTTGGGGAGATAAAGCTGAGGCTGGTCATCACTATTTTATTTTTAACTAATCAGAAACACGACACAATCACTCTTTACAATTTTCCATTCACCATAAGAATCCATCCATCGTCAAGTAATCCACCATTTACCAAAATACCTCATACTTTCAAGGAACCTACAAAAAATTCTCCACATGAATCTTTAAAAATTTATTTTTTTTTTATAAAATATGCATATAAAAATATATAAAAATTTGTAAATGATATGCAATGAAAGTGGAGGGTACATGATTCTAAAAATACAAACAAAAATTTCAAAATAATACACAAAAATACATTAGTTGAACCCGTCCAACCCACAAAATTAAGAGGCCGCTATATTCTGTCTTCCAGACAAAATCAAGAGGCTCTCTCGGTAAAGAAAATGAGAAGATGAAAATATTAAATACGGTTTGGGAAAATAAAAAAACTCAGTCAAGATGAACAACACATACTCACATTACCTAGGTACATAAGTGGAGAATTATCCTAGCCAGGATGGTTCCACGGGAAAGTATCCCGAAGCGACAAGGAGACCTAAAAAAGAAAATCAAGGCTAGCCCCATTCACACAAACCAGGCTCACCACAATCACCCACCTTTGTTGAAATCTGTCGAAATCAATCGCTTCTAATCTTTATTTTGAGTTAATGCTCAGAACATCGGACTAGATCCTGATGAGAAAGGCGCTGACCTCGCAAGAGTTCACTATTCGGGCCGTGACCAGTAGTGACAGAAACACTATCCGTTTCACCCCAGAGTACGGAGGCGACACATTGTCACATGCGTATGCACGATCAATGAGCTTGAGCTTTACGGGAACGATACGAGCCGTCAACTCGCCGAGACGGGCTCATAGGGGGGGTGAACATAAGAACAATGGTGGAAGGCTATTCCGAATGAATCGCCAGGTAAGACAGGTAAGACAAAATTAATGGTTGCTAAGGTAATCCGCCGCTGGCGCCCAAGACTAAAACGAGCGAAACTCGTTCTCTGACAATCTTTCATTCGCGACACCCTCCACTAATCCACGACAGAAGACAAAGGTCACTGGAACGAGGAATTACCCTCGACGACCGACACTCAAGGAGGAAACTTGATTCATACCGAGGCTTACGACGGCGTTCTCACCTTGAGATGGAGGATAAGATAGTAAGACCAGAGAGCCCGTCCCTCACAATACCCGCAAACACCGTGTCTCCCATCAACGCGTGGCGTAGGAAATCCAGTCTCGAGGCGAGCTTGTGATAACACGGACGGTGAGCCCAGACTTCTCTGTCGACGTGAAGCTTGTGTCCCTACGCCGCAAGATGGAGAATAGGAAGCGCTCTATCGCTTTATTAGGCTCCATACAGAGAGAAAGTACAGAAAAATGATAAAAGACGTAAACGGCATACGCTTCTGCCCTGCCCCTTAATGACAACCCCCTTCGGTACCAAGTCTAAACCGCCGCGCTGACCTTTACCTCTACTTCTAACCAATTCTTCTCCAACTGAAGGTCAGGCACAAACCACACACTGAGAATGCGAACAGAGCCGTCCGTTCAACCAAATGCTACCTCCGGAAGATCAACCCATTTCCAGACACCTAACCGCAAGCCGAAAGACTTGTCACGGTTAATCTTGGTCTCCGTGACATTTTCGTACCGTTCAAGCGCTTTCAGTACCACCTCGATGTCGCTTCAGCACGACACGAAAGTAGATACGCAGAAACCCTGGCTCGAGCCCCACCAAGGACAGCGATTTCACGTAGGGCCGGAATGCATGCTCTTTCCCTTAGCCGGCAAAAGAAAGGATCCAACGCCAAAGCTTGAAGTAGGAGCGACAGTGGCTAACACTGGCAGACCGATCGAGACAGCGCAAAAGTGCGCGAGAGCTTCTCATTTACCTATACGACAGCCGTGGGGGAGCGATACAGGAGGCTAATCCAGCGGCAGAATTCGGGTGCGAATCAGGCTGTCTGCAGGACAGCAGCCAAGTAGCGATAGTCAACTCTATCAAATGCCTTGGACTGATCTAAATTGATCAGTGCAGCCTCTTTGTTGTCTTTTACACCCTATAGGATCTTGTGTATCGGTTGCAGGTTGCTCTGAATTGTTCGGCCCTTCACAGCACGTCTACTCAAGACTCAAAAGAATCTCGGCAACTGACTGCAAACGCTCCGTCAGGATTTGGCTATAATATGTTTAGCACAATGTTCTAACAAGCTTGCAGTCGTTAATAGCCAAATAGAAACGATTATTAAAAAGTAATCCAGGTCAAGTAATAGAGAATATCACAGAGATATTACTACACATATCTCGTATGAGGGTTATAAATTTGAAAATATGGGTAAATGCATCACTACGATGTTTCGGTTTAATGCGAATCAATTTTGCAGGCTGCATTTCTAACTGCTATAATTCTCTGATGTTTTTTTTTAAAGGCTATGGAAAATTGAATGTTTACAGCAATAGGGAGCCAAAATGTCTTGGGAAATGATATGAACTACTGTATTCTACTCCCGAAAACGGTCAACATTATAAGAAGATAATTCTGTGTATCTGGTGTGATTCTGAAAGCATGGTATTTTACAAGACAAGTGCTACTTTCATTTGACATGAATAGATAAAAAGTGCCTGAAATTACCCATTCGGAAATATGTCGTCTTCTATCGGATAACTCCAGACTACATGTATTTTTACAAACACGACAGAAATTTTTATAGTTTAGTCCAGGTGCCCGACTACACCCAACGTAGTCTTCTGATCTTGTACTGGATTACTACTTATTTCGATCCCTACAAACTTCTCATAACGGTAAAAGCTTCAATTCTATAGAAGCTTGTTCATCACCCAGAAAGATGCCAATTTCTGCAAAGATCATGAAGCAACCCTTCTGATGGTAAAAGTCGGTAAAAAAAAAAAACATGTAATATACGTGATTGAATAAACCTATTTTACTAATACACAAATATCGTCTTTGAAATAAATGTAAAAACTGTTTGCATATCTGATCTGGTATTCCTCCTATATATCTAAAGATTTATGACAAAATTCAAAGAAATATTTATAATTAAATTTATCCACATGGTTTACCAACTTCAGTCACTTTCTCACTGACATGACGTAGCTTCTCTCTGTCTTTTCTACAAGTTATTTCATGGCAGTTGTTCTGATGAGCTTTCCTCTTTAGTGCTTCGACAGCATGAATTTAAGCGTACGACTAGATTGTCAACTAGGTTTAATCGTTTTACTGTTAAACTAGCTAGATTCAACTTTATGTCATATTTTTTAAAGTTTTCTTTGTCTCTCTTCTTATCTATGGAACTCATGATTTCATGCTTCACTGCCATCTATAATCTTAAATCTTCAATTATTTAAAGGCCACACCAACTGGCATACCCTGTCTTCCTGAAACATGTTTTTTGTTGATCTTTCTCCACGTTTCCTTAAATTGTTTTAATTTTCTTTCATTCTCAGTAACTCCTTCCACTTGAGTGGCTTTGTCGCTTTGTTTAGTTTGAGATGATTAAAAAAAGAAAAGAAAAACAGATTAATGTTCAATTTATACGAAACTGCCTTCTTCACATTTTGATAATTCCCACATTTGCATTTGATCATTATATAAACATTTATCTAATTAAAAAATAACAGATATTAATACATCTCTTCCAAACATCGACTAATTCCTCATCTTAATATCTAATACGTAATTCGATATTTACAATTTATTTGCTAACATAGAATTTTAATATTTTACACTTTTACATTTGTAAAGTAAATATTTACCTAATCAAAGTAAAAATAAAAACAGATAAAAATAACCTATTTCTATCACCCAGCTCAACCAAAATACAATAATTAAATTTTATGAATCAAGTATAATGCTCATTTCATATTTAAATCCTTTCTTTGTCGATTTTTAATATTTCACACTTTTATACTTAAATTTTAAGGAAATATAAAATCATAAGATAATTGTTAAATAATAAAACTGGTTTACAGAAAGAAATGTTCATCTTTATTGGATTATTTTGTCAAACTTATTAATTTTGCTATGCTCATTCGGAATATCACATCCATTTTGCCTCATCTCATCAGGATTTTTCTATGGACGACTGTTTTTCTTTTTAATTTTTTTCTTTTTTTTTTTTTTTTGCATTTGTCGAATTACACTCATATTGCAATATTAGCCGAATTTTGAACTTGAGATCTAAGAAGAAAAATCCACTGGAATAGTCCCAAAATCTATTGTATCTATTGCCTTCATTATGGCGAAAATAGTTCTAGATGTTATGGCTGCCCCCTTATGTTATTCTAAATGGCAAGTTTTAAAGGAAAATTAGTTGATTTGTTGGTAAAATATACAAAAAAAACACGAAAGACACATCGTGTCCGTATATGATTTTCTCTATAAAGCACAACAAAATTTTATTTAGTAAAGTGTAACAAAGTGTTCGTACTAGAAATTAGTGCATATTTAATTAACTTGTCAAATTTCGGAAGAACTCCCTACTTCTTGACTGCGGGCAACCTTGATGTGCAGTGTCTCTTTTTATATTCCAGCAGTAGCCTGTCATTATTCTAGTGTCCCAACACCGTAGGCACCTTTCCTCCACTCATTTGATATCCTGGTCGAATCGCTCACCCTATTCATTGCTAACATCCCCAGAGTTTTCGAGGAATCTTTCCAGGTAGCTATGAAATAAATTACTTTGATGCTGGTGTTAGCACCAATGTTACGAAAGTAATCCAGCATATTTGTAACAAGATAATTGTAGTTAAAGGATTTGTGTTTAACCCAAAAGTTTTTCAAATGCGCTACAAATTAATTCCATGCATTTGATTCATTTAAAGTCATATTACTTTAAGCTTTTTAATACTCAAGCCTGGAAACACTTTACCGATATAGTTGAAACAACGACCGTCCTTATCAAGAGCATTTACAAATTGTTTCATCAATCCCAATTTTATTTGGAAAAGGGGAAAAATGATTTTTTTTTTTTCGTCTGGGGGCGAGTGCAGGATTTTTCTTTCCCGCTGTCAAAGGCTCTCGAATTCAGCTCTTTGCCTGTGTTGATCCTTGGCACGACTACCCCATAAACATAAAAAACGGGGATACTTCATATAGCCGGACTACTGGCCGGGTAAAAAAATGATAATCTTTAAATAGATAAGTTATGGCTCGAGTAATCGAGTTTTTCAATTAACATTTTCATTGGCTTGTGCTTTTCCTTGAGGATTGTGAAGTGTTCAATCGGTATTGATGCATAAGAGTTTGTGTTGTGAATAAAGACGCATTTTAAGCTTCGCCTGAAACTGTCAATGAAAAGTTGCCATAAAGTGGGATCGTATTTTTTAACTCCAATATGAGAACTTTATCGATGTCATTGCAATATATAAGACTTTCATTTTCTTTGAAAAAAAGAGTCAATTCGGAATCACGGTTTATATAGAAGGTAACAAATGTACCTCTTGCTAAAAGGTTCTTCTTCTAGATATTCTACCAAGTCCTTTGCTAGCTTTAAATCTCGGATCAAATCACAAAGTTCAACTTGATCGAACGGATTTGGCTTGAAATTTAACTCATAAAATTTAACACCATTTTCATAATTTTCATCTTGGCTAGTATCGTCACAAACAGGACCGTATTGAGAATTTTTATCACTACCGTCAAGAAATTCATTGAATATGGGAACTAAAGGTCATTTGCATGCTGGAGGACTGATTCACCATTTCCTGTTATAAAAATGAGTAATTCAACTGCCAAAACAGGCATATTTGGGAAAAATGCCAAAACGACGTCTTGTCTATAATAAAATCTTGATGTGATAGGGGGAAATAGATGTGATTTTCGTATTTAGCGTACTAAAATTAGCTTAGAAAGATGCTTTTTATCAAATAACAAAATTTCGTGTTGACCGATGTAATCCATCTCTTACACACGTCATCTAATTCAACAACGGAATTTTTCCAAACAGCTTGCATCTACTTCGTTGTTTCTGTGGCTTCTTGCCAATTTATTTCGTCCCTAAAGAGGATTCTGAGTACTTCATGTTGCTTCAAGTGGTACCTGTCAATTACCAGTGAGTTGTTTGAGTGTATATACTTTAGCCCATCAACTTTTCCACAGAAACAGTTATCGTCATTTTTATTTTCCATACCAACTGATTTTTTAGGAAGAGAAATATTATGCCCTAGGTGGCTTGAAATATACCCTAGGTGGCTTGAAATATAACCTAGGTGGCTTGAAATATACCCTAGGTGGCTTGAAGTAGGAAAATTATCTTTAACGTGTTCCATTTGCAGACTTTATCCCAACTTAATTTTCATTTAATTAAATTCTCTTCCCATCTGACCCTCTGCTATTATTGCATACATTAGATCTGGTGAACATCTAGTCTTTCTGTCTATCTAGCCTTGTGGCAAACACTAACAGCCGTTCTGTATTCTCTTTAACTCGTGGTTAAATAAGGCTTAAGCTGATTATATCCATTTTTTATCTCTTTGTACAGCTTCTACATTATACACTGTTGTATCATCTGTTTCTTTGTTGTTGCTCTATTTCTTCGTTGCTTTAACCCCTCGTTGACGGTTACATATTTTAACGTCCTTGGACTCTCTGAGCGTCATACGTACTTTTCTTTCCATAAAAATCTCAACAATTAAAATTAGGGATAACTAATAATCACACTTTCAGAATAAACCAAAACTTTTAATCCCATTTGATATACTAAACTATTTCCTGATGTAAGCTTAACATTTCTGTTCAGTTTCTTAAATCAAATTCTCTACGAACTCCAGCCATGCAAGTCTTGGATTAAGCCGAACCCTTTATTTACCAGACAGCGGTGTTTTAGCTATTTCTCTTAAAACTTATTTTATCACCTATTAAGAGTAATTCTAGTTTCTTTCTTAAATTCTTACTTTACATTTACATAATCAAAAACAAACAATAATCTATCTCTTACACAATTCGAACCATTCAACAACAAAATCGAATTAAATAAGGCTCATTTTCTCCTTAAATTCTTGCTTTACATAGTATTTTAATATTGCACATTTTACATTTGATTATTAAGTATATGTTTATCTAATCAAGGAGAAACAGTTAATAATCCATTTCTCACACAATTCGAACCATTAAACAACATAAGCTTATTAACTATTAAGACTAAGGCTCATTTTATTCTTAAATTCCTACATTGCATAGAATTTCAATATTTCAAATTTTACATTGATTACTAAATAAACATTCACCTAGTCAAAGGATAACGGAAAAATAATAATTTTTAATTTCTTATTATCTACGGTTCAAAGTTCATCAATGTAATAATTGTACCTGATTTTGTTTATTCGTAGAATGGTATCCTATTATTTAGATGTAATTAACTAGAACTAATTTATCTTAATGATTCAACACACATTAACATTTTGTCTCACAATTCCCTGATATTATTACACTTTCATAATCTCATTTTTACATGTATAATATGAAATTTGACAAATACCTAACGAAAAATGACTTGAGGACAAGTCATCAAAAAACTTATCAGAAAAGTAGAAAAATTAACGAGAAAATTCAACGCTGATAAATAGATTGACACGGACAGCAGTAACTATATAACAAATTTAAAATAGCTAAATACCAAAATAATCACTCCTATATAAGTTCAGCCTGAATGTCTGGAACTAGAAATTAAAATCGCAGATTTAACCGAGAAATGTTGGGAAGATTACCAATCAGGAGATCGCTCCTAGTTGAGTCGCTTTAGCCTGCTATTTGTGATGGCCAGAAAACCCCAATGATACCATTTTTTAATTTCATCATTAAGTAAAAATTTATCCAATCAAAGGATAAAAGTTAAATAATAATCCACCAATACACGTAGATGTATCTAGCAATGGAGTCTTGTGACATATCAGGCTTAGTCTTTATTTTAGTCTTAAATCCATTTCTTTCACATAATTTAATACGTCACATTTTACATTTGATTAAGTAAAAATTTTAAATTCAAATTCTAGAATACATCTCACATCAGTCAGTTAAGTGCCATCTTTCGATCCATGACTGACTAGGCAGAATATTTTCCTACCGTAGTTTGTCACATTTTTTTGCGTTCGACTGGTTGCCAACCAAGGCTAAAGAACTGAATCTGTCCTGTTATTCAATCCTTTTATCCAAATCTGCCGGTTAAGTGCCATACGTGATACACGCTTGGACGATCATGTCTCTTTCGATCCATGACTGTCTAGGTAGAAGATCTTTCTCGCAGAATGTTTCCATTTCTTTCTGCGTTAGACTAATGCTAACCAAGGCTATAAAACACAATTTGTTCAACTATTCAGTTCATAACCGAAGGGTGAAGAGATGGATTTGCGTGTAAATGAGTGCAACGAATTTAACTGGAATTCGAACTCGACTCTCCGATTTCACGTTTTTAGCCGATATCTACTGCACCACATCTAGCATTCTATTGGATATATATTCAATTTCCAGAAGTTGTTTGATGTTTTTACACTTTTTACCAGGACAAAAGTCAAGTTGGGTCTTGAAGGGGGTTCATAGGAAAGTGAAAACCTTGTTAATATATGGTTATTTTGTATTTTCATCATACTGCATCCAATTGAGATACATTGAATTTGTGAGGGTTTTGATTACGTTCATTTTGTTTTCATGATGTATCTGGCGGATGCGCTTCTGCTTGAAGAGTTTCTTTATGAAATTGAAAAAATAACTATTGATTTAAATTTGGCGAGAGAGCATGCTATTTTAAGTTTCAATGATACTGTATTATGCTTTACTTTTCTGGGCTTCATCATGACTAGGTTCGTTATTGTTTATGATTAGACGCAGATTTTGTAGTGCTCTGGTGCATCTTGGTCTATATTCTGTTTCTGTTTTTAGGACGTTTCTTGATTTCGATTGTATGATGTTATTGGAATATTTTGCCTTTCTTCACATTTCAACACATAGTTTGGCTTCGTTTCCAAATGTGTTTCTAATTTTCCTGTGTTATTGCTTTCACATAGTATTAACTAGTTTATTTTATTTTAATTGTTAAGTGTTTAGTATTTCCAGTCCTATTTTTTCCCTTGCTCTTGTAGTCTTTTCTTTGTTGAATCATTTTTTTCAAATCAGGATTGTTGATCTACGGATGTATCTTTTTTCCGACTAGATAATCTTGAAATGGTTTCACGTACTTTGGCAAAAGAAGATACCATTAGGTTGTTTGATTCTTCTATCGTTTCAGTCATGATTTATGGACATCAATGGAACAGAATTCTACTCTAACACTTTCTTTTTTATGAATTTGGATTTTATACTAAGGTGTCTTTTGTAGTTTATGTCAGTGAGAGTAGCTCTTTGTTCGTTGGTGTTGTCAGTTTTACTACAATAAATCTATGATCAAATTCAGAGCAGAAGGAATATTCTCTAACATCTGTCTCAGATTACCTAAGCAAAGATTCCGAAATTCTATGGTAAAAGAAATTTTTAAGGAAGACAAGAGAAAATGTAAAATCTCTTACACCGAGTTTTATGTTGACGCAAACGAAAACAAAAAGAAAACAAGATTGTTATTCTGGTGTGAAACTATAGATTTATTAAACGACATGAGAAATAACAATAACAATACAGAATACACAATTTACAAAACATGTTTGAACAAACTTTTCTTTTCTGTGCCTAACACTTAGACAAGATAACATATTCTAATTATAATTCTGTTGGGCTCATAAAACCAGTTATAATTATTATCAACAAAATGTTCACTTATTTTCATCCGACTGCCGAAAAAAAGTTGAAAAAACTGATTATTCACAAGAGTCGCAGAGTTTCTTTAAGACAATATTTCAGTTTTATGAACTGAGATTAAAAAATGAAATAATTCTCGTATTTTCATAAAAAGTTCAAAATCACTGCTAATACGTTAATTTTGTAACAAAATTTTACAAACAACAATAAAAGGATAATCGTATATCTATCTAAATGTAGAATTTTCTCTTTTCTGCTTCTATCTCTTCTTCGTCTGCTACTTCCTTTTAATTTTTCTTTCAGCATTTTTTCTTCTTTGTCATCGAAGCAAGCAAAGTTTTCCTTGTTAATGCCGGAACCCTTCTGCTTTCTACTTTCTTTTTGTATATCTAAGTTCAGCTCTTAACAACTGCCAACCACTTTCGTCTATTAAAGCTGAACCCCTTCTGTCTGTCGGAAAAAACAAACTTATTAAAATAGCCACAAATCGGCTCCAAATTGAATCAGAAATTTAATAGTCAAGGTTGACTACAAATTTTATTTTGGCGTGATTTCAGACCATAAGGACTCTGCCCCATTTTTCTATAAATTTGGAAACCAAATTTTATACATTTTTTTTTTTTTTTTTATAAGCGTTTCACCCCGAGCAAGGCATGTCACTGCCACTACTGTGCAGGGGGCTACGTAGAGAGGAGAAAGGCTGGTTAAATATAGGACATAACAGAGGGTGGGTGATAGGCGGGTGAGGATACCGAGAATGAGGGTTGGGTAGATGAGAGTGTTGTGAGAATAGTTGGGAGTTAGTGTGATAGGAGGTGTCTATTGACCCTCTGTTTCATAAGCCACTGGGCTTCATTAAGTGGTATTTCAGTTTAAGCCTCACATATTCTATATTTTTGATTTTGTCGACTGCACAGTACCGTAGGGTCTGTTGGGTACCGTCTATAAGTAAAAGAGGACTATAAAGCAATTGACTCTGCCATGAATTTGGAAACTGCATGCTGTACTACTTGGCATTTTTGTCGGAAATTTCAATACCAACATTTCAAGTGTCTGGATGTCAATCTGAGAACACTGTAGAAGATTCGGAAAGAGTTGGATGAGTCTGATAGAGATTACGAAGATACGGCAGCTCAGAAAACTCACTTTGATTATTATGTGTGGGACGCAGTTGTGCGAGGGACCGACAAAATTTCTTCTAACACCTAAGAAAAACCGAAGCCAAGGATTATAGTAGCATTGACCAACTTAAATAAGGAGACCGTCTAGAAGAGATGGAAGAGATTCTCAAATCGTCTGAAGCACGTGTTTGAAGCCAGTGAGGTTTTATTGAATAAATATATTCTTTAGTATTTTATGGTAATTTTGTGTAATTTTGGTAAATAATCTGTTAAAATGAAATATCACCGTTTTTTAAATTTTATTCGTAACTTAGACGACAATTTATCCATTGCGGTTTGTACAAAGTTTTACATGTTCACATTTTCAAATTTTGTAATCCCCTGGCTTCATTATAGCAGTTTTTTATTATTTATTTAAAGAATAGGTGTTAGTAACTTTCTTCTTTTAATAAATATTTTTTAAACACTCCCTTTAAAGGAATGTGTAATAAACAAACCTAGTATATTGCATTATTTTTTCCGTGGAATATTTTTTTTTATAATTATACATTTTTTTTTATTATATATATATATATATATACTTTTAGTGTAATAATATATATATATAATATATATACTTTTAGTGTAATCTCGATTATGTCATGTGTTTCGGTGTGTAATGGGATAGTTGAATCTTACGTTATAATAAAATATTTTTTATAAAAAAATAACAGTTAATGGACGAATTTTCCTAAACAATCATATTACCTATCACGTTCAACATTTATTTATTACATATTATCCTTTGCTCATATATAATGTTAATATTACTTGATATTGTATTAATTAGATTATGAAGTAAACCTTTAGTTTTATGAGATGTGTTAAATAATAACCCATCCCACAAAGTATTTTACTAATTCACCAACGGAAATGCTCATTTAATGCTTAAAATTTATTGCTTACGTAGAATGTTAAAATTTCTGGGTTCTATATTCGATTATTAAGTAAACATTTACTTAATGAAAGGATGAATTTATGCTCCATTTCTCTCGCACGTTACTGAATTCAACAACAGAATTTAATCACTTATCTAATGTGGCTTATTTTTATTTGATAATTAATAAATATCTACTTAAAGAATAATTGTTAAATAATAATACATGTTATATATTATCTAATCTGTTCTACGAAATTAAAAGTGAATGCTGGACAAATTTTTTCGTCGGTGAAGAAAAGACTTGAAGCAAAAGAAAGGTGGTTCTATAGAAGAATGCTGAGAATATATGGAAAATATATGGAGAATATATGGAAATAATACCAGTTAGGATGTAAGGGATTGCTGAAGTGAAAGGGAAGGAGAAGCGTTTGTTGAGAGAAAAAAATAATAAAGGAACATGATTTAGGTAGACACAAGATGGAAATCATACCACTAGGATGTAAGGGATTGCTAAAGGGAAAGGCAAGGAGAAGCGTTTGTTGAGAGAAAAAAATAATAAAGGAACATGATTTAGGTAGACACAAGATGGAAATAATACCACTAGGATGTAAGGGATTGCTAAAGGGAAAGGGAAGGAGAAGCGTTTGTTGAGAGAAAAAAATAATAAAGGAACATGATTTAGGTAGACACAAGATGGAAATAATACCACTAGGATCTAAGGGATTGCTAAAGGGAAAGGGAAGGAGAAGCGTTTGTTGAGAGAAAAAAATAATAAAGGAACATGATTTAGGTAGACACAAGATGGAAATAATACCACTAGGATCTAAGGGATTGCTAAAGGGAAAGGCAAGGAGAAGCGTTTGTTGAGAGAAAAAAATAATAAAGGAACATGATTTAGGTAGACACAAGATGGAAATAATACCACTAGGATGTAAGGGATTGCTAAAGGGAAAGGGAAGGAGAAGCGTTTGTTGAGAAAAAAAAATAATAAAGGAACATGATTTAGGTAGACACAAGATGGAAATAATACCACTAGGATGTAAGGGATTGCTAAAGGGAAAGGCAAGGAGAAGCGTTTGTAGAGAAAAAAATAATAAAGGAACATGATTTAGGTAGACACAAGATGGAAATAATACCACTAGGATGTAAGGGATTGCTAAAGGGAAAGGGAAGGAGAAGCGTTTGTTGAGAGAAAAAAATAATAAAGGAACATGATTTAGGTAGACACAAGATGGAAATAATACCACTAGGATCTAAGGGATTGCTAAAGGGAAAGGGAAGGAGAAGCGTTTGTTGAGAGAAAAAAATAATAATGGAACATGATTTAGGTAGACACAAGATGGAAATAATACCACTAGGATCTAAGGGATTGCTAAAGGGAAAGGGAAGGAGAAGCGTTTGTTGAGAGAAAAAAATAATAAAGGAACATGATTTAGGTAGACACAAGATGGAAATAATACCACTAGGGTCAAAGGGATTGCTAAAGAAAGAAGGAAGGAGAAGCGTTTGGTGAGAGAAAAAAATAATAAAGAACATGATTTAGGTAGACACAAGATGGAAATAATACCACTAGGATCAAAGAAAGTTGCTAAAAGGGAAAGGGAAGGAAAGCGTTTGTGAGAGAAAAAATAATAAACGAACATGATTTAAGTGAACACAAGATGGAAATAATACACACAGGATCTGAGGATTGCTAAAGAGAAGAGCAGAGAAGCGTTTGTTGAGAGAAAAAAATAACAAGGAGCATGATTTAGGTAGACACAAGATGGAAATAATACCACTAGGATGTCAAGGGATTGCTAAAGGAAAGAGCAAGGAGAAGCGTTTGTTGAGAGAAAAAATAATAAAGGAACATGATTTTAGGTAGACACAAGATGAAATATTACACTGGGATGTAAGGGATTGCTAAAAGGGAAAGGAAGGAGAAGCGTTTGTTGAGAGAAAAAAATAATAAAGACATGATTTAGGTAGACACAAGATGGAAATAATACCACTAGAGATCTAAGGGATTGCTAGGGAAAGGGAAGGAGAAGCGTTTGTTGAGAGAAAAAATAATAAAGGAACATGATTTAGGTAGACACAGATGGAAATAGCCTAGGATCTAAAAGAGTTGCTAAAGGAAAGGCAAGGAGAAGCGTTTGTTGAGAGAAAAAAAAAAATAATAAGGGAACATGATTTAGGTAGACACAAGATGGAAATAATACCACTAGGATGTAAAGGATGCTAAAAGGAAAGGGAAGGCGTTGTTGAGAGAAAAAAATAATAATGGAACATGATTTAGGTAGACAACAAAGATGGAAATAATACCACTAGGATGTAAGGGATTGCTAAAGGGAAAGAGGAAGGAGAAACGTTGTTAGAGAAAAAAATAAGGAACATGATTTAGGTAGACACAAGATGGAAATAATACCACTAGGATCTGGGGATTGCTAAGGAAGGGAAGGAGAAGCGTTGTTGAGAGAAAAAATAATAAAGGAACATGATTTAGGTGAACACAAGATGGATATAATACCACTAGGATCTAAGGGGATGCTAAAGGAAAGGGAAGGAGAAGCGTTTGTTGAGAGAAAAAATAATAAGGAACACTGATTTGGTGAACACAGATGGAAATAATACCCACTAGGATGTAAGGGATTGCTAAAGGAAAAGGAGAGGAAAGCGTTTGGTGAGAAAAAAAAAAAATAATAAAGAAGACATGATTTATTAGACACAAAGATGGAAATAACCACTAGGATCAAGAGATTGCTAAGGGAAAGGCAAGGAAGCGTTTGTTGAGGAGAAAAAAATAATAAAGGAACATGATTGAGGTAGACACAAGATGGAAATAATACCACTAGGATCTAAGGGATTGCTAAAAGGGAAAGGGAAGGAGAAGCGTTTGTTGAGAGAAAAAAATAATAAAGGAACATGAACTGGTAGACACAAGATGGAAATAATACCACTAGGATCTAAGGGATTGCTGAAGGGAAAGGAAGGAGAAGCGTTTGCTGAGAGAAAAAATAATAAAGGAACATGATTTAGGTAGACACAAGATGAAATAATACCTAGGATGTAGGGATTTACTAAAGGAAAGGGAAGGAGAAGCGTTTGTTGAAAAATAATAAAGGAACATGATTGATGTTCTAGTCAGAAAGAATACCACTGTGGATACGGAATTGTAAAGGGAAAGGCAGGAGAAAGCGTTTGTTGAGAAAAAAAATAATAAAGGAACATGATTTAAGAGTAGAGCACAAGATGGAAATAATACCACTAGGATGTAAGGGGTTGCTAAAGGGAAACGGAAGGAGAAGCGTTTGTTGAGAGAAAAAAATAATAAAGGAACATGATTTAGGTAGACACAAGATGGAAATAATACCACTAGGGTCTAAGGGATTGCTAAAGGGAAAGGGAAGGAGAAGCGTTTGTTGAGAGAAAAAAATAATAAAGGAACATGATTTAGGTAGACACAAGATGGAAATAATACCACTAGGATCTAAGGGATTGCTAAAGGGAAAGGGAAGGAGAAGCGTTTGTTGAGAGAAAAAAAGAATAAAGGAACATGATTTAGGTAGACACAAGATGGAAATAATACCACTAGGATCTAAGGGATTGCTAAAGGGAAAGGCAAGGAGAAGCGTTTGTTGAGAGAAAAAAATAATAAAGGAACATGATTTAGGTAGACACAAGATGGAAATAATACCACTAGGATGTAAGGGATTGCTAAAGGGAAAGGCAAGGAGAAGCGTTTGTTGAGAGAAAAAAATAATAAAGGAACATGATTTAGGTAGACACAAGATGGAAATAATACCACTAGGATGTAAGGGATTGCTAAAGGGAAAGGGAAGGAGAAGCGTTTGTTGAGAGAAAAAAATAATAAAGGAACATGATTTAGGTAGACACAAGATGGAAATAATACCACTAGGATCTAAGGGATTGCTAAAGGGAAAGGGAAGGAGAAGCGTTTGTTGAGAGAAAAAATAATAAAGGAACATGATTTAGGTAGACACAAGATGGAAATAATACCACTAGGATGTAAGGGATTGCTAAAGGGAAAGGGAAGGAGAAGCGTTTGTTGAGAGAAAAAAATAATAAAGGAACATGATTTAGGTAGACACAAGATGGAAATAATACCACTAGGATGTAAGGGATTGCTAAAGGGAAAGGGAAGGAGAAGCGTTTGTTGAGAGAAAAAAATAATAATGGAACATGATTTAGGTAGACACAAGATGGAAATAATACCACTAGGATGTAAGGGATTGCTAAAGGGAAAGGGAAGGAGAAGAGTTTATTGAGAGAAAAAAATAATAAAGGAACATGATTTAGGTAGACACAAGATGGAAATAATACCACTAGAACCAAGGATTGCTAAAGAGAAAGAAGGAGAGGCATTGTTGAGGAGAAAAAATAATAAAGGAACATGATTTAGGTGAACACAAGATGGAAATAATACCACTAGGATGTAAAAGGGATTGCTAAAGGGAAAGGAAGGAGAAGCGTTTGTTGAGAGAAAAAAATAATAAAGGAACATGATTTAGGTAGACACAAGATGAAATAATACCACTGAGATGTGAAGTTGCTAAAGGAAAGGGAAGGAGAAGCGTTTGTTGAGAGAAAAAAATAATAAAGGAACATGATTTGGGTAGACACAAGATGGAAATAACTACCACCTAGGATCTGAGGATTGCTAAGGAAAAGGGAAGGAGAAGCGTTTGTTGAGGAAAAAAAATAATAAAGAAGACATGATTTAGAGTGAACACAAGATGGAAATAATACCCACTAGGATCTAAGGGATTGCTAAAGGAAAAAGGGAAGACGTTTGTTGAGAGAAAAAAATAATAAAGGAACATGATTGAGGTAGACACAAGATGGAAGCCATCCCACTAGGTTCTAAGGGATTGCTAAAGGGAAAGGGAAGGAGAAGCGTTTGTTGAGGAGAAAAAAATAATAAAGGAACATGGTTGGGTAGACACAAGATGGAAATAATACCACTAGGATCTAAAGGATTACTAGGGAAAGGCAAGGAGAAGCGTTTGTTGGGGAGAAAAAAATAATAAAGGAACATGATTTAGGTAGACACAAGATAGGAAATAATACCACTGGGATGTAAGGGATTGCTAAAGGGAAAGGAAGAGCGTTTGTTGAGAGAAGAAAAAAATAATAAAGGAACATGATTTAGGTAGACACAAGATGGAAATAATACCACTAGGGATCTAAGGGATTGCTAAAGGAAAAAGGAAGAAAGCGTTTGATGAGAAAAAATAATAAGGAACAGTTTGGGTAAGGCTGAGATGGGTAATACCACTGGGGATCTGAGGATTGCTAAAAAGGGAAAGGGGAAGGAGAAGCGTTTGTTGAGAGAAAAAAATAATAAAGGAACATGATTTGAGTGAGCAGAATTAAATAATACCCACTAGGATCTAAAAGGTTGCTAAAGGAAAGGAAGGAAGCGTTTGTTGAGAGAAAAATAATAATGGAACATGATTTGGGTAGACACAAGATGAAGCTAATACCACTAGGATCTAAAGGATTGCTAAAGGAAAAGGAAGAGACGTTTGTTGAGAGAAAAAAATAATAAAGGAACATGATTTAGGTAGACACAAGATGGAAATAATACCTGGGATCTAAGGGATTGCTAAAGGAAAGGAAGAGACGTTTGAGAGAAAAAAATAATAATGGAACATGATTTAGTGAACTTCAAGATGAAATAATACCACTAGGATCTAAGGAGGGCTTGCTAAAGGGAAAGGGAAGGAGAAGCGTTTGTTGAGAGAAAAAAATAATAAAGGAACATGATTTAGGTAGACACAAGATGGAAATAATACCACTAGGATGTAAGGGATTGCTAAAGGGAAAGGGAAGGAGAAGCGTTTGTTGAGAGAAAAAAATAATAATGGAACATGATTTAGGTAGACACAAGATGGAAATAATACCACTAGGATGTAAGGGATTGCTAAAGGGAAAGGGAAGGAGAAGCGTTTGTTGAGAGAAAAAAATAATAAAGGAACATGATTTAGGTAGACACAAGATGGAAATAATACCACTAGGATGTAAGGGATTGCTAAAGGGAAAGGGAAGGAGAAGCGTTTGTTGAGAGAAAAAAATAATAAAGGAACATGATTTAGGTAGACACAAGATGGAAATAATACCACTTGGATGTAAGGGATTGCTAAAGGGAAAGGGAAGGAGAAGCGTTTGTTGACAGAAAAAATAATAATGGAACATGATTTAGGTAGACACAAGATGGAAATAATACCACTAGGATGCAAGGGATTGCTAAAGGGAAAGGGAAGGAGAAGCGTTTGTTGAGAGAAAAAAATAATAAAGGAACATGATTTAGGTAGACACAAGATGGAAATAATACCACTAGGATGTAAGGGATTGCTAAAGGGAAAGGGAAGGAGAAGCGTTTGTTGAGAGAAAAAAATAATAAAGGAACATGATTTAGGTAGACACAAGATCTAAATAATACCACTAGGATCTAAGGGATTGCTAAAGGGAAAGGTAAGGAGAAGAGTTTGTTGAGAGAAAAAATAATAAAGGAACATGATTTAGGTAGACACAAGATGGAAATAATACCACTAGGATGTAAGGGATTGCTAAAGGGAAAGGGAAGGAGAAGCGTTTGTTGAGAGAAAAAAATAATAAAGGAACATGATTTAGGTAGACACAAGATGGAAATAATACCACTAGGATGTAAGGGATTGCTAAAGGGAAAGGCAAGGAGAAGCGTTTGTTGAGAGAAAAAAATAATAAAGGAACATGATTTAGGTAGACACAAGATCTAAATAATACCACTAGGATCTAAGGGATTGCTAAAGGGAAAGGGAAGGAGAAGCGTTTGTTGAGAGAAAAAAATAATAAAGGAACATGATTTAGGTAGACACAAGATGGAAATAATACCACTAGGATCTAAGGGATTGCTAAAGGGAAAGGGAAGGAGAAGCGTTTGTTGAGAGAAAAAAATAATAAAGGAACATGATTTAGGTAGACACAAGATGGAAATAATACCACTAGGATCTAAGGGATTGCTAAAGGGAAAGGGAAGGAGAAGCGTTTGTTGAGAGAAAAAAATAATAATGGAACATGATTTAGGTAGACACAAGATGGAAATAATACCACTAGGATCTAAGGGATTGCTACAGGGAAAGGGAAGGAGAAGCGTTTGTTGAGAGAAAAAAATAATAAAGGAACATGATTTAGGTAGACACAAGATGGAAATAATACCACTAGGATCTAAGGGATTGCTAAAGGGAAAGGGAAGGAGAAGCGTGTGTTGAGAGAAAAATAATAATGGAACATGATTTAGGTAGACACAAGATGGAAATAATACCACCAGGATGTAAGGGATTGCTAAAGGGAAAGGGAAGGAGAAGCGTTTGTTGAGAGAAAAAAATAATAAAGGAACATGATTTAGGTAGACACAAGATGGAAATAATACCACTAGGATGTAGGGGATTGCTAAAGGGAAAGGGAAGGAGAAGCGTTTGTTGAGAGAAAAAAATAATAATGGAACATGATTTAGGTAGACACAAGATGGAAATAATACCACTAGGATGTAAGGGATTGCTAAAGGGAAAGGAAGGAGAAGCGTTTGTTGAGAGAAAAAATAATAAATGAACATGATTTAGGTGTAGACACAAGATGGAAATAATACCACTAGATGTAAGGGATTGCTAAAGGAAAGGAAGAAAGATGCTTTGTTGAGAGAAAAAAAATAATAAAGGAACATGATTTAGGTAGACACAAGATGGAAATAATACCACTAGGATCTAAGGGATTGCTAAAGGGAAAGGGAAGGAGAAGCGTTTGTTGAGAGAAAAAAATAATAAAGGAACATGATTTAGGTAGACACAAGATGGAAATAAACACACCAGGATGTAAGGGATTGCTAAAGGGAAAGGGAAGGAGAAGCGTTTGTTGAGAGAAAAATAATAATGGAACATGATTTAGGTAGACACAAGATGGAAATAATACCACTTAGGATCTAAGGATTGCTAAAGGGAAAGGGAAGGAGAAGCAGCCACAGAGAAAAATAATAAAGGAACATGATTTAGGTAGACACAAGATGGAAATAATACCACTAGGATGTAAGGATTGTTAAAGGGAAAGGTAAAGGAGAAGCGTTTGTTGAGAGAAAAAAATAATAATGGAACATGATTTAGGTAGACACAAGATGGAAATAATACCATCAGATGTAAGGGATTGCTAAAGGGAAAGGCAAGGAGAAGCGTTTGTTGAGAGAAAAATAACACTGTGAAATACGATTTAGGTAGACACAAGATGGAAATAATACCACCAGGATGTAAGGGATTGCTAAAGGGAAAGGGAAGGAGAAGCGTTTGTTGAGAGAAAAAAAATAATAAAGGAACATGATTTAGGTAGACACAAGATGAAAATAATACCACTAGGATGTAGGGGATTGCTAAAGGGAAAGGGAAGGAGAAGCTTTTGTTGAGAGAAAAAAATAATAATGGAACATGATTTAGGTAGACACAAGATGGAAATAATACTACTAGGATGTGTAAGGGATTGCTAAAGGGAAAGGGAAGGAGAAGCGTTTGTTGAGAGAAAAAAATAATAAAGGAACATGATTTAGGTTGACACAAGATGGAAATAATACCACTAGGATCTAAGGGATTGCTAAAGGGAAAGGCATGGAGAAGCGTTTGTTGAGAGAAAAAATAATAAAGGAACATGATTTAGGTAGACACAAGATGGAAAGAATACCACCAGGATGTAAGGGATTGCTAAAGGGAAAGGGAAGGAGAAGCGTTTGTTGAGAGAAAAAATAATAATGGAACATGATTTAGGTAGACACAAGATGGAAATAATACCACTAGGATCTAAGGGATTGCTAAAGGGAAAGGGAAGGAGAAGCGTTTGTTGAGAGAAAAAATAATAAAAATGAACATGATTTAGGTAGACACAAGATGGAAATAATACCACTAGGATGTAAGGGATTGCTAAAGGAAAAAGGGAAGGAGAAGCGTTTGTTGAGAGAAAAAAATAATAAAGGAACATGATTTAGGTTGACACAAAATGGAAATAATACCACTAGGATGTAAGGGATTGCTAAAGGGAAAGGGAAGGAGAAGCGTTTGTTGAGAGAAAAAATAATAATGGAACATGATTTAGGTAGACACAAGATGGAAGAATACCTAGGATGCAAGGATTGCTAAAGGGAAAGGGAAGGAGAAGCGTTTGTTGAGAGAAAAATAATAATGGAATATGATTTAGGTAGACACAAGATGGAAATAATACCACTAGGATCTAAGGATTGCTAAAAGGAAAGGCAAGGAGAAGCGTTTGTTGAGAGAAAAAAATAATAATGGAACATGATTTAGGTGGACACAAGATGGAAATAATACCACTAGGATGTAAGGGATTGCTAAAGGGAAAGGGAAGGAGAAGCGTTTGTTGAGAGAAAAAAATAATAATGGAACATGATTTAGGTAGACACAAGACGGAAATAATACCACCAGGGATGGCGATTTTCAAGGAAAGGAAGGAGAAGCGTTTGTTGAGAGAAAAATAATAAAGGAACATATGACGAGGGTAGACACAAACTGGAAATAATACCACTAGGATCTAAGGGATTGCTAAAGGAAAGTGCGATAGCGTTTGTTGAGAGAAAAATAATAAAGGAACATGATTTGTAGACACAAGATGGAAATAATACCACTAGGATCTAAGGGATTGCTAAAGGGAAAGGGAAGGAGAAGCGTTTGTTGAGAGAAAAAAATAACAAAGGAACATGATTTAGGTAGACCCAAGATGGAAATAATACCACTAGGATCTAAGGGATTGCTAAAGTGAAAGGGAAGGAGAAGCGTTTGTTGAGAGAAAAAATAATAATGGAACATGATTTAGGTAGACACAAGATGGAAATAACACCACTAGGATCTAAGGGATTGTATAAAGGAAAGGCAAGGAGAAGCGTTTGTTGAGAGAAAAATAATAAAAGGAACATGATTTAGGGTAGACACAAGATGAAATAATACCACTAGGATGTAAGGGATTGCTAAAGGGAAAGGGAAGGAGAAGCGTTTGTTGAGAGAAAAATAATAAAGGAACATGATTTAGGTAGACACAAAGATGGAAATAATAACACTAGGATCTATGATTGCTAAAGGAAAGGGAAGGAGAAGCGTTTGTAGAGAGAAAAAAAAATAAAGGAACAGTGATTTAGGTAGTGACACAAGATGGAAATAACACACAAGGATGTAAGTGATTGCTAAAGGGAAAGGGAAGGAGAAGCGTTTGTTGAGAGAAAAAAAATAATAAAGGAACATGATTTAGGTAGACACAAGATGGAAATAATACCACTAGGATCTAAGGGATTGCTAAAGGGAAAGGGAAGGAGAAGCGTTTGTTGAGAGAAAAAAATAATAAAGAACATGATTTAGGTAGACACAAGATGGAAATAATACCACTAGGATGTAAGGGATTGCTAAAGGGAAAGGGAAGGAGAAGCGTTTGTTGAGAGAAAAAAATAATAAAGGAACATGATTTAGGTAGACACAAGATGGAAATAATACCACTAGGATCTAAGGGATTGCTAAAAAGAAAGGCAAGGAGAAGCGTTTGTTGAGAGAAAAAAATAATAATGGAACATGATTTAGGTAGACACAAGATGGAAATAATACCACTAGGATGTAAGGGATTGCTAAAGGGAAAGGGAAGGAGAAGCGTTTGTTGAGAGAAAAAAATAATAAAGGAACATGATTTAGGTAGACACAAGATGGAAATAATACCACTAGGATCTAAGGGATTGCTAAAGGGAAAGGCAAGGAGAAGCGTTTGTTGAGAGAAAAAAATAATAAAGGAACATGATTTAGGTAGACACAAGATGGAAATAATACCACTAGGATGTAAGGGATTGCTAAAGGGAAAGGGAAGGAGAAGCGTTTGTTGAGAGAAAAAAATAATAAAGGAACATGATTTAGGTAGACACAAGATGGAAATAATACCACTAGGATCTAAGGGATTGCTAAAGGGAAAGGCAAGGAGAAGCGTTTGTTGAGAGAAAAAAATAATAAAGGAACATGATTTAGGTAGACACAAGATGGAAATAATACCACTAGGATCTAAGGGATTGCTAAAGGGAAAGGGAAGGAGAAGCGTTTGTTGAGAGAAAAAAATAATAAAGGAACATGATTTAGGTAGACACAAGATGGAAATAATACCACTAGGATCTAAGGGATTGCTAAAGGGAAAGGGAAGGAGAAGCGTTTGTTGAGAGAAAAAAATAATAAAGGAACATGATTTAGGTAGACACAAGATGGAAATAATACCACTAGGATCTAAGGGATTGCTAAAGGGAAAGGGAAGCAGAAGCGTTTGTTGAGAGAAAAAAATAATAAACGAACATGATTTAGGTAGACACAAGATGGAAATAATACCACTAGGATCTAAGGGATTGCTAAAGGGAAAGGCAAGGAGAAGCGTTTGTTGAGAGAAAAAAATAATAAAGGAACATGATTTAGGTAGACACAAGATGGAAATAATACCACTAGGATGTAAGGGATTGCTAAAGGGAAAGGGAAGGAGAAGCGTTTGTTGAGAGAAAAAAATAATAAAGGAACATGATTTAGGTAGACACAAGATGGAAATAATACCACTAGTATGTAAGGGATTGCTAAAGGGAAAGGCAAGGAGAAGCGTTTGTTGAGAGAAAAAAATAATAAAGGAACATGATTTAGGTAGACACAAGATGGAAATAATACCACTAGGATGTAAGGGATTGCTATAGGGAAAGGGAAGGAGAAGCGTTTGTTGAGAGAAAAAAATAATAAAGGAACATGATTTAGGTAGACACAAGATGGAAATAATACCACTAGGATGTAAGGGATTGCTAAAGGGAAAGGCAAGGAGAAGCGTTTGTTGAGAGAAAAAAATAATAAAGGAACATGATTTAGGTAGACACAAGATGGAAATAATACCACTAGGATGTAAGGGATTGCTAAAGGGAAAGGGAAGGAGAAGTGTTTGTTGAGAGAAAAAAATAATAAAGGAACATGATTTAGGTAGACACAAGATGGAAATAATACCACTAGTATCTAAGGGATTGCTAAAAGGAAAGGCAAGGAGAAGCGTTTGTTGAGAGAAAAAAATAATAAAGGAACATGATTTAGGTAGACACAAGATGGAAATAATACCACTAGGATGTAAGGGATTGCTAAAGGGAAAGGGAAGGAGAAGCGTTTGTTGAGAGAAAAAAATAATAAAGGAACATGATTTAGGTAGACACAAGATG
The DNA here is from genome assembly GCA_037127315.1 of Ascarosepion bandense. Lineage (NCBI taxonomy): Eukaryota > Metazoa > Mollusca > Cephalopoda > Sepiida > Sepiidae > Ascarosepion > Ascarosepion bandense. Next base: position 2,343,869 of record JBBBDQ010000808.1, on the reverse strand, counting down.
GAAATAATACCACTAGGATGTAAGGGATTGCTAAAGGGAAAGGGAAGGAGAAGCGTTTGTTGAGAGAAAAAAATAATAAAGGAACATGATTTAGGTAGACACAAGATGGAAATAATACCACTAGGATGTAAGGGATTGCTAAAGGGAAAGGGAAGGAGAAGCTTTTGTTGAGAGTAAAGAAAAGCAGTTTTAGGAAGGCAGAAGATGGCGATAATGCAACTGAAAACATCCGTGTGTAATGCTTGTAAATTTCAATATGAATGATTTGGTGATGGTAAAAGACAATAAAAAAAACAGAATTTAAGAATATAGAATATTGCGTTATTGCACTAAGGTATACGTATCCACGGGGATTGAAAACAATGAATCGACTTTAGTGTGCATAAAGGATAATAAACCAACTGAATTTAGGAAGGCAGAAGATAGCGATAATATAACCAGTTTTTTTTTCTTTCTTTTTATTAGTGAGTGAAAAAATATGTGACATTAGTGTGAGAAACGGACTAAAAATGTGCAGAATTCAGAAGATAGTTGTTTATAATGCCATTAGAACGTAGATAGTTACAGGGAGTGAAAGAGAATAAGTTTTTAGTAAAGTAAAGGGCAATAAATGAACAGGGTTTAGAAAGACAGAAGAAAGCTGATAATGTCACAAAGAATATAAGGGATACTGGGAGTAAAAGAGAAAAGGAATGAGAAAATTTTTACGCGGAAAAGGTAACAAAACGGAATTCTGAAAGACAGAAGAAAATGAAATGCCACTAGGAGGTACTGCTGGGGGTGAAAGAGAATTAGAAGACTTTAATGAGGGAAAAAGACAATATGGGAACAGACTTAAGGAAGACAGAAGATGGTGATAAAGGTAGTAGGAGGTAAGAGGCGACTTAAAGTAAAAGAGAACAAAACAATACTGATCGAAAATGATAGTAAAGGAACAGCATTCAGAAAACTTGATTTTTATCAAGTTTTGTGCATTTTCTTTTATTGTGTATTCTTATTTTTTTGGCGAAATTTTAGCGGTACCTACAGAAAAGTTATCACGCACATTTGAAATTTTTGTACATTGTCATTAACACTAAATTTTTAAAAATCTGATATTTGCAAAATCCGGGTTCACAAATAAGTATTATTCTTTAGATTCGCAAACCATTCCACGCCTGTTCTCAATTTACAAAAATAATAATAATAATATTAATATCTCATAACATTGTATGTCCGACTATAACTTGCAGTCGTAATATTTATTTCGTCTGGTTCATTTATGACTAATGGTTTTGTATAGGCGATTTCCTCCCTATTATTTAACATGCAAACAATTTTAACAACAACAATAATAAAAATGGATTTCACATATAGTTAACAATAATCTTATACTATTTTTTGTTATACATTCAGTCCGTGGATGTGTGTTACTTTGTAATGAATATCGGATCGGGATGAAAAATCGAAGTTCGAATTCCAGTCGAATTCGTTTCATTAACTTACGTACAAATATCCTGGCGAAAGGTATCATTCCATTTCTTCTCCTTCAAGCTATAGGTTAAATAACAGGTTAGATTCTATAGCGTTGGTTGGCAATCAATCTACCTCAGAAAGTAATGGCAACTTACTGCGGGAATATTTTCTGCCTAGTTAATCATGTTTCGAAAGGGAAAGGGTCGCCCAAGGGTATATCACGTATGGCATTTAACTGACGTCCGAATTTACGTAAATCTCAATAAGTGAAATTTGCTTTGAAAAATTTTAGTAAAATCCTAAACAATGAAATTAAATGTCAAAAAAAGCTTGAGTTAAATTTTTAGGTAGTTTCAACACATTTTATTAACGCTATCGAATTTATTATTAAAACTGCAAACGCACTGTATGTATATTCTTCTCATAATCATTGACTGAATTCATTATTCTTCATTGAAATAGAAATTATGAAAATAATAAGAATAAGACGTCCATTTGACGACGAAATATTTGAATAAACCCTCTCATATACATATCATATAGGGCACAAATACATCACATATGTATACATGGTCTGAAATGCAAGAAATATGTTTATATATATATACATATATTGTGTATTTAGACAGCAATCCTTATTTTATGCAAGTTTCATTAAAAATATCAAAAAATATATTTACGCCGACACCTAGAGTAAAATACATTTATAAGCGTGTGTGTGTGTCTATGTTGTTTTTGTGTAAATGTATGTATATTTAAACTTTACATTTGTATTAATTTTAACTTAAGTTGTCTATTTTTATGTTAATATTCCTATGATTTCAACCATTGACGTGACCCCAAAAGATGTTTTAATAATCTAGCAGTTCTTCTTGTTGCCTAGAAATGGTCGAGAGCCTTATACATCAATTTTGCTATAGATGGTGTCTGAAGAAAATCACACAGCCTCTATGAACAGAAATAAAGGTTTATTCTTTGCTTTTGTTTCAATATGGTCTGCAGGTTCTTTCTTCTGTGGTCATAAGGATTTTAATTATGTTAGGTTTTTTGGTAATCTGACTGATCAGTGGATACGATTTTTTTTTCAGAGTTGGTAGTTTTCTATTTGCTTCATCTGGCTAGTAGTAACTTTAAATTTAACTTAAGATTTTTTTTACATCTAATTTAATTGTTTAAGATTTGACCAACATTTCATAGGCAATAAATATTGATAATTATTTTGGCCGTTTTCTTCTTAAAACAGATACAATGTTAACCAAAAATCACCGACCCGCTCAACCTTTCTTTCTGCAATATTCGTGGAATACGTTCCAATTTCATGAGTGTATAATATTCTATCGTGAAACGTTCGCTTTGCACTTTGCGAAAATAATTCCTCTACCGCTACCAATGAATTCTTTGTTTCAGTCTATCTTTCTCTTATCGAAAAGGTTATAAAAAACCCAAATGCATGGCCTTCGTGTTCATATCAAGGAAAATCTTCCAATTGCAAGGGAATTGTCTCAAATGATTCTTTCATGTGTTTTCGATTTTCGTTATTGCACTCTGTTATCTATTTCTTTTTCCTTTGTTGGTCTCCTTCTTCTCTGGACTTTATCCGACTAGTAGTATATTAGACAAAAATTCTGATATTATAGAAATCTCTCTCTCTCTCTCTCTCTCTCTCTCTCTCTCTCTCTCTCTCTCTCTCTCTCTCTCTCACACACACACACACACACATTCCATTCATCTACGAACATTTTTGCGCTTGGTAGTAATCAAGAATCTCTACTGGCAGCAAATCACCTGCATACGAACAGGTAACGGAGTAAGCAGATATACAAAGATAGAAAGGGGCATAAGACAAGGATGTGTCTTTTCACCGGATCTGTTCAACTTGTACAGAGAGAGTCTATCCTGAGAACCCTAGAAGTTATGTCAGGAATCGTCATCGGAGGCCACATTTTAAACAATATAAGGCACACAGATGATACAGTGCTGATAGCAGACTGGAAAAACTACAAGACCTCTTACAGAAGGTAGCTGAAGAGAATGACAAGAAAGGACTACAAATAAACTGCAAGAAAACCGAATGCATGGTCATCAGCAAAAAGGGCAGCCCAAAATGCCAAATACAGGTGAGGGATACTAAAATCAATCAGGTACAAAAATTGAAATACCTGGGAAGTGTTCTAACAGAATACAGAAAGTGCGACACAGATTCGAAGGCAAATTGGCATGGCGAAGAAAGCATTCCAAAAGTTAAGTAAAGTATTAAGAAACAGGACAATTTCGCTAGAAACAAAGAGAGAGTACTGGATTGCTATGTGATGTCAGTTCTTCAATATGGCAGTGAATGTTGGACAATATTTTCGAAGATGAAGAAAAAACTTGAAGCAATTGAAATGTGGTTCTACAAAAGGATGCTGCGGATATCATGAACCGAGCATGTGAGCAATGACGAGGTTTTGGAAAGGATGGAGACGAAAAGGAAATTAATACTGAGCACCAGGGGGGAGACAACTAAAGTTCCTGGAACATGCAATGAGGAAGGAGGGCTGGAAGAACCTGATACTAACAGGCCAGATAGAGAGAAAAAGAGACAGGGAAAAGCAGTGGATAACATATTTAAAGGACCTCATTAGGTGGATGACGGAACGAGTGTTGCATGGTGCAACAAGAGAAAGCGTGCTGAGAACCGCCAGGGATAGGGAGATGTGGAAAGCCATGATCGCCTACGTCCTGAAAGGACATGGCACATAAAAGAAGAAGAATATTAATATTCATCAAGTGGTTTAAGCATTTTAATGTTACTGCTGTCGCTTTCAGTTTTTCCCTTGGTCAGTCTCTGAATCAAATAGTAGATTTTCCTACTCGTTTTTCTAATAAACCTGATCAACATGCTTTTTTACTTGATTTTTTCTTCCTCCTTCTTCTAGTTATTGTCGAGTATCACAACATTATGCTCCTAATCACAAGACCCCTTTCGTACCGATTTGAATTTATTTCGGTGCATTCTTGTAGACGCCCCTTGGATTGATATTCTTAACTTTACTATTGAGAAAAATGCCACGTGGAATTCTTCTTGAGTCAGAACTGTCATCAATGCGTTTGTATCTTCCTGGAAATACCAGTTTAAACCATAATTTTCTACTTTGTTTTCACCGGCCTGTTCAGCCGCTATAGACCACAGAAATACATTTTTTTGTGTGTGGGGCGGGGGAATATTTGTGATAGTTCTAATCACAACAGATGTCTGCTGATAACAATTATAATCGTATCACCAAAGAAGCTAAGTTATCGATGATATGATAACGCTCTCTGGACTAATGGCGGTATTTTAATAGTGTCTTCAATATTTCTAAACTGCATCCTCACAAAACATGTATACTTGATAATAACGGGGTGGTGAAAGAACTAGAGTCAAGTGGTTAATAGATGAGTATTGACATTGCATTTAAATTCCTGGAGGTTGTAACCATGAGGAAAGCAAGAATATGGGAGCAAGTTCCACAGGCGTGAAGTGCAAGAGAAGAAGCTGCAGGAGTAGAATTGTCATTTGCATTTGATTATTCTAACTGTGAATGGGTGGGACGCAGTTGCCAATCTGGTTGACGAGTAAACACCTGTTGAGGAGGCACCAGTGACTTAAGTTCGTTGTCAACACCTCATAAAAATACTCACCTTCGGTTAAAAAAAATTATTTGCGATATTTTAAATTAAAAGTTTAGTAATATCTGTTTCAAATCAGCTTAAACTTTAAATCAGCCAGTCTTGCTCAAATAAAATTTCAGAAAAATATATTTTATTTTTGAAAGGGATTTATTGACTATTTTAGCCTTTTTTCTGGTAATTAAAAAAACTCATTCCAATCAATTTAAATTCAATATGAAATTTAGCAAAGTATTTTACATATTGGAAATATTAGTTTTACCTATATTAAGTTGTATCTATTAGCTTGAAATTAAAGCGAAAATAAAATCTTCAAGAAACATTTTTTCATTTTTAAAAAGTGATCTAACTCTTAGGTATCGCTTTTCTATGAAGGGATATTATGTGTATTATTTGCTTACACATGCACATATATGCATGCGTATACGTGCAATATATTTATATTCACAATTATTTAGGCTATCTCTAGTAATATCTGCTGCGTCAACCATTTACATAAACTCGTTGAGCAGGTTATTTGTAGTATTTTCTGTCTCTTTTGTCTTCAATATTTTTCCTTATGTTCACCCATTACAAGGCCCAACGGCCACTCAAGCTTGAGGGGTTTGTGTGTTGAGTTGTGTTAGCATAAGAAAGGACAAGATAACAAAAAAGATAGCTAATTCTAAACTGGAAGAGGTCTAGATTTAATTAGTGAATAAAATTTCAAAGTTCAGGCAGAGATTTTAGATTTTTGGTTGGTTGTTTTGTTTTTATTGCATATCAACCTCGGCGGGTTATTTATTGCCAACTAAATTTTATTTATTTATTTATTTATTGCTGGTAATACCTTTTTCTTTCAACACTTTATCGTTGTTTTAATAGTTTTTAAGTTTTGTGTCTAGTAATACATTTTTTTCTTTTCGTGTATCAAGATTCATTGGGATTTGTTTTTAAGGGCAGGGTCCTCAAGTTCTACCCTGTTATTTAACCCATAAGTGGAGGGAAGGGACGGATTAATACCTTTCCCAATGGGTACCAGTGCTTAAGTGAATGCAGGGTATTCAACTGGAATTCGAACTCGGCTCACCGATTTCTCTTTCCGAGCCGATATCCACTGCACCACAACGCACATCCGTCACTAAACGCTTACAGTACCTGGTATTCCCAAGCGGTCACCCATCTAAGTACTGACCAGGCTCAACGTTGCTTAACTTCGGTGATCGAGCGAGAACCGGTGTATTCAACGTGATATGGCCGTAAGCCGGGATTTTAAAAGTATAGAGATGAAGCAGACTTTAGTAGGGGCCAGAAATTTAATTCTAAACACCAACAAGGGACGAACCTCAAGTGAGAGGAGTACGAACCAGATGATAGGTAGACCTATGTACTCCTATTTAATGTTCAGTGAGTGTCAAATTTTCTAAATTCTTTCAGCATTATATTCCCTATAAATTTCAATAGTTTGTTTCTGATTCGAAATATAAGTTCTCATAAATATTGACTTATACCAAAACTTACTTATTCTAAAAATAATATCAACAAATAAATTGAAACAAAACACTATAAAAAATATATATATTTTTCTTTAAATTTTAAACTTTGTGAATCAATTCATATGCGCGTCTGTAATATTTATAAATGTGTGTATATCTGTGCTGTATGTGAGATATTTATATATACTGTGCTATTTAATGTAAACTTACACATGCACATACACATACAATCTGACTAGCAGAGTAATCAAATTATAATGTTAGAGGCAAGAAAAATAAATAAGCTTAAATTTTTAAACCATAAAACGTTCAATAATAATGAGGTTTAACTGAACTTTACCCAAATTACTCGGTAATAAATAAAATTATTTTTAATGTCTTTTGTAAAAATATTTTTAGGCCTGTCATTGAATTAGATATATACATGCGCAGACGCAAACATACATGTACACACAGTTTGAATGAAATTTATATATAGATATCTGTATCGCAAGGCATGGATGTGCGTTGTGGTACAGTGGATATCGACTCGGAACGAAAGATCGTGGAGCCGAGTTCAAGTTCCAATTGAATTCCTTGCATTCACTTACTCACAAATACCCTTGGAAAAGGTATTAATCCGTCTCTTCCCTCCAGTTATGGGTTAAATAATAGGACAGATTGGGTTCTATAAGGCAACTAGTCTGCCGCAGAAAGCAATGGCAACCTACTGCGGGATAATCTCCTGCCTAGTCAGTCATGTCTCTTTCGAGACATTACCGTCCAAAGCGTGTATCACGCATGGCACTGATCGCAAGGCTTAATGTCAGAACACAGAAAAAGAGTGCGTCACTTATAAATCATTTTATTATGTTTTCTGTATTTAAATATATCTTCCAATAAATGTAATATTTTCAGTGGATAAACAATTTAGACTTGAAATTTTATCATCTAGCCGTGGCCAAAGAGTCAGGTACTAAGCGAGTAGATATAAAATTACAAAGTTAACTACAGTATTCACAATAAATAATGCTACAGTATTCGCAATATATGATACTACAGTGTTCACAATATAATATACTACAGTTCACAAAATATGATACTAGTGTTCACAAAATTAGACAATACAATATCCACAATATATGATACTACAGTGTTAACAATATAGGATGCTATAGTGTCCACAATATATGATACAATTCGTGTCAGTACCATAAATCTTGCATTTTAGGTTTTGACTTACAAGACTTACTTCATTTGAGTGATTAACGTACCACAATATTCAAATGTATATTTTACTCTTAATTTGGCCTTTTAAGTTAAAATAAGATTTAGAAGGGTTTCGAGTAAGAGGGGGATTTTAAATCTCTTAGAGACGCTAACTAAAAAAATTAAAAAAAAACTATCACACTGAGTGCAATTTGAAGAGAAACAAACATTTATTGGTGTGACAAAAGCATCTTTACAATTTACAACTTGTACAATATACAATATAGACCTTGCACAAAATTTCTGCTGTGTGTCTCGAACTATCAAGTCAGGTTAACAGATTTTATCAAAATACAAGTCTTTTTTTTTTCTTAGAAAAACAAAAATTTATGTAAAACAAATGTCTTCCTTAACAATACAGGACTTTTAACAATTTTCTTTTGAATAACAGTTTATATGAATCTATTTCTTAGCAACAAAAGTAAATTACTTCAAAACATTCCCAATTCAAAATGTCGAAAATTCTAAAGTTGAAATTTAAAGTGGATGAGGAAAGTTTAACCTACCTAAGCCGACGCTGTTTTTCTGTGTCCTTTTGAAAAATATTCTGTTTTTTGTCCTCAAATATGAGATATCCTCTCATGCATTTAGAAAATATATTTCGATGAGATAAACTCTCATTGAGTCATCTTCCTGTTTAAAGTTACAACGTTTATGCTTGTTTCAGCATCAATGTTAGCTTGATTTTAGTGTAAAAAAGCAAGCTAATGTTCAATTACAATGACTTGTCAACGCACCTTAATATCATATGAATAAATTAGAGATATTTCTACATAGAAATTTGCATGTTATCATGATTTTGTCATCTCACCTCTTTCATTGATCAAATAGTTTACATACCTTTTTTTCAATTACAAGTTACTTAAAGCGGTGAATCTTCTGTTTTTGTAGGTGTCTTCTGATACTTACAAAAAAAGCACATATTCTCCAGTCCTCAGGCACTAGTGGTAAAAGCATATTGCTAAACAACTTTAATTTCCAAATAAAATAAAGTTGTACATTCATTTTATGTAGTTGGCCCAAAAACTTGGTACACTATGTATAGCAAAGAATTCCCTTTCAATTCCTTTATATTGCATCACTTTCAGTGGGTGAAAGCCGACCTTTGACACGATTAATAGCGGTTCATATCGACTGCATAACGATATTTTGCATTTAACATTTTTGTGAAGTACATACTTAGTATCGATGTGTGGGTAGTGTCATGAATGTTTCTGTGAAAAGTCAAATTGGTTTGACAATTTTAAATTACAGTCTTAACTCCTGCGTTCAGTTTTGCATTATCAGAGAAGACATAAATTGCCACTCGGATATGGGCTAAGTGGAAAAGATAGATTGAGCTTTTTAATCTTAGGTTGGAACTAATCTAAGAGAAAGAACACTCTGAATTCCAAGCCAAAGAAAAAACAACAGGAAAGCACTCACTGTCTTTCCCAAGAATGCATCGCAGTTCACAGATAATGAAGAAAATAAATTAGTGAGAGAGTCATGATCGCCTACGTCAATTATTCCCAAACGGTGCGACGCGTCTCATAGGTGCAGCGGAAAAGATATCAGTTGGGACGGAATGATTGAAACACAATCAAAGATTGAGAAACTGATTAAAAAATTCATATGCCAAAAGTGAATATGATTTCAAATTTTAAAATATTATCATAGGTTACTTGTTTTATTATAAATTGACCGATTTTATCATTGTGATATTTTGTGCATTATATCAACGCTAATATAGTGACTTCAAATTTCAAATCTGTTGTTATCTCCCTTTAAGATACTCTCTAGGTCATCTTTGCTATAGGGATACTTGCACCTTTTCATCGGGGGCTTCACGCTGATTTTCAGTTCTGACAAATATCTTTTTCCTTTAGAATCATTTCACTCCAAGCCAGGTAGTACTGTCACTGGTGAGCCTGGGGTTACATAAGAGGTGAGTGATGAAAAAGAGGAACTAGTTACAGGGAGTGTCAGAGAATGAATATTAGAAAGATGAGAACACTGGTGTAAAGAGAGCTGCATGAGAGTAGAGTATAAAGAGAGAACATGATACAGTGGGTGTCAGGGAAAGAATGCGAGTCAAGGAGATAAGAGATGGCAATTGACATTGCATTTAAATCTTGGAGATTGTAACTGTCAGGGAAGCAAGTATATAGAAGGGAATTCCACAAGCTGGAATTCCACAGGCGGGAAGTGAGAGAAAAGAAGCTACTAGAGTAGAAGTTGCAGTTATATTTGATCGGTTTTACTGTAAAAGAGTGGGACCTAGTTGCTAGTATCGTAGCTCAAGTAAATTCATGCAGAAGGTGCACCAGGGAGCTAAGCTCATCCGAGCAGAAGTCTTGAAAGTATTTGTAGAAGAGACAGAGGGAAGCACACTGCGTCGGTGAGAAAGAGACTGCAGTCGAGGTATCAGGTCGGGGTCGATTACATTGCAGATTCTCCGTTGGATCTTTTCAAGAACCACTAGATGAATAGCAGAGGCACCCGACCAGATGTGACACCAGTATTCAATGCACGGGTGGATGGTAGATTTTTACATGTGCAAGATGGATTCAGACGAGAAAACCTTCCTGGTCCAAAGTCAACCGACCTTCCTTGCAGCAGATTAGGTATGGATTTAATGTAGTCATTCCATTTGAGGTAGTCATTCCATTTAGGCCGAGAAAACGCAGTATTTTGCTTTCAGGGAGACTAACCTGATCCATGCTAATGAAGGTTAAAAGCGATTGTCTATGGTGGTTAAGGGATAGCAGCTTCGTTTTAGAAGCATTAAATTTTACGAGCTATTTCTTACCCCAGTCCACCACAAATTGTGGGTCCTTTCAAGATCAGCAGCTAGGTTTGCTTTGTCAGCCTCGGCAGATTTCTTATTGAGGCGGGTGGTAGTGTCGTCAGCGCAGATGCCTACTTGGGATCTGATTACATCTGGGAGATCGTTGATGAAGATCAGAAAAGGCGCTGAACCTAGAATAGAGCTTTGAGGGACACCCACGTTCGTATGATAATATCTAGAAGCATGCCCAATCAATACTACCTTCATTACGCGATTTGAAAGGAACGACTGGATTAGATCAAACAAGCGTCCACTTATACCATAGACCTGTAGCTTGCGTAGAAGGCCAGCTTGCAGACTCTGTCAAATGCTTGGAGATATCGAGAGCAACAGCTTTAGCTTCGCCGTTCTTATTAAGAGCCTTGTCAAAAAAGGGAAAGGGTCCTTTGTGTTGAAGAGGAGATAATTTGGTCTAATATGAAGTAGACTAATCTTAAAAAACAAGCTCAAACCTTTTTATTAAATCTGTACTTTAATAATATTATAAATTATTTGAGTTATACATTATATTTAACGCATTATTAGTCTTTATTATTATTATTACTTTTAAATGTAGTTTTTATCACATAAATTTTGGTGAAGTGCTCGCAAATTTTAATTCCGAAGGTGAAGCCCAAAGAAAAAAGAAACCAATGGTCTAAGTCGTGAAGAGGTATTACATTTAGCAAAAACAAACAAAATCTACTTTTCTGACAGCCACACATCAAAGCGAATAAGGTAATCAATCTGGTGCAAATGATTTTTAATGATTTAACAGGATATATTTAGTAAGTAAGCTATCTCTTACTTTGTGCAATATTGTTAATTCTTAAGTAATATCCTCATTTAATAACTATCAACCCCAGCTGACCAAATGAATAATTGTTCACTGATTAATGTCCAGTAGGAAAACTTTTGATATGTTCGATTATTTACCAAAATTTCAGCATATACTTCATAAATCTGGTGAAGTGTCTTTTGAATTGCATTTTTACCCTTCTTAAAAATGGCAAAAATATTTCATATTTTTTTCCTCTTCGATGCTAGGATCAGTTCACAAATATAGATATCTTGACTCTTTTTGGCGCGTCAGCTAGGAGAATATAATAAAAACGATATGTTTTAAATGAAGCAATATAAAATTAAATACTTATTATACCATATAATGACAAAGCCCCATGTTGGAGTGTATTATATGTTAGGGTTATTACCGTTATAGTCAGTTTTAGTGCGAACGGTAATAGTTGCCTTCCAGAGGTTAAACAAAAGAATCAGAAAAATGACGTTAGAAACAATAAAGAGAGTGCTGAAATGCTAAGCAATATCAGTCCTCTAATATGACAATGAATCCTAAGCAATTTTTCAGATGAAAAGAAAACTAGTAGAAACAGAAATATGGTCCTACAGTAGGATGGTGAGAATACCAAGGATGGAGTACGTAAGCAACAAAGTAGTTGCAAGGAAAATGGAAACAAAAAGGACACTTGCACATAGAATCAGAAAGAGACAACTGTAATTTCTTGAACACATAATGAGGAGAGCTGGCTTGAAGAATTCGATACTCATAGGATATATCAAATGCAAAAGAACAGCGTGAGGCATCAGGGAACCTACCTGACCAACCTTTTTGAAATTATAGAGGGTGGGAAGGATGGAAAAAGACAAATGAGCTACAAGTTATAAGAAATTATAGAACGCCATGATCCCTCACATCTTGAAGTGACACGGTACATTGAAGACTAAGAATGGGTTCCTGAAACTGATTGACACAAAGGCTATACTAAAGAAAAACCATCAACTTCAATGGAGACAAGTAGGGTTATCTTAATTTGCATAAAAACCGAGACTAACTGAAATTTTTTTAATAAAGAACTTATTACTGATATCAAATAATTACCTAATCAACAACGATACCTAATTTAGAAATAAATTATTATTGCTTATTGATCAGAAAACAAAAAAATAATTTGTATAAATTCATTAGAAAGGATGGTTTCCTATTTAGGTATGAATTTCTGGTTCCTTCTAAAGTCTTTTTCATTCCCTTTCACTCCGAGTAGCTCTCTGCATCTTTGTGACGTTATCGACTTACTTGGGGTGAATTGATTAAAAAAAGAACTTATAGACAAATATTCATTAACAAAATGTTAAATATTTTCAGAAAAGCTAATGAATAAATGAGATTCAGAAACAATAATGTTGATCAAATTCAAATCGTTTTATTCCACATTATTTTGTTTGTTTTTTATATTATATGTATAGTGTTAGCTTTCAGATAATAAAATGTAATAGTGATTTGATATATCAAACCATCGTATTAATATTGTTAACATATTTCCTCTGTATAAATCTCACCGATTTGTTCGTGGACTTTTATTTTCAAATATATTTTATGTAAACTTTATCAACTGGTAATTTTTTTTTCAAATTAATCTCATTCGTTTTTAAGTAGCAAGTTTTCCATCATTTTTTCCTATATTTTTCATGTTTTGTAAATGTACGCACAGAACGAAAATTTAATAAGAAAATAAGTTTTAAAAACATCTTACTAATTTTCATGAATTGCGTCTAACAGAGTTTGCTCAAGTATTTCATATCATTCACTCAAGAAGTTTTAAAGTCCTGTTACCACGATATTTATAAACATCACAGTATGCTTCTAATTAGGTACCACAAAAATGGATGCGTTTCTTTCCGAAATTAAAACAAAAATTTGATACACCTCGTTTAAAAATTGCAATAAATCAGTGAATTAAGCAATTCAAACGAATTTTTCGGTACTTGTTCATTAACAAATGAATTATATCTTGAATAGGTAACCTAGTGGAAATATTTTAGGGTTCTGTTTCGCCATCATTCGGTAACTTGGGTCTACTTTTTAACTGATGATGTTTGTAAATGTTTTTATAGTTATATAAAAAAAATCCTTGATGACGTTATTTCAGTAAAATAAAATTATGAAATATCAAGTGTGAACATACTGATAAAATTAATCCAGAACCTTAGCAAAAATAATTTAATAAAAATCAAAAAGTATAAAATACGTTATTTGTTTCAGATTTGACATTTTAAAAAAATCTTCACTTAACTTTTAATATTTAATAGATTACTTGTAATTTTTCAGTGCTATTTTAAAATTAATTCCGTTACTGTTCATAAGATTTTTTTTATCGAAAGACTAATATGATATATCAGATTTTTCATTAAGACGGGTTATCAGTAAATAAAACAGTGTTATTGGTAAAATTTTATTGATTTCACATTTGGTTCATGTTATTTCTTCTTCTATGTGCATTGTTCCTTCAGGGCGTAGGCGATCATGGCCTTTCACTTTTTTCTTATCCCTGGTGGCTCTGAGCACGCTTTCTCCTGTTACACCATGCAATCCTCGTTCCGTCATCCACCTGATTAGGTCCTTCAAATCCACTGCTTTCCTCTGTCACTTTTTCCCTCTATTTGGCCTGTTAGTATCAGATTCTCCAACCTCTCCTTCCTCATTGCGTGTTCCAGGAACTTCAGCTGTCTCTTCCTGATGCTCAGTATTAATTTCCTTTTTGTTTCCATCATTTCCAAAACCTCATCATTGCTCACATGCACGATCCGTGATATTCGCAGCATCATTCTGTAGAACCACATTTCAGTTGCTTCAAATTTTTCCTTCATCTTTGATGGTATTGTCCAGCATTCACTGCCATATTGAAGGACGGACAGCACGTACCAATCCAGTACTCTCTTCCTAGTTTCTAGCGAAATTGTCCTGTTTCTTAATACTTTACTCAACTTCTGGAATGTTTCCTTCGCCATGCCCATTCACCTTTCCGTCTTCTGTTATAACGCTTCCCAGGTATTTAAATGTTTGTACCTGCTTGCTTCTGGTATATCCGGCTTGTATTTGGCATTTTGGGCTGCCCTTTTTACTAATGACCAGGCATTCGGTTTTCGTGCAGTTTATTTCTAGTTCTTTCTTGTTACTTTCTTCAGCTACCTTCTGTAGGAGGTCTTGTAGTTTCTTTCTGTGTCTGCTATCAGTACTGTATCATCTGCGTACCTTAGGTTGTTTAAATTGTGGCCTCCAATTACGAATCCAGGCATAAATTCTAGGGTCCTCAAAATATTCTCGCTGTACAAGTTGAATAGATCCGGTGAAAAGACACTTCCTTTGTATGTCTACTCAATTCATTACCTGTCCGTATGCAAGCGGTTTGCTGCCAGTAAAGATTCTTTGTTACTCTCAAGTCTTTTCCAAATATGTCCAGGCTACCGAGCATCTCCATCAGTTCTTTGTGGCGTATTTTGTCAAACGCCTTCACATAATCAATGAAGCACAGGTATAAGTCCTTCTTCATTTGTATTGCCCTTTCGGAGAGCATTCTAATCATAAATATGGCATTCCTTGTGCCCGTGTCTTTAATGAAACCACACTGTTCTTGTCCTATCTCTGGCCTGATTCTGCTTCTCGCTCTGTTCATCAGGATTCGGACGATCAGTTTTGTTATATGGCTCATTAAACTGATGGTTCTGTGGAGTTCGCACTCGTTTGCTTCTGGCTTCTTAGGTAGTGCTATGAAGATAGACTTGCTGAGATCATCTGTTATAACCCCACTATTATAAATTTCATTTATTATTTCAGTAATTTTCTCTATACCAAATTCTTCCAGGGCTATCAGCAGCTCTATGACTATGCCGTCTGGTCTCGCTGCTTTGTTTCTATTCAGTTTAGCTATTGCAGATTTCACTTCAGACTTTAATATTTCCAGTTCGTCCTCATCTTTGCGTATTATTGGTTGTTCTCTCTTGTCGTGGAAAAGATCTTTTATATATTCTTCCCATCGTTGGAGTATTTCCTCTTTCTCCAAAATGATTGTTCCATCCTTAGATTTCATACACCCTGTTCAAGAGCAGGTTTTTTGTCCTGTCGGTTCTTTTATATCCTTATGCATGTCTGGTTTATTATTCCTGCTCAGTCTCTCTACTTCTGCAAATTTTTGTTGAGCCATTTCTCTTTCGCCTGTCTACATTTTCTTCTTATTTCCTTGTGTAGTACCTTGTACTCCATTCCATGTCTTGATATCATCTTCTGCCTTCTTTGCATCATTTACAGAATCACTTCCGTCATCCACTCGTTTTTCTTTCTGCGCCTATTTTCCTTTGGGGCAATGTTGTTTGCTGATGTCAATATTGCTTCCTTTAGCGAGTCCCATTTTGAGTGCCCTTTCCTAGTTTGTTCTTCGTATTTGGTTTTCACGCTGTCAGTGTATTCTTTCTGTAGTTTGAGGTCATCCACAAGTGCGTTGTATATATATTTGGTGCTGCATTAGGCTTCTTTAATCTCGGTAGTTTCACTTTTAATTTGCAGATGACTGGGACGTGGTTGCTTCCACAGTCAGCACCTGGATAGGCTTTGCTTTGAACCACTGCATTTCTGAATCTGCTGTTAATGGCTATGTCGTCTATCTGGTTTTTTGTGTCATCTCCTGGGCTTTTCCATGTTCATAGACGTCGTGGGTGTTCTTAAAACCAGGTGTTAGTTATTACCTGGTTATTTGCCATGCACCATTGCACCCATTTTTCTCCTCGGTCGTTGCAGATTCCTAAACCAAAGTTTCCAGTTGTCATACCTTCCATTTCCTTGCCTACTTTGGCATTCAAATCTCCCATGATGATCCTGATTTCTTGGCTTTTACATTGAGCCTTGGCCTTCTCTAGAGTGGAGTAAAAAGATTCTATTTCTTCCTCAGTGTTTTTTGTTGTTGGTGCATATATGACTACAATTGCTATGTTGAACGGTCTCCCTTTCAGTTTGACCGGGAGAACTCTTTCAGAGAACTGGCAGTACCCCAAAACACATTTCTTCATATCCTTGTCCAGTATAATGACGACTCCTTTTTCATTATTTTTGCCTCTAACGTATATTATCCTATGGTTGTCGCTGTTGAAGTCGCCATTATTTGGTCATCTGGTTTCGCATATTCCCAGAATATTGATTTTTAGTCTGTTCATTTCCTGCTTGACATTCTCTAGTTGTCCGCAGCTGTTTAATGTCCTGAAGGTTCCATATCCCCAAAGTAATCCTTTCTTTGTTGCGTACAGTCGTAGGGTAACGGTCCAGAGACACCTGTTGCTCATGTCGTTCCTTCCCGGGCGAGGGACATATTTTGGGAAAAACTGTCCCCTTTACGTCGTTGTTGCCAGATGACGGTCAGGTAACACCTGTTGCCCATGTCGGTCCTTACCGAGCGAGGAATTGCTCTCTTTGGGAGCAACCCCCTTCACACCGTTAGGTTTAATATGTATTCGTTGTATAGCCATGATTTTACGCAGGATAGAGATAGTGGCCTGGTATCCTGTTGCCTTCTCCACAGTGATTTATTGAGACACCACCTCTAATTAGCTGGCCGTTGACTCATTAAGAGTTCCTCCGCCCTTTGTAGCTTTTTTTCTTCATCCTACCGGGTTGCTAACATTCCGTATATATATTTAAAAAATAAAACAAAAATGGAGGGATGGAAGAAAGAACAAATATTAAAATATTAAGTATATACTTAGTATAAGTTCGGAGAAGTAGTCTTGTAAAAAAAAAAAAAGAAAAAAGTCAATTCCCCTAGTTCCCCAGCAACAACTCACTAACTCTGAAAGGAAAAATAGTAAAACAAAGCAAAGTATATGGCAAACAAACAGAGATCATTTTTTCTTTTCTTATTTCAAAATTAGTCTAACAGGGAGACTAGTGGTTCCAAAGCTATAGATTACATTACCTGTAAACAGAAGATTGAAATTTCTTTGAATTTTTCGACCTTCTCAAAGACTGAACTTCTGTTTCTTTTAGATAATTCCTGATTCGTCTATGCTTTACAAAGACACCGGTCAGAGAATAAACGTGTAGCACGTGGATTCACAGGAAGAGAGAGGAGGGGGGAATGTTAAAATTATAACTCTGAGATATTACATTTCAAATCTCAAATTTTAAATTACACATATTATAAACTGTGACAAATAATAATAATAATAACAACAACAACAACAACAACAGCAAAGTCATGGCAATTACGGCCTACAGAGAATGCCATGAATGTTGAAGATTTATGGTTCTAACAGGACGGCTCCACATGTCACACAGCCAATGCAACAATGGCTTTATTGAATGAGATGTTCCTGGTTTGCATCATTCCTCGAAACAGTAATGTCAATTGGCCCCACGATCGTGCGACTTGACACCTTTAGGTTTCTTCCTTTTGGGCCATCTCAAGAGTAAGGTCTATGCCAACAACCCACCCATAATTCAACATGGATGAGATAATAAGATATATTGGTGAGACCGAGGAGCAATTATAAAAAGATGTCATCAAAATTTTTGACCATCGAGTAGAGATGTGCCACCGAAAACTTGGCGGACATTTGGGCGATAATATTCTTTATACATGACTCAAATATCATGATCCAACTGTGAAATCAATAAAATTTTACTAATAACATTGTTTTATTTACTACTAACTTTGATCCGTCTTAATGGAACACCCTATAAGAAAATTCAGTAACATTTAAATTCAGAATTTAGAAATTAAAAAAGAAGACTATGATGGGTGCAATTAAATAATTTAAAAAATCAAACAAAGAAGAAAACAATCAAAAAATAATAAATGCGATGTATTAAATTAAAATAAGATTTAACTAAAATAAAATAATTTCTAATGTAGTATAATAATAAAATTGTCCTTTCTACTAAGTTTTATAAATTGTGTGGAATAAAAATATATATATGCTTAAATTACTGGCCATATAAGGTTAAAGACAATTTAATCATCTTTTGTAAACATAAATACAAATTTCTTAATTAAAGTATTGCTAATGTTCTATATTTCTTTCATTATTTTTAATTTTTTCGCGAACTTTTTAAGAGAGGGAATTGTGTAAAATGCGTTTTTCAGATTATATAAGAAATCCGTGGTGGTACAAACTTCCAGTGCCTTCATAAGTCAGAGAGAGCGAGTACGCGCGCACACACGCACACATGCTCATAAACCCGCACAATAGTATTGACAATGATAAAAGAAACTCATTTATCTAAAATACATATGTTCATTCTCAATTCGTAAATGTATATATTCATAAAGATAATGCATTTTCCCCGTCAGATATGGATTAAATAGTATAACTTGATTCTGGAAAAATCATTATCTCGAAAAGGTTGTGTAATATTCACTTCGAAAGAAAGAAATTATTTTAAAATCCAAAATATGTTTTAGCTTTAAATAATCCACAGTGTCGATAAGGCGTAAAAAAAAAAAAAATAAATCAAACAAACAAACAACTATAAGCATAGTCATACATGCGTGTGTGCGTGCATGTGTGCGTGGTTTCGCGTGGGGGAGAGAAAGACATTGACACGCAGATATGTCTGGATAAAGAAAATATAAATCAATATACTTTGAAATGTATGAATACACACACACACACACCCATATATATATATATATATATATATATATATATATATATATATATATATGTTTAGAACGGCTCATGTTTAAACATAATAGATATGCAGATTTTATTTACAAAATGTTACGTGTAAAATATCCTTCATCCTCGAAAATGGCTGAAAGTATAGCCGAAAGCGCTCAGATAAACAAAAGATTTCTCCAATTTTTATATAATTTATGACCTCAAACGAAAAAATCACAAGATCACATGAAAAATTAAATTATATAAAAATCTTAACCATCACACTTTGTCTGTCATTTTTAATGAAACCTGCATATAAGAGAGATTGATGCGCATATATATATATATATATATATATATATATATATATATATATATATTATTTAATAACTTCTTAATGATAAAAAAAGACTAACGTTCCATCATTACCCAAGATAGAAACAACTAAAAAAAAACTAACATTTAATTCTTTGCGTTAAGTTTATTTCTATTTCTTATTTATTTTGTTTTTTATCTTTTTCTCTATATTATGAACAAAGAAGTCACTTATATTCAAATTAATCTGCATGTATATGGATAAATATGAAAGTAAAATTAGCCATAATTCATGCCTGTTACCGAATATTAATTTTCCTGCAAGCATGTATCTCGGAGTTACATTCATCAGTTGCGTTTACTGAAGAACTCTCAAGCATATCAATATGCCCTGATTTATGCATACATTAGAGCAATTATTTCGTTTCATTAAACAACTGAATGCAAAATTCAATGCTATGAGTTTCTTTTCAGTTAAACATTATAAGTTTTTTTTTAGTTAAGAAAACACCTGATGCGCATTGAAGTAGTATCTGTTACAATACAAAGTAAATAAGTAATAAAATATCTATAAAATATATCACAGAATTGTTCTAATAGCAGATATATAACGAATGACTGATACAGATTCAGAAGCAAAAATATATTTACTGCAAAATATGAGGTCTTAGACAGCAGTCCCTCGTTAATACATGTTTCGTCAAGCCAGATTAACAAGATACTTTTGCTAAGTTTTTATTATATTTTTCTTACATAAGAACATTCTTTTCTGGACTTAATGAGTGTAAAATATTTTTTGATTAAAATCACTTGGTATAGACAAATATCTGAACAATATATATGTGTGTGTGTGTGTGTGTGTGTGTGTGTGTGTGTGTGTGTGTGTGTGTGGAAGTGAAAGAACAGGTAGATTAAAACCCACTGTTCAAGCATTTATTTTTATAATGAGTGCTCAATACAATGTAGTAACGTATGTTCCAACATACCTTAAAAATTAAAAATGATTGTACTAAAATAAATGACCTACACAATACTTTTGGTTTTCATGACTACAATATATATTAGTATACCATAATTTTTTTTTTTTCGAAAATATATCAATAAGTCCTAAACACGATACATTGCTAGTTGATATAAATTGTTTGATGTATGATATTGATATTAAAAAAGTGATTATTAATTAAATTAACAAAGAAGGAGATTATGTTGAAAAAAGATTTGTTGAGGGAAAATAAAGTTATTTTTGTTATCATGCTACGAACAAACGACGTGATTTACTTTCCTCCCTACATACACGATTGCTGCATCTTTACAGATGATTGCTATCTCGTCAATTGTATATTGGCTCAACACGCATATATTCACACACACATACACACACTTTATGCACACACACATTTATATACACACACGTGCCCGTCATATACACATACGCATATACTCGCACACACACACACGCACACACACACACACACACACACACACACACACACACACACACACACACACACACATATATATATATATATATATATATATATATTGCACGTATGTGTGTGTTTCTACATAAACTTAAAAATAAAAATTTGAAATATGCAATATATTTGAAACATGCAATATATTTGAAATATGCAATATTTATCAACAATTACTGTTTTTTTTTTTTTCTGGCATCATTCCTTATTTTTGTTTACGTTATATTTAATGGCTACACAATTTTCTAGGAGATGACCATGTTTTGCTTTGACATGTTTGTTTGCATACATACATACATACATACATACATACATAATCATAAATGTGCATACGTGCGTATATATAAATTTCTGTTTTGTGATCTATGTTTACAAATTACCCTTTGGTTTTGATAACTAAAATAAAATAAAGATTTATTTATAATGAAAATTATTATAACTAATCATACGTTAGCAGCAACGGCTAACTGGCCCACCTGCATACTGAGAAATTTTCCGGTGGGTCCTAAAATGATGGCTCATCACTTTAAATAACCGAAAAAAGTAATAACTAAAAAAAAAAAAGAATAATGGTAAATAACAGATATCCTCAATTCCCTGTTTGATGAAGTTTTTTTATTTTTGTCACTCTTAAGGATATTTTTTTAATTTTGCTTTGGTTAAAATATTTGTTTAATATAAAACAATATTGAATAGATGTAACATTTTTATTTGCTTTAGGCAAATAAAAAATGTTACATCTATTTAATATTTACTTTTATTTGATTCCTTTGACAACGTTTTGGGATTAAATGGGTCCTTTTGATTAGGTTCTTTTACAAGTTTCCATGGTATAAATTTTCGACCAATCCACCACTGATTAGCAGTATGAGATGTACTATCTTATAATAAATTTTATGAGGAACAGTGCAATTAAATAATGCTGTTTATTTCATGCACACATTCATTGCAGTCTATATAACTCTTAAATTTCTTTAAACTTTTTATCTCTTTAATATCCCTGTAAAAAAAATAAGAAAAGGTATACTTTTCCTATAAGTGACGATTAATACTATTATTATATATTTACTTGTGTGTGAACTTGTGTAAAGTTTCTTTATAAGGTACGTATTTTTGTAAAATCAGGGCTTTAGTTAAACTTACAGTTTCAAGGAAAAATGATGATTAAAAAAAATATTGTTTTCTGTCCTGAGTTTGGTTTTTGTTTTTTTGTTTTGTTTTGTTTTTGTTTTGTTTTTTTTTCTATTGGTTTTTGCTTGTTACTTTTCACAACAGGTAAAAAAATTATTATCAATACCTATAAAAAGGCATTTTATGAAAAACCAACAAAATGCTATAACAATAATAACAGTAAATTGAATACACGGTATTTTCTAGTCTGAAATTTATATATACTTTCTTTTAAGTATTTTATATTCCAGTATTTTTAATTAAATCGGTTGTAAATTTTTCCATTAAAGACTAAAACTTTTCCAATCCAAATGCTGCTCGACTTACATTGATCCGTGAATAATTTAATAAATGTTTCTGCATGATTATAACAATATATTGGGCTGTATGAAAAAAATCTGAGTGTGTGTGTATGCGCATATACGTATGTGTGCATATGCATTGATGCATCGTGTATGTGTGTATGTTTCTGTTTGTATGTATTTATATGTGTGCGTGCAAGTGATTGTGCATGCGTTTCAAAACGTGAATACTCAATAAATGCTCTAGCGTTCAGTGTTAGGACAGTGAATATAATGAGTAAGTATTCGTTAGGTTAGGTAGGTTGTTCCTACATGTCAAACACTGTTGGGTTATTTAATGTAGAATTTTATATAGACTATCTCTAGTCTAGACCGTAAGAATTTTATATATATATATATATATATATATATATATATATATATAATGTGCAAGCATCGCCTACTTAGCAAAACTGAACAGAGCCCTTGCCCGATTGGTGAGAACTTCGTGGCCGATGGCCAAGTTAGTCTTAAACGGATCTAACGACGGTTTCTCCATCATCATTATCATCATGTAATTACTATTATTATGTCATTTTTCATATTTCGATTTCTGCTATGGTCGCACTACCTACCAAGTCTGCGGGAAAGCCTAAGGCAGGTTCTGGTGTGTCGTTATGGCTCCATTTCATCATGTTTTTCTATCTCCCCTATCATCCCTAGCATTACATCGACAAAGTTCTCTTTTGTGTGTGGGCTGTACTTGACAAGACAATTTTTTGTATATCTCTTAAGCTGGGGTTTCCAGGGATTCTTTCAATGTGTTGTTTTGTTCCATTTTTTATCATTCCAAGCACCCACTATCATTGACACGATTCTTGTTTTCAATTTCCACATTTTTTTCTATTGTTTTTATATTTTGACATTTTTTCAAATTCCTTGGTTGCTATGTTACAATCCGCTGGACAAGCCATATCAATCATTAGGCAAGTTTTTCCTTTCTGGTTTTTAACAAAAATGTCCGGCCTATTTGCTTCAATTTTTCTGTCTGTGTAGATGGTGTAATCCCATATGGTGACATCTTCTATTTCTGTAACCAGTGCTGGGTGATGTTCATACCAGTGGTTGCTTACATATTTTCCATAATGTTTGCACATTGTCCAATGTAAATATTGCCCAACTCTAATAAACATTGCCCCACTCCTATTATTATTATTATTATTATTATTATTATTATTATTAAAAACGTTATATTTGGTGGATACACTTGATTAAATAAACATCTTTTTTATAAAAAGTGAAATCAATAACTACCGGCCTAGAGATCGGAAGTGCTACTCAAGAAAATGTGCTTCCCAACTTTCGGCTTCTATACCGGTGGTTATTGATTTAATTTTTGTTTTTTTGTTTTTTCTAAGAAAAGAAAAATCACTGACTTAAAGGGCGAGGTCCGGGGATGCGTGTCTGTCAACCAATTTCTTATTATCTACGAAAATGACCAAATGTTTGTTTTTTTTTTTGTTTTTTTTCTGTTAGAATTCCCTCTTTGTTGGAAAGAGAATTTTTCATCGACAGACAATAATATGGTTAGATACAAATATGCCGAAGAAGTACTCTACCTCGCATAAATATTGTTATTGTTGTCTGTGTGTGTCCATGTGACTATTATTATTACTGTGTCATTTTTCATCATATTTCGATTTCTGATTTGGTCTCACTACAAACCAAGTCTGCGGGGAGACCTAAGGCAGGTAGTGGCGTGTTGTTATGGCTCCATTTCATGTTTTTCTATCTTCCCTATCATCCCCAGCATTACATAGATAAAGTTTTCCTTAGTGTGTGGGCTGTACTTAATAAGACAATTTTTTGTATATCTCTTAAGCTGGGGTTTCCAGGGATTCTTTCAATGTGTTGTTTTGTTCCATTTTTTATCATTCCAAGTGCACCTACTATCACTGGCACAACTCTTGTTTTCAATTTCCACATTTTTTCTATTTCAATTTCCAGGTCTTTATATTTTGACAGTTTTTCAAATTCCTTGATTGCTATGTTACAATCCGCTGGGCAAGCCATATCAATTAATAGACAAGTTTTCTCCTTCTGGTTTTTAACAATAATGTCTGGCCTGTTTGCTTCAATTTTTCTGTCTGTGTAGATGGTGTAATCCCATAGAATGGTTACATCTTCTATTTCTGTAACCGGTGCTGGGTGATGTTCATACCAGTGTTTGTTTACAGCTTTTCCATAATGTTTGCACATTACCCAATGTAAATATTGCCCAACTCTATCGTGGCGATTTTTATATTCATTTGGGGCAAGCACAGAACAGCCTGAGATTAGGTGGTCTATTGTTTCTTGGTGTTTATCACAAAACCTGCATTTTGGATCCATATTATTATGCATAATATTTGCCTGAAAGTTTCTAGTGAAAAGACTTTGGTCTTGTGCTGCAAGAATAAAGCCTTCAGTTTCAGACTTTAATCCAGATGCACGTAACCATCGATGAGTATTAACTTTGTCAACATTGGATTTATTGGCACGTACTGGATATTGGCCATGCAGAGGTTTGTCTTGCCAGCGCTGTTTAATTTGTTCAAGAGCTTTATCTTTGGCTTTCATTTTCATATTCTTTGCCGCAATAGTTGGTTCTTGGCTTCTGTTTTGCTTTTCTACAGAATCTACTAACTGTAAATCTTGTTTGTATTTACTGCCTTCTTTTATTATTGAATATTTTTTCTTTCTTTCTTCATGTTGCCTTACTAATTGTATCATCCAGTCCTTTGTTGTTTCTATGTATGTTAGTAAGCCAATAGTTGTTGTCTTGTATGACAATTCCAGCTGAATAAGACCTCTTCCACCTTCTTTACGGGGTATGTATAGACGGTCTATATCAGCCTTTGGATGATGCATCTTATGCTTAGAAAGAAGCTTTCTTGTTTTAGCATCCATTCGCCTGATGTCGTTTAGAGTCCAGTTTAAGATGTTATTATTATTATTATTATTATTATTATTATTATTATTATTATTATTATTATTTGTACGCATAGATAGAGATATCATATGCACACACCTATAAACGGTCTGGTCTTCACACAGACACTTATAAATGCATGTGCACATGAGGGGTATTTGGATGATGGTGAATGTATAAAAATATTTAAAATTTTCTATAAGACATGTTTTTACATGTTTCTCTAAAAAGATTCTACTTTGAATGATTCACCGATGTACGGGCTTCATAAAAAAATATTATTTTTCTAGTGATGTCTGTTCATCGACGAAATATTTGTAAGTATAATCTTACGCACACGCACACACACACACACACACACACACACACACACACACACACATATATATATATATGTGTGTGTGTGTGTGTGTGCGTAAGATTATATATATATATATATGTGTGTGTGTGTGTGTGTGTGCGTAAGATTATACTTACAAATATTTCTTATTATAATCTTACGCACACATACTTACAAATATTTATATATATATATATTATACTTACAAATATTTATATATATATATATATATATATATATATATACTGCGAGTATGCATCCAAACAATTTTTATTAAATTCAACAACCTACAAGTTCTGTCTATTTAATATATTATTGCATTTTTCCAATTTTAAAATAATTTTTTTATACTATGATCGAAAGAAAATTTGGATAAACTGCCTGAAGTTTATAGTTCATTCATTGCTTATATACTCAAGTAAGTTCTGTCCACAATACAACAAAGCATGAACTTCGAGCAGTTTTTCCACAATGACGTACAACACCTAATTCGAAAATTGAAAAAATACAATATAAAATTAAACAAACAGACCTTGTCGGCTGAAATTAATAAGCAAATGTTTTCATTTACAAAAAACTATTAAACTTAATTTTGACATGAGTACACGTGAAATTCAGCCATGTAAAATCCCAGTTAAAAGAAAATAATATAATTACTGGTTAAAATAGTAATAATTTAGGAAGTAGTTGAATAAAAAAATCCACGTGCATACATTTACACCTGAAGAAGCTTGCTAAAAATGAAACAATAATTTATCTGCAACATGAAATGGATTGTTTGTTTTGTATGTATGACTTCTTCAATACAATTTTTGCTTTCATAAAATCACAATTTTAAACAATCGTTCGAGTAATGTTCAAATGTACGTAAATCAGGACACAAATGGCACTAAAAATGTACAAAAAATATATTGTTATTCTTTTTGTTATTGTTGTTATTATTTTCTTTGTTTTTTGTTTGTTTTTGTTTTTTGTTTGTTTTTGTTGTTTTTTGTTTCTTTTGTTTTGTTTTTGTTGTTTTTTTTGTTTTGTTTTGTTTCTTTTTTTCAGTTTGATTGGGGTCAGGGTCATCAACATTCAATTCATATGCATAACGCATACGCGGAAAAAAAAATACGGACTCACTGCACACATAATCTCGCACGTGTATGCTTCCATCTCCACTCCCACCCCGCCATTTCACTCCCTTCACCCGCGACAAAACAACAACTTATCACTTGGCCTGTAGGAGCTGAGGACAGAGAAAAGAAAAAGAGCCAGTGATGCGCACGTGCGCTTTCAGTAGCCATACGCTTTTCTGATTCTTCTAAAAAGAAATTAAAAAACGCGCACAATTTGTTGAAAAAATATTGTTTTGTTTTGTATTTTATATCATATTGTTTTTGCTCAAAAGTGTAAAAAGCACACATACGACATGGATGAATTTATTTGCTTCAGTTTTTACTCTTCTCAAAATTGAGGGTATTTGCAAGGATGCGCGAAATTATAAAATATATAGTCCTATTTAATTTAATGTGTGTGTGTGTGTGTGTGTGTGTGTGTGTGTGTGTGTGTGTGTGTGTGTGTGGCTTTTAATGTGCACATGGTGTTTTGTGAGTAATATGTGTGCATGTTTACAAAAAGGAAAGGCGAAATTGCTAATTGCTAATTTTTAACAAAAACGACTGCATAAAATCTTGAAGCTATTTCCACAGAGAAAAAAAGGGATTTCTCTCTCATTCCCTCCCACTCTCTTTATCTCCTTCCCACTCTTCCTGCCTATCTATCTATCTATCTATCTATCTATCTATCTATCTATCTATCTATCTATCTATCTATCTATCTATCTATCTGTTCCATATCTATCTCTCAATCTATCTATCTGTATATGTGTATGTATGTGTGTGTTTGCATGTGTGTATGTCTGTGTCTCTGTGTCTGTGTGTGTGTGTTTGTACACATGTATGCTTTGCTTTGTTTGTTATTTTCCTTCAGCTGACAAAAATGGAATCCTAACAAATTCCAATTTTCAGATGAAAACAAACACTAAAAAACAAAAAGTCTACCTAAACGAACGTAAAAAAAAAAGTAGAATCACCCTCTCTACATGGTATTCATCAGTCAATCAGTATAAAATTTACTTGTAACTAGTGTCAAAAAATTCCATTTCTTTTAATAGTCACATCTCACATATACACCTATCTGTCCTACTGTCCTACTCAGTATTCTTATTATTTATAATTAATAATATTTATCAGTTAAAAAACAACCAAAAAAGAAACACATGTGAAATTAACTTTTTAAAATGTGAATTAAAAGAAAAGAGTAAACATAGAGAAAGAGGGTTGTGATTAATTAATTAATCGAAAAAAAAGTTATTTGTCAATGTACGGTCGATTATTGTAAATACACAAATAGGTGCATGCATCAATGAAATCCACGAGCTCACGTTTTCTCACACTCATATGCGAACACGTATTCGCATGCGCACACTTACATACGCAAACACACATCCATACACACGCACATGATTATATACAGCTAGAACGCGCACTGCCTACCCCAGTAAGTTGAATGGGATCGTCCAATTGCTTTAACTATAAAGCGGAGTTGGTTCTTGGCATTCTTAACGACGGCGTTGTACTGTAACTAAGATTCTTATTTAAATCATTTTTTCCTCAATTATTTTCTTTTGGGAAAAAAACAAGTGAAAACAAAAACGTAAACATGGAAGACGAAGAATCAATTGAGGTAAGTTTGACAAATTAAATTATTTCAGTTTTATTCGAATAATTTGACAAAAAACATCCAACACGGCTGAGAAAATATGTTGGATTATGATTAACGCACTTGGAAATTTCCATCAGCAAATCAAAATAGTTTGTTCTTTTTTTTTTTTTTTTTTTCGGAGTCATCTTTTTAAAAACTTAAAAAGTAACAGAAGGATGAAGAGACAATTTTGTTTTGTTTTTTTTTTTTGTTTTTTTATAATTAAAATAAACTAATGGAAGAAAATTATTTGCTGATTGCGGCAAAAAAAACAAACTTAGCTATCATTTTTGACGCACAATATATACTTCTGCTTCTGCATATGTTGAATGTAGAGATTTTTTCCCTCGCTCTCTCTTCATCTATCTATCTTAAAAATCTGTTCTGAAATGTCGAGGATAGAGTTTTCGTAGGTATATAATAAAAAAAATAGTGTGGGTATGGAAATCTACACTGCTTATTACTGTCAATTTCATACCTCCAGCGATCTTCAGTGCGATATTATTAAAACCAAAAAAAAAAATTCTTGATACATATTTGTTTTTCTGTCTCTCTTTTTTACGTATTTCTTCTATTAAAATTAAAAAGGAAATTTAAGCGGAGAACAACTGCTGAAGAAAAAGTTGTATTTTTTTTTTTTTTTTGTGTTAAATTTTGATTGCACAACGAAATTCCATAAATCTGATTTAGTTATTATTAATATTATTATCTTTTTTCTATTCCTTTTTACTCGCTCTCGTCATCCACCTCTCCATCTCCCTCTTTCGCTGTATCTCTAATTCTATCACTTTTTTGAATTTCTCTTTCTTTTTCTTTACCTAATTCTTTCCTTATTTTTAAATTAGTTTTCTATTGTATTTTTCCAGTTACTGAATGGTACAATTATTAATTCATTCATTATTTGATTCATTTAAATCGAAAACCCTGTTCATATACGAACTTGTTAATTTTGATAACGTGTAATCATCAAAGGTAATACTCGTTTATTAATTATTTTTAAAGCTAAAACGAAATAAAATAGCTCCCAGCCAGTCGAATTACAGCTCCCAATTCCAAAAAAAGCCGCATAAGATCATACAATGTCTCCGTGTTTTAAGTTCGACACGCAAAAATATAATGATCAAATAAAATTTTAAATATAATGATCAAATAAAATTTAAAAAAATAGATGTCATCGTGAAGTATGACATCGATAAAACTATAAAAGTATTTTTTATTAAATGAAAGCAAGACGTAAAACTTTTCGATTGTTCATCGCAAATCAATCACTGAGCCGGTCTGTTATTTTTATTTTTTTTATGTCATGCTTGAGCTTGCTTCAGCAAAAGCAAAAACTGCACGTTAATGCGTTTCAAGGAAAAGTCAATAAGGATTTAAGAGAAAATTAAAACCTCTTTTGTCCGAAAAAGTTTTTTTTTTGTTGTTGTTGTTGTTGTTGTTGTTGTTGTTGTTGTTGTTGTTTTATTATTATTATTATTATTATTATTATTATTATTATTATTATTATTATTATTATTATTCTGCTGCAATGATTCATAAAACATTTTTATTTTGTTTACAAATTACGGTGATTAATTTGCACAATCGAAAATTTTAGTGCTGTTTTTTCTTTGTTTTGTTGCCTTATCTTGTTTTTTGTGTGTTTCTTTTTGGGGGGAGGGGGTGTTTGTTTTGTTTGTTTGTTTGTTTTTTGGGGGGGGTTTGTTTTGTTTTTAATAAATCGATGTCAACAAAATACACTAAACGCTTCTTGTTTAGTCACGCATTTTCTATGTGGAGAAATTGCCTACGGTCTTTTTATTTTTCAAACGACGCGCTTAATTGTGTTGTCTTTTAATTTGAAATATTAAAAAATAATTTCATTTAAGAAAAAAAAATCGGATGTCTAACTCCTGTTCCTGTTATTTTGTGACGACTTCAAAAAGTAATTCATTGACGACGGATATCTTTGTGGTGAATTTCCATCAATTATTGATTTTGGCAACTCTCGCTGCACGCGCAAAAATTCACGCGCGTTCACACATGCGCACTTTATCTAAGGTTTCTAAAATGACCACCAACAATTTAACACTATTTGTTGTACAAACGCTTTTTGTACTAATTTGGCGCGTCTTGCTGCAACTTACACGAGGATCATCGCACGTACTCACTCCTTCATCTTCCTTCAAGTACTACTACGACAACCTTCACCTGCACCAACCATTATGACTAAAGTTCAAGTTGTATGCCATGCAGAACACCATCGAAGACAGCGCGCTGATACTAAAAATGTAAAGACTTTTCTTGTGAAATAAAAATGTTTCAAAATAAAGAAGTCTCCTATTGCCTGGATGAATGCATTGAAAATAAAATAGTTTTATTGTCAATAATTCCAAAAAACAGTAGTAAAAAAAAATAGTTTGCTTTTTCTTTTTTTTTTTTTTTAGAATTATTTTTTTACAATCATTGACATTCATTCAGTTCCTATTCGTTGTAATCATTTCAATGTCATTAAACAAAATTGACGTATAAGTACACCTACATATAACACGTGCATATGTGTACACTGTACACCACACACATTGATAACATTTTACAAATTCATTTTATGTTTTAAAACAATTGTCTTATAGAAAAAAAAAACTACAGGTCACATAGATTGTAGGAAAAGAATCTGAACATGCCTTGTACGTGGTGTAACATTTGCGTTTTTAAACAATTCATAAAAATGTTTACAAAGATTATATTTCATTTATTTTATGAATAGAAACACAGCACACGGTAAATTTTGCTCGCAATTTTAAGTGTATTTCTTTGTATACTGTCTCCCACGTGTTTTTCTTTTCTCTTAAATTTATATTTTTTTAATGTTACTTTTTTGTTGTTTCTCATTAATGGTTATTATCTTTTTTTATTATTTGATATTTCTGTCTGTCTGTCTGTCTGTCTGTCTGTCTCTCTCTCTCTCTCTCTCTCTCTCTCTCTCTCTCTCTCTCTTTCTCTCTCTCTTTCTGAGACCATATAGTATCACTAGTACTTTTTATATTATTATATCTGACCCTGTTCTGTTAATTTATGAATTGAAAAATATTAGTTATTTTCCTTCACAATGTAGCAGTGAATGGAGAGGGAAGAGAAACAATAAGGCCAAAATGCTAATCGTCATAGAGAGCTAGTTTACCTAAACTCATATCACAGTTCAATTTCATTCATTTGAAAGATTTTAAAATTTGCATTTACATTGTTTTATTTTTTTAAAATCAATTTTGTTTTAAGTGATCAGCTAAAATACTCAGGGTTAATTTTTTTCTGTAGTTGTTTAAGAAACACGTGGAAAGCACTTTTGAAGACCGACAGAAAATATCTCTGCCCACGTGTGTATTTTTTTTTTTTAACCTAAGAAAAATCCTTACTAGAAGAAAAATTATTCTTGTTATGAAGAATTTGACTGAGTATCCTCAGTCGATGCAGATTACAGCAAACACTAAAACTTCGATGAAGAGGCTTTGCATCCTTTAACTGGTTGTAAGATGTTAGGTTATGCTTTGTAAGAGTAGGATGTCATAAATTACGCTTGTGGGTAAGAAAAATAAAATAATATTTTATCATTTAAAATAGGCAATATTTTTTTATAAAATAAGTAGCATTTTTAATAATATATCTTAAAACTCATTAAATTCATAATTATCACATAAGTAATATTTTAAACAGGTTTATGAAAATATTTCTTAATTACTATAATTGAATAAGACACCATCAACTTTTAATTTATTTTATTTTATTTATCAATGTCTTTCTGTTCAGACGTAAATGATCGTTGTCTTCACACTCACAGAATTCGTTTCTTTAAGTTTACTGTTTGTGAATTGTCATGATTTCAACAGAAATTGGAATGGTTTCCAGTCACATCCTTCACGGTTTTGAATAGAGTCTTTCTTCTAAACAGGCCGTCACCCAAGGCAAGAGAGTTTAAAGTTTAGTCTACCCTGCTAATCTTGTGAGAAAATATAAATTGATTCAGGTTTTTCCCAAATGCATTTATGCAAAAGTCAACGGGACAGGTTAGAATTTGTTTAAAATATATCTTAATTCATTAAATACTATAAATAATGTTGGTCCCATTCATGTAAGTAAAAAAACATCAAAGTTTTCATTCACATTCTTACATCGTTTTCTCAATGTAAAATCAATGTGTTTGAGTAAAACGCCTGATAACCATCGGTGTAAAAATTGATATCTCAACATTTGCGCTACTAGTTATGATAATGTTGAATATGACGGACGAAGAATATTATATATTATATATTACATTTTTATTAAGTTCTAGTGTTCTTACAAGTTTTCTTTTATTACAATTAGAAACTGTCTGCAGTGGTCATTAGTCTCAAACGCTTTCGGTTACTGATTAGTTAAGTTATGTAAGCATGTTTCTATTTAAATGTATATTTCACCTTCACGGTAAAATATTTTTTACTAAACTGATAAGAATAACTTAATTATGATTAAAATAATGAGCTGTACTTTATTTATGGTATGGTCTATGCATCCAGTCTGTTACGTTAAAGAAAGGACTTTATTCTATTTTAATAATATTCAGTATTTATCCGTAAAAAAATATAAAAATTAACTTTTAATTTTCACCTACACTTCAGAAATTAAAATTATAATGAATGAATTCATGGTCTTGTACTTTGATAATAATACATATGTCGATGTAGCATAAATAAATAAAAGAAACGCTCTGTTTGCAACAGTATTTGTATTGCTTTGTGCTTATATCATAATTTTCCGGTCTGATTATTTTATAGACTCTGTCGAGCATTTGGACTCAATGGAAATTTCCACGCAAACGGAGGTGTGGAGAGGAGAGTTGAATTATAAATCCAATAAGCGGAGACGCTCTCACGCACTTCCTGGTTATTACTTTTACCTTATCTGTCTACCTCTTTCTTTCTCTCCGCACGCACACGCTCACACATA
This sequence comes from Ascarosepion bandense, assembly GCA_037127315.1. NCBI lineage: Eukaryota > Metazoa > Mollusca > Cephalopoda > Sepiida > Sepiidae > Ascarosepion > Ascarosepion bandense. The sequence continues at coordinate 2,310,530 of JBBBDQ010000808.1, read as the reverse complement.
TACATGCATGCTGCATATATATATATATATATATATATATATATATATATATATATATATATAATACGCCCAGATGGGGTATCGTTACACGAATATGCCGCAAAATTACTTATGATGTATCCACCAAAAAATATATATTTTCATTGTAAATAAGTTTATTAAAATATGAAATAGCAGGTGGAGATTGAAGCATTTTAAACTGCCTGAGAATATCCATCAGTATGGTATCAAATCTATTAGTACCTCTTTGCAATAAAACATGCCTCAGGTGGGGATTGCATCTTTTCTGGTAAAGATCTATGTTACTTCGTAAGCCATATTTGTCAAAATGTTTTGTCTTTAGGTTTATGTTAATTGCTTTCTTTCATTTAAACCTTGGGCTCTTCTAATACAAATGTCGCATTATCTCGCCGTTCTATCAAAAATTATACATATATAAAACTAAATAATATTTAATCAACTAAATAAAATAGCTTTCACATTTTAACCTTGATATACTACCCATGTATTTATACTACCCATGTATTTATACCACCCATGTATTTATACTACTCAGGTATTTAAACTACCAATGTATTTATGCTACCCATGTATACCCCCATGTCAGTCAGTTAAGTGCCATACGTAATACACGCTTGGGCGATCATGTCTCTTTCGAGACATGACTGACTGGGCAGAACGTTATCCCGCGGTAGATTGCTATTGCTTTTTGCAGTAGACTGGTTGCCGACCAAGGCTATAGAACCCAATCTGTTCTATTATTTAATCAATAACTGGAGGAAAGAGACGGATTAATACCTTTCCCAAGGGTAATTGCGCGTAAGTGAATGCAAGGAATTCAACTGGAATTCGAACTCGGCTCCCCAATTTCTCGTTCTGAGCCGACATCCACTGCGCCATAACGCACATCCATACCCCCATGTATTTATGCTTAAACAAGTCTTACGCAGCTCCGGTTTTAAGGGTTTTTTTATTCTCTAGAAAATGCATAATAATCTACAATTGTATGCTTATAAAATTTGAAGTCTCCTCCAAAAATTAACAATTATACAAAAAAGGCAGAAAGAGATAGAGAAAAAAGAGAAAAAGAAAGAAAAAGAAAATAATTTGGTATGTGCCTACGCGCAGACTTACCAGTGTAAATGTATATTGCACATTTCCTTAAGTGTTAATTTCGGTTGAAACTTATAAAGTCTTTCTCTTAAAACAATTCTTCAGGAAAATAGATTTTTCAGGTACAGTTACTGTTAATGTTTTTTCTTTTATTTAAAGTAGTGTGGGATGACAGCATCTTGGTTATGTCATTATTTTCTCTTCGAATTATATTTTATTAATTTTAGTTATTGCTAAGTCCTCAAATGATGAAGTTTCTGTTATTTGCTATTTTATAGCCATAGTGTTAGTCTACAATAAAGAGCTACAGGCTTGATTCTCTCTAAACCACATTTAACCATCGAAGTTGTATATGGTCAACAGTTTTGATATTGCTGAACGAGTTTGGTGCCATGCATGACATCCAAATGAAAGTCTTGATGTGATGAGGCTATTTAAGAAAGCTTCCGAAGAGAAAACCTATTCGCAGACAAATACAAATATCATTATCCTTGACAGTTACAAAGTTAGTTTATTACCCACACATTTGGAATTTTGCCAGAACCAGAACAGAGCTATCCTCCATCGACAAAAAAGAACTTTACCTTGGTGGTGATAAAAACAAAAAAGAAAAGAATGAAGGAAAGACAGGCCCAAGAAATATGCTTCAATTCACAGTTATAACTTTGGAGATTAAAGAAAATCTTTTTTTTAAACCTCTTTTTTGTGTTTAATTTTTTAACGCAAAAATGTAAACCCCTTATAAGTGAATCCCTCTTTCTTATGTGTTTTTGTTGAGTATACGCGCCTTTCTCTTAGCTAAGCGTTACTGGGGTGTTAGAAAAGATTCATACTGAAGCTATGCATACTAAGGATTCTCACTAAAAAAAATTCTACAGACAACAGTCGGTTTTCAATTGCTACTGATTTTAGTGATGAAATAATACACCGGTAAGCAGAGCAGTCAAATCTGTTTGAATGTTTTACGTACAACGATACAGTCTATATTCACAGATTTTGTGTTAAGAAAGATTTCTTTTTCATATCTAACACCAGGCACGTCGCCAAGAAGGAGCTGCTCCCCAGAAATCATTTGCTCCCCCTGTGAAAATGATGCGAACTAATTTTAGTGCTCTTTATTCTGACAATATAAACTTAAACCATTTGTCAAATACATTTCCAGAGCTTAGTACTATTTTACTTTCCGTAGTAGATATTGCTCAGTCAAAACTAAAATCTTTTATTATAAATGCTAAAAGAAAAAAGAAATGTTCGTTTATTTATGACTCTTTCCAATCTGGAAACCAGTCATTTTAATCCAAACTGAAAGTTTTAAAATTCACATAAATGTATTAGCAGAAAATACTTTTGCTTGCTCTCCACACACCTGACTTAAACACTGTTTTTTGTTTAAAAACACTCTGAGGGAGTGCAAGTCTAATGTTTTTCTAAGCAATCAGATTTTTTTTTTTTTGGCGTACCGTGTCACTGCAGGACGTAGGCGATCATGGGGCTCCATATATTCCTGTCCTTTGTAGTTCTTATAAGGTTTGTCTTTCTGTTATTTCTCCCAAACCTTGTTTCGCCATCCATTTGCTCAAGCCCATCAAGTATGACACATGCTGGTTTCTTCCCTGTCCCTCTTTCCTCCTATCAGATTTTCCAATAAGTCATAAAGGCAAAACTTCAAAACGACTAGAGTTTTAATAAGATTAAACACGACTAATGAATGTATGATGTTTCCCACAGAGCATGGTCGCCGTAAGTCTCCACAAAACTTCTGTGTGCTTCAGCTGTAAATTTCTTTTGAATAAAGTAGTGCAGTAAAGTTCCCCACAAATACACTTTCTTTGGGGCGAAATCTTACATATTTAACGCTTCGGCGATATGACATACACTACATTCAAGCTTGTTTTTAGTACTTCTTCCTCATAGATGCGTTACCATCTGAAGCTACACGCACGCAGTTCTATGAACGCCATCTGTTGGAAAACCGCGAAAACTTAAAGGTCCCAATATAGGATGAGGGTAATAGTCCGAATAATATAAATAGCTAAAATAGTATATTATACTCATAAGTCCCTTTAAGTTAGATCAAAAATATAAAATGTTTCTTTCTTCATTTCTTTTCTTTTTTCTTTTTCTTTTAGAAAAATGTTGGGATATAGAGAAAGCTGAAAGAAAAGATTTTGTAACAATAATGGATACATCAACAGAAAAAGGGTCTAGACAGGGGTTTTAAAAATTAAGTTGATACTTTGGCCGTTAAGATTGAAAGAAGTAACCATGTATTCCCAAAAATATAAACACTTTTCAAATTTAAGGTGAATCTCTATTCTGATTAGCTAAATTGAACACACATAAATTTTTACGTCTTCCCATGTTTATAAACTAGCAGTATAGCCCGGCGTTGCTCGGGTGTAATGAAAGCTTTAAAAATCATCCATGGTCCTGGAGCTCAGACTTTTTGGACGTTGGCACAAAAGACTAAAAAGCAATAGTTGTTTCCAGTTAAAGCGAAACCTTAGACTGAAAGGAAAATGAATAAGTAAAATTTTGATTTCCTGGTATCGATATCAAATAAGCTTTTTCGTCGTAAACTGAATTTTGAAGGAAGTCCTCTGAGTAAATGGTATCATGGCTGAGACTAAGAACTACAATTATACCTACTTAGAGCCAAACCCGATGCAAAAACTAAAATAAAAGAGCTGAAAAAAATAGAGACATACAGGCAGATAAACAGACACACACACACACACACACACACACACAAACATCTTGTCTTTTATATATATATATATATATATATATATATATATATATATATATTATCGATTTTATGCACTATTGTAACAACTGCAACCTTGAAACTTCTGAATATCGTTTCTTATGTCTTTGTCTATGAGTGTATCAAATTTGATTAAAATCGGACCAATCCTTCTATAACCCGATTTTTTCGATTATAAATTTTCGATATTTATCTGGGGTACTTCGACACAAAACTTAGCTAAGAACACTTACAGACGCTTATAGTACAACTGTGTAAATTTTCAAGAAAATCGGTTCAGCCGTTTCGGAGTCTATAGGTAACGGACACACACACACACACACACAGACAAAGTTCCATTTATAAATAAGTTTAGATAGATAACAAACGTATTGTTTTTATATTTAAATGAAAATCATTTTCACAACTATGATCTAACATTGCCTGATGACAAGGTAGAAATCTCGAAACATAACATAGAAATTTCCGTCTCACAATGTATTTTTAATTAAAAAACAAATTTATATATATGTGTGTGTGTGTGTGTGTGTGTGTGTGTGTGTGTGTGTGTGTGTGTGTGTGTGTGTGTGTGTGTTAATGGGTGTTGAAAACCTCCGGACTTAACTGACTTCCAAAATCAGAATTAGGTGCAATATTCCTTTCTGACCGAATCGAGGACCTTTTAGGCATTGATGATTATCTAAGTGGCCGCACAGAAAATTATAATTTTGAGCTTAAACTGTTACTCTAGTGTCCTATTACCCTGATCCTGTACAAAACTTGGGTACGTTTCGTAATCAGTAAACTTTTACAATTTCTATAATAAAAAAGCCAATTTTCTGTCTGTCACACATTGTATGTGACTTTGCATGCGCCTATTTAATGTATATACGTATGTTTGTGCTGTGCGTTAGAGATTTACAAATGTTTGTACCATTTAATTGATTTGCAAGAACACGCACATACACACAATTTGACTAAGTCTGAAATAAGACACTGAAATAAATACATTATCTTTGCACTCAGTCTCTACAAACCGTACACTGGATGGAGCAACAAAAATTCACCAAGCATTGCTCCGTCCAATTGTTGATGGCATATAGCTTGGCTGAGTATCACTTTCATTCTTATGAAAATGCCAAAAAATGGGTCATTTTGTCATTTCTTTTATTAATATCATCTTTTGCAGATATAGTTATATCTTAATTTTTACATATTTCTATATATCTATCTATACCTATAACGTGTTATGTCATTGTGGATACGCATTGTGGTTCAGAACTCAGAAATTAATGATCTTAGTTCCAGGTGAATTTGTTGCATTCACTTACACCCTAATACTCTTCGGAAAAGTATAAATCCGTTTCTTCTCCCTCCAGCTATGGGTTAAACAGCAGGACAGATTGAGTTCTGTAGCCTTGGTTGGCAATCACTCTGCCACAGAAAGTAATGGCAACCTACTTTGGGAAAATCTCCTGCCCAGTCAGTCATGTCTCTTTTGAGACATGATCGCCCAAGCATGTTTTACATATGGCCCCTTAACTAACTGATATGTATACCAGTCACAGCAGGCACCATTAGTTCAGTAATAACAAAAGCCTTTTTCCAATTTCTTTCATGTCAACTGCAGCTCTGTTATTCTCTGTTATATCTTAACAGCAGAATATCCAC